>VYXC01009749.1:628447-825923 GCA_013397175.1 Platysteira castanea
TTTTGGAATAGTGTTAACTGATCTAATCAGAATAAATGCATTAAAAAACCCAAACCTTGCTTCTACCTCAAATTACCTATGAAAAGACTATCACAGAACTGATCACGGTATTTGCCCAATTTTGTCTCTACATACTAATTTCCTTTCACAGACTTTTTCATCTATCCTTTAACTAAGAGCATAACAGATTGTCCTAGTGTGTCGAGATGCCTGAATTCCACATCATGCCCCAAACCCTAATATATCTGTCAAAATACAAAATTTGTGGCTCTAACATTGATGGACACAGTAATACACTGAGATTTATAGCTCTCCATTTGTTCATTCCCGCCAACACTTTCAGTATGGGAACACATGAAAATGTTTACTGTTACTGCCATCCCGTCATCCAGAATCTCTGGTGAAATACTATCAGAGATGCTGTTCAGTTTCACAGGCATGACTGAACTGAAGAAGTATCTGCAAGCAATTCAGCCACTTTGCTACATGCAGCAAATACAGAGTATCAGCACCAGAATGACAAGATAAGTCTTCAAATATAAGCTCTCCATGAATTTAAATCTGCTGGGTTTTTTACTGAGTAAAAATTAATAGTAAATTTGTCCTTTAATATGACAGCTTTATAGCACTGTTTCTTCCAACAATTTAGTTGGACAGCTTTATTTAAATTACTGTTTCGTTGAACAATTTTAATAGTGAAAACCCACGGGGTCAATCTTCCTCTGTAGTTAGACCTGACTGGTATTTCAGAGACCAGTTACTTTTCACAAATTTAGTTTAATAGTCATTTTCCTTTTGCTCTTAACAGCTGCCCATTCTGAGGCCAGCCTGACAAACACCCTTGTGCTGCAGCAAAGGCCAAGTGGCACTGCCACCTTTCAGAAGGCCTTTTGGTCCTACATCCTCCCTTCAGGAGCAGCACGAAGGACAGCAGCTCTGAAGTAGAACAGCTCACTCTCCATGATGGTGAAATGAATTATCCTCTATGAGAGCACACTCCTTAAGCTTTTGGAATTATCTCCACAGAAAATTTACAGCCTCACTCTCTGGGGACAACTAAGCTTTCAGCCAAGTAACAGCACAGAACAACAAACAGTAACTTCCAGGGCAATCCCCTTAAACACGCTACTCAAGCACATGACTTTACTCTCTAACACCAAGCTTTCTTCTCTGGTTTAAGACATTTAATGAACATTATCTATTCTGAACTGCCTCTGTCTATTTTGAGTATCAACAGAACAACAAATGCCTTTTTTTTTTTTTTCTGGCTACAGTAGAAATCTGTTCTTGCTTCAGCTCTTTAAAATCCTAGTATTTTTCAGAAAAGTGCCTACAAAAATTTATACTGTCCCTACATTTAATCACAGAGACAGGACTGCAGTTCACATCAGCATACCTGAGGTACTGTTAGATTAGCTGGGGCTCAGCAGCACAATAGAGCCAAAGAGTTAAATTGAATTTACAGAGTGATTTACTGGGAGTAGGAGAAAGTTCATTAAGCAAACTGAGCTAACTGGATTGGCAGTCATGGAGAGAAATATATAAACCCACACAGCCACATTTAAACATTTATTTCTGCAGGGAACGGCATCTCAGAGACTTCGGATTTGAAAGAGTGCATTTACAAAATGAAACCGTCACAATCATGGTTGCAATGGAACTAAGATGGATGTAATTGGATTTACAAGACATTTTGGTTTACAGGCACACACTGAGACCCAAAGCAACACAGAGAGCCCCTTCTTCCCTCACCTTATGAAAATGAACTTGTTTTTTAGTACATCTTCCCATGGCAATAATTCTAAACTAATTAGAACTTTTATGTGAACATTTGTGTCTGGGAAGACACAATAAAGATGCTCTCACACCTGCCAGGTTCAGCAGAAAGGAGGGGAAAGCTTTTATTATTGCCATATCTCACATTCTTACACAAATCCCAACTCCACAAGGGATTGGAGGACATGTCACTTCCTTCTCAATCCCACTGGAGAAAAAAGATGTTCATCAAAGTTCTCTTATCACAAAAGGAATGAAAACCAGAAAATACTGTTAAGTAAACATTGGCTATTATTTACATGAAACTGTGTGAAAGAATCTGACTCCAAGGTTAAAACAGAAGGCTTTAGCAAAAACCAGGACAACAACCATTTATATGAATTTATTTCTTACTGTAGTCCAAGGTTGCTGAAAGTAACAAAGCATCTTATAAGTAGCATCATTGTTTGTCCAGTTCATGGGTTTACGATTTTAGTTTACCTTCTCTGTGCAACACTTGCCATTCCCCAGCAATCCAAGACTTCCTGGATGCATAGAGGATAGTGTAACGTGTAACAACTGTTTCAGGACCGTCAGGTGGCTTCCAGGAAACCAAAGCAGTATTATCCTCTATCAAAGTCACCTTCACTGCTACTGGAGGGCCAGCTGGTGCTGTGAGAACAGTAACACAGTGCTGTTAGGCTAACCCAATTCACATGCAATTAAACTGCTCAGAAAGAAACTGATGTGCAGACCTAACAGCTACTGCTACATCCCAGAAACCAAACTGAAACCAACACACACTGCTCCTCAGAGACACTCTCCTGTTAACTCTGAGTTGGTCAATAGCTTAGATTCTGTAAAAGCAAAATTCATATTTTTCCTTCAACTCCAAAAATAAACAGTTACTGTCAACCCCCCACTTCATTACCTTGTGAACAGGTACCTCCCAAACACTGCATTGGTGAGAACGTGAAACTGCAGGTTTGGATTTTCCCCTACCAAGCTGACAGTAAAGCAAACCAGCAGCTGGGGCAGTAGATGTGTAATATTCTTACAGTTTCCAAAACTTCTGGGGTTTAAAATATGTTTTCATAATGCCTATGAATCAGCCACACCTCTTCAATACATATTTTAAAGTTTTTATTCAAGTTATTTCTATTCAGTGGCTGCTAATAGTGAAAGCATCACACTTTATATTAAAAACGATGCTGATTTAGGGTAGATTTTGAAAAAGAATTTCACAGTTCCAAAACAGGGATTTCCCTGCTAGCATTTTTCTATCTCTCACCAAGAAGAGCAGTATCTGTATCTCAGAGGAAAGGATTTTCCTCTCCTACACACAGCTTAAAATTAATAAGCAATTTTTCAGGCCATTCGGTTTACAGAACATTCTTTTGAGAACCATAGAGGTTCTCCTGGTTCCTTACCTTCTGGGAGGGTAGTGTGGTAGACTACAGGACTCCACGGACTGGAGAGCTGGTCCACATGCAGTCGAACTGCAAATTCATACATGGTTTTTGGCTCAAGACCTTGAACTAACATATGAGTCTCTGACCTGGACAGATGAGGGAATAAAATACATTAAACAGCAGCAGTTATCTTGAAGGTCCCAAACTCAGGTGATCAGATGTCTCAGTCACACAAGTAGATTCTCACTGTCAGTTCAACACAGGAAAAACCAGTTCAAGTCTGGACATGTGGCACATCTGTGCTACCTGCCTGGAAATGTAATGGTACCAGTCCTGGAGCTCTCGGGAGGATGTTATTTCTGCTGTCAGCTGACTTGAGCTCAAGTTTTTATAAAGCTTGTTTGCACAGCTGATGCACAAGCAATATCATTGGCTGGCTCACCAGCAGGTATCCCTAACTCAGCTCTTTCCACACTTGTCCATGGGACACTCTACTACAAGCTGGAGTGACAAACTACAGCCAGTGTCACAGCTGACAAGGCAGGTGGTGTTGGCTCTTGGATCTGCTTCCCAGCTCACAGGCACACAGAGGCTGTGTGGGCAACATCCCCTTCCACTTATGGCCTCCACACCTCCTGTTTAGGGGATGAATATGAATGCTCCTTACTTATCTGGTAGTAATATTTAGTAATATATTCATTGCAAAATTGATTCTCCTAATTATAATATTGCAGTTTACTATTTGATCACAAAGTCAATTGTAGACATTTCACTTTACTTTGATTCTGGGGGCAGAGGGAAATCTTTTATATATGCCAGGGTTAATTCTGGGTGTTACCACCCCAATCAAGATTAAATCTCAATTTAAAATGGTCTTACTCTACAGACACTGCTTTATAAAAATCTCATTTAGTATTTTCATCTTCTGTGCTGCAGAGGCAGTCATCAGTATCTGCAATAGCCTCATCCTATTACAAAAAGCAGCACTCACTGCTATGCTCCACATTGCACACTAAGAAATTCACAGGATGATTATGCTGTGCCTAATTGTTAAGCCGGGAATTACACAGCAGCAGATGGGTTCTTGAAGGAGAAAACCATGAGTATTAGGATGGAAACTATTTATCCTTTAAGACAGCATTTTTCTTATTTAGAGGCTTGAGTTAACTGAAGTTTTGAGGGAGCTGCACACATGGATTCCCTCAATAGCCCCACAGGCCCCAGCAGGGAGCAGTGTTCTACTCTCACACCACTTGGACAGAGGCTGAACAGCAACCTAAGGCACACTCCCTTCCCTGTTCAGCCATTCTGTGCCTCATGCACTGCTTCTCTGCAAAGCAAGCAATCCTACTCAGCTTTCCCCTGGCAGGGTGCCACACGCTCAGGAACACGGCATTCCCACAGTGAAATGCTCAAGCCCTCAAAAATTCTCATTTTCAGTCTTAAAATCAGACACTGGACTGAGTCTCATCTTTGCCCAGACAAGCTACCTATAAAACAGGTATTCTCTTTTGTGTAGTTGAAGAAGAGCTTAAAATTAAATTCAACCTAGACAGCTAAAAAGACATTAAAAATGCCCAGTGATACAACACTAGGGTCACTGGTAGAGAATTAAGCTATCCTACAAATATATCTTAAAAAACCCAAGAAACTGAACTAGCGGCCAATCGGCAAAACACACAGTCCTCTAAGGGCAATAAAAGTTATTGCTAGTAAAAGACAATTAAAAGAGAGCAGGAAGGGTAGAAACTGAGTGGGAAGGATCTAGAACTGGCAAACCAAGAGTCCTCAGCAGCGCTGCACTCACGTTTGGAGGTAGAGAACCAGGGAAGCGTTCTGCAGCCCCACGGGGTTGCAGCGCACGGTGTAGTTGATGAGCTGGGCAGAGGTGAAGGCAGGCTTTCCCCAGTGAAGGTAGATGGAAGATGAGGTGTTAGCTTTGGCATAGAGGTGGTGAGGAGGTGGCGGGGGTGGCACCATGCGATCACGGACAGCTGTTTGAAACAAAATAGGAAGATGAATTACTTCCTGCACTGTATACAGATACTGGTTACATTAAGAGGTCTGAGCCCACAGTTCAGATTCAAATCTCCCCTTACCCAGCACTACCTGGTACTCAGACTCCAGAATCTGGTTAAAGCTATCAGAGACCCCTCCTAACCCAATACATGTCATGTATTATTTCTGCAATCCCACTTGTTTATTCAAAAACGAAGTTAAAACTATCAGCAGAGACAAGGAAAGAGATAAATCTCTCATAAGATACAGGACACATCATGTTAGATGAAGCAGATAGTTCAGCAAGGGAGGGAAATGTGCTTGGGCTATCTTGTTTCTTCAACTGAACTTCATGAACACAGGACACTGTCTCAGTTGCAGGATGACTAGGGCAGTATTTGTCACTGATATGATCTTTCTTGTTCTCTGTTTTACACTGAATTAATTGATTATTCATAGGTTAAAAACACAGACCTTGGGACCTTGAAACAGCTCAGCTCTCAATAAATTCTTCATGCATCTACAACACTTACAGACACATCCTGGAGTACTGACTGTTTGGTCAGCCTGATAACCTTCTTCCATACTGTTATATGCCAGCAGCCTTACATGATACTTTCTTCTAGGATCTGCAGAAAAAGCAAAAGAACAATTAGGCTCAAAGTGAAAAAAAAAAAAAAAATTTAGGCTTCTACAGAGAGTGAGACAAACTGATACTCCTGCAAGTTAGTTTCAAAACTTGTTTGCTCCAATCAGTAACCCCGATGGACAGGCTGGATGCCTGGAAGCCTGTCTTCTCTCCAGCCCTGTGAATTCCCCTGAATCTTCACCCAGAAACAGTCAGTTATCTCTCAATCTCATTTACAATAACCTAAAGCAAAGGTTTGTAAGAGAATCAGTGGGAGGAGGACAAATACCACATTTTTTATCTATAACAAAGTCACACCTTCACAGCTACAGAGCTAGATTTAATAGTACTATTCAGCATATTGGACGTGTTTTCAGACCTTTAATAAAGATTTGTTAAAACAAACAGCAGGAGGTCCACAGAAATCAACATTTTTTTCTGGGTACACAAGCTGGAAGGAAGCAGGGCAGTCAAAGCAGCGGCAAGACAGGACCCAGCAAAGAAATGGGAAATTATTTGCTTCCAGGCTTCGAAGGAGATAAACTGTGAAACAACAGGGATTGTTAATACTGCTTTGACTAGCAAATTCTGCCTTCATATGTTTTCTTGAAAGCTGATTCTGGCACTCCTAGAGGGTCACCATTCCCAGCTGGAAGGATCTCCCCATTCCCTTTCTCTGCCCATGCCTTTGGGTGGCCACATTGCAGTTTGCTGCTTCTCTGTTCTGTTGGTGATACGCTGGCCTTGATCCAAGTGAAAAATTGCTACAGAGAAATGAGTTAGGAAGAGGCCTGGAGCTCTCTGCAAGTGGTGGTGGCGTGGGGCACCCACAGGAGGCCGGAGTGCAGGCACCAGGGTGGCTGCTCTGCTTCCTGCAGCTGCTCCCTTGAAACTGCATTTGCAACCAACCCCTGGCACACAGCGATGATTTGCAAGGTGGCAGCATTTGCTATCAATTCACATGAGCTAAACTTCACCCCAGTACTGACAGAGGTACTGGGACATTCTCCTCTTCTATTGACATGAACCTATTTCTTTTAATTAAGATTTTCAGAAGGTTCAGATGTTATATAACTGTGCTGATCTTGCTCATGTCTTTTTTTCTTGCCCTAAGATACCATAATATTATCCCTTCTCAAAATAAGCTCTTCCGTCTCTCCTTCCAGCTGAGATTTGATGTGGTTTCTCATGAAATAAACAGGAACACAAATTCCTGACATTTCTTGACCAAGAATAAGACTGTTGTTTCCGTCAGATCGTTGGCTCCCTCTGCAGTCACTGCACCAGCAACACCATCTGAACAAAACGATTGGGTATTTCTGTAAAGGTGGCAGAGTAATTTCCTAATAATGCCCCTTATAAAATCTTTTCCTGTTTATTTTGAAATAGACAATCTTTTTGTGCTGTAGTTACCCATATCAGCTGTAAATTAGAGACCACTAAGTAAACATCTCTATGTATTCTATGTTTATTTTTGAAAGGTTATTTTACTAAAATCTAAATATAGGTGTAAAAGCAAAAAGGCTCCTGTATTTGGATTATTATATTTGAAGTATTTCTTTGGTGTGTTTGACCTTAATGTAGAGGCCATTCTCATTTTTTGAAGACTTTAACATCACAAGCAGACAATGTAAATAACAAATATAGATTAAAAAAAAAAAAAGAAAAGGGCAGGTTTTTTTAACTAGATCGAAATTCTCATTTTCTTTGAAGGTTTTTTTCACTTTACAATAGCACTTTTACAACAAATTACATCAGTTGTTCCTAGGCAACAAATTACAAATCAGAAAAAAGGAGACAGATACAAACAGACAGAATAATCTTAAGCATGTGGCAAAAGAAGATATGGAATTTTAATATTGAAAATTTAGAAAAATAATAAGATTTTATATGTAAAAATTGAAACCTTTTTAAAAAATTGTAAAAAAACCAAGGTGCCTTTAAAAACACTGGGCCCAACCAAAAGGATAAATGATAAAAACTTTTCAGAAGTCCCAAGTGATTTGAATACACCAAAATCAAGTCACAGTGCCTTGTTGAGCAATATTATAGCATGCATCTCAGAGAAGCAGAAACAAACACCTCTGCAAGCCTCTCAACCTGTGGTAGGAATACACACATTAGTGTGCAACTGAAGCATTCAAAACCAAAGCCAACATTTAAAACAGAGGTCATCAAGACACCTTTAACATCTCCCTAGGACTATGCTTTGGAGGTTGTTATTAAAAAGTCACTTGTCCCAGCCATTCCTGGAGAAGACTGGAGCTGGAGCAGCGCTGAGCAGCTCTGGGCCCGCTCTGGCCGCCCGGCAGTGCCCGGCAGTGCCCGGCAGTGCCCGGCTGTGCCCGGCAGTGCCCGGCTGTGCCCGGCTGTGCCCGGCTGTGCCCGGCAGTGCCCGGCTGCCCGCGTGTCCCTGCCCTGGCTCCACACGGCCCCGGAGCAGACCCCGCGGCGTTTCCGCAGGACACAGGGTGACAGGCACGGCCATCCATCATCCTGCCCAGCACCTTCAAAAACTCCCTGCCCTTTGAAAGTGCTCACCCAGAACTGATCATCTTCACTGTGAAATGAAGGATAGCTGAGCTCTAGTGCCCTGCTGAGCTGAATGAGGAGCCTGTGAGGTCTGTTTATCGTCACTGCATTTCTCTTTTTTTTTAACTGAATTCCTCATTAACACTTGATTGAAGAGAAAAGGAAGAATAATGGGATGTGGAAGAAAGGCAAAAAAAAATCTAACTCCCACAAAAAAGTACAAATGTGTTTGAGAAAAAGACGTTTTTAAAATCTTACTTTTAAGTATCCTTAATATGTATAAGAAGCATAATGTTGAATGCCATTCTTCTTATTCCTGTATAAACCAAGAAGTTTCACGCAGAATTACCTTTTTATAGAAAAGCCTGTTTAAAAGTAAAGTATCCAATCTAGTCGCTACCATCTGAAAAACAAGGTTATTTTCACTTCATGGTATCATGGTTTAATTGGTAGCAGGACTAGTTCAAGCCAAAAGCGATGTCACAATTTTTAAGCTGTCACACATTAGGGTGTATGGTTAAACCCATCTGCAGGTTTCTGTAATTGAAATAGCAGGTGAGGAGGGAGGAGTACACTCGGTACTGCTCTAGGAAAGCCTAAATGTTACAGTCATCTAAAAAAGAGAAGAGAAAAGAATTAAAGACAGTGTACTGAGCAGCAATAGAAATTGATGTGGAACTTGCTTCACAGATTACACACATAACATGAGCAAAGATCAATTCAAAAAGACCACCAAGATGCAGATCCATGTTGATCATTTTTTCACCATGTGCCAAACATAGTAATCAAAGATTTGCCAAAACCTGCCTCAGTTCCAACAGTTACTTGCTCGCTATTTGTTTTATGGGGTGGTGGAAAATACTTTTTATCTGAAGTAGCCTTTGTTTAGAATATTTTTTACAATTTTACATTTCATTTACAGGCTTATGATATGATTTACTCCTCAATGGCAATCCTGATACACACCTGGCACAAAGCCTTTCATCTTGCAGTTCACCAGCTGGATCAAACACTCAAAGCCAGACATATCCATAGAGAGAAAACAAACCTCAGGAGCTTTCTTATCTTTAACCAGCATAGGTATCTAGAGTAGTTTACACATAAATCACTGATAAAAGATTGGGGATGCATGGCCACCTGGAGACTGACAGTCTCAAATTCTTGAGAATTCATTGTTCCATGGATGGACAGCGTGTACCATCCACACACAGAAGGCTTGGAGGAAACAGTCACGCTCACAACAGACCCCGGCACAGCACATCTCTCCACAGAAAACCACTGCTCCTCAGAAACAAAGCAGGTGCAGTGATTTACCCAGCCCGTTAACATGAATTCAACTTAAGAAAAAAAACCTCACATCGAGATTTCACCTCTGCATTTTCAAAATTTCTCTGAATCACTGGTAACACTGAATTGTTTCAATTAATTCTCTTGCAATTGCCAGCATTTGTGTAGAGGTTGAAGGCTTGTTCCTAATCTTAAGGTGAACAAGAACAATTTTGTAGCCTATTTACCAACTGGCAGAATTTTTTAAAGCTAATTTATTTCTGTTAAATACCACTTGCAGGGGTTTGTGCTGTTGGTATTAGATTGTTTTAAAATTGTCACAGCACCTACAGATCTTTAATAGACATTTTTAATGCTATTACTTAAATCAGCTGGTAGAAAGGACAAAAATCTACACTGTACAATTCGAGGGGTTGGCATAGATGCTGACAGTAACATGCTAAAGCTAATTAATAAACCTTATTACAAGAGTGCCTGTGGAATGCACAGAGGTTATCTTAAAAGACATCACAGGCTGGATGTGAAAAGTTGGAACAGCTTTGCACAGTTCCATGGAGCTGCTGCACACACCTTTTCTGTGTAACCAAAACTTATCAGCATTAAGAACATATGAATAACAGTTCCATCAGAGACACAAATTTTGCCTCTGGTAACAATACTCTTTTAAAATAAGAGTAGGAAAAAGTATCTTATGTCTTCTGTTTATGCCTTATGTTGATTAACTTCAAATATCAAAAGAGGTACTGTCCCAAATATCACTGGTGACAATTTATGTCAGATCAGCCTCATCTTCCTATGACAGTTTTTGTAGGTAGGTCACTGCTCCCTGGTGATATCCATCTGGAATCCCATATCCTGTCATTCACTCTCCCATAAAAATCTGCAGTGAGTCCTGCAGATCCAGCCCTGGTAGGTTTTTCATATGAGAGACACATGGGGGAGCCGTGTCTTTGTTTTCAGAGTCTATGAATGAGTTCTATACCTCAGAGTAAAACTAGAGCGAAGTTAAATACTGCAAATATAAGCAAAAAAAATTAAGTTGAGCTATAATTTAAAACATGGATTTTAACTTGGAAAAACATAAAACATTACAGTAGCTGTATTTCAGTAAGAATTCAGATAACAATGATTTACTAGTGTATTTTACTGTTTTATTGCATCCCTGAGATATAATCTTACAGATTATATTTAGCTCGTCAGAAAGCAGACAGGAAGCTCACAGAAGATACAAACATTCTTCAAAGGAAATACTACAGTGCACTCAGATGTTCCAATCCTGGTTTTGTGACGACTCATTTCATTTCCCAGCATGGAGGGAGAACCACAGCTATTTATCTGTCTGGATGTGAGAAACAGAGAAACTGCCAAAATATCACAAAGAATTGAGACTTTACTTATTAGCAGTTCTGTTGCTATATGCTTCCTTGGAACATCTGCATTTTATTGCACCAGCTTGAACTTATTCAGCATTCTTTACTCCTGCTATCAGCCTTGCTTCCATGTAAATCTTTCATTTCTCTTTCAGGAAAACTTGAAGAGGAAAACTTGCAACTATAAAACAGCCATCAGTCAGAAATACTCATATTCAGATATTCCCATTTTCTTTTCCAACACTTAGGATTTTAATACGTTTAAATCATGTCTATTTATCAGTGAAACACAGATTAAACATTAAGAGCCTAGTTTTCAAAGCTTGGGATAATATAAGTGGTCTGGTAAATACATTCACAGTGGTAGGCAGAAGCAACTCCAGGTCCTCTGCTTTGAAGCCATTTCCCAAGTGATAAAGGTGGCATGGGGAGAGGAGGGAACATCTCCAGCCACGGCGGGCTGGTTCCATCCGGTAGAGTTACAGCTCACGGCACCAGGTCCTCATGCACCTCCACGGGACACAGCTGGAAAAACTGGAGGCACCCAAGATTAAACGCCTGTATTCGCAGTTAAACAACTAAAACCAGAAACGTGCTTCTAATCACTCTGCAACTGGTGAAGCACTTTATAATGCAACTACCTCATTCTTAAATCACCAAGATTGCACAGACCAAACTTTTAGAAAAAGTTACTAAGAACAATAAGACACTCCCACGTTCACAGGAACAAAAATTCCATTTTCAATATGGCATTACATAATTAAAACCCTCTAAGACTAAAGCAGCATGACACTAAAAACACAGCCAATGAAAAATCCTAATCCATGTGTAATTGCATCCTCCCTTCTCAAAAGAATACAGAGAAATGCAAATGTCCTGATGACATATTAACACTATCTTCAAATCAGTTTAACCCATTCAGATTTTGATAGTTTGTCTTCATGTGATTCTTCTGTTCCAGGTAAATTTACAGCACTACAGGTAAGTGTAAAACCTGTAACAGCAGGTTTTATACATTTACACACGAGACACACTCTGGGTAACTGTTCATTCAGCTGAAGCTTACACTGAATACAAAATGAGTATTCCTAAATCAAAAATGTTACAAAGTGTTTGCCAACATCAACACAACCAAAATTTTGGCTTTTTTGGCAAATGCTTCAGAGAAAGCATCTGTTTACAAGCTACTTAGCCAAGGTTACAAGAGAGTGTAAGATTGCAACCCCTAAAAGCCCTGTCATTGTTTCTTTCAGCTGCTGCATGTTTGTGAAGCTCTGAAGGCCTTGAAAGGAACCAGAGCAGAGCCAACAGGTCAGGGCTAGATAAAATTAAGAAAGAATCCGAGGTCAGACCATGAAAGGACTTCTTTTTTTTTTCCACCCCTCCAGAACAGTGAGTCCACCTCCAGCAGCCTTTCATTCAGTCCTGATAAGAAGAGACAGCACCCCACAATCTGGATTTCAGACATTTTAAGTCCTCTTTGGGGGAAGGAAAAGATAAGGAAGAAGAAAGAAAATAGACATTTTACTATCATTTACTGTTGGAACACATTTTCATATCTGTTTTGAACATCCCTCAGCAATTTAAAAGGAAAATATTGGTAGAAATGAAATTACTGGGGGTTTTCCTCTTGTTTCTCTTTGTTCTTGTTTCTAAAAGAATTTCTAGAGAGAAAAAAATGGTTTGGTGTCTTGATATTCTGAGCCAAGTTCAGTGACTAAAAAACCTAGAAATAACTTCTTAAGCTACAGCCAGTATGGCAATTCTAACGGTTGGGGAAGAGATAAGAGAAATATTTCAGCTTCATTCTAGCTTGCATACAAAACTTAAAATAATACTTTTTTCCTTTCAGTTAAAAGTATCAAAACCACATTACATTCAGAAGGCTGAAAAAATAGTTGTTCTAAGGACAAAACTTCTGTGCCCAAATGTCCATTTTGAACTTAATCTTTTGTGCTGCTGGATTTTTTGTGTAACCTACAGGTCCATTGTTGGGTACTGGTCTGTCTGGATAGCTCATTGGTCTGGTTTGCCAGGGTGACTGTGCTGCCCCCAAGCCCATCCCTTCAACACAATAAACTCCAGATAATTATTCAAAGAAGAGGCCAGCAGCATGGGCTGCTCTGACATCGGGTCACGGCCTTTGACATCGAATCTGGGGCTAGCCAAAGTCTGCTCCAAGCAACAGAGGTCCAGGGGAATTATTAAGGGGGAAGGGTGGGAAAGGAAGAGCACTGAGAAATACTATCCTTAAAAATGTACTTTTGAAGCAAAGCAATGTAAATACAGCAGAAACTTATTAGGAAAATAAGCAAATATATTTCAAATGTACCAGAGGAAAAGGATGGAGAGAAGCGCATCAAGCCAAACAGAAACATAAAGCTGGGAGGCAGGAGGATGACACAGACTTGGGTCTGTTCCTCTCTAAAGCAGCAACTAAACACGATTAAGCAACCCTGTTCTATTACAGTTTTTAAAATCATGGTGATGTTCTGGATGTGCAATTATTATTAGTTTCAAATAATAATTAATTTCTTTTTAAAGGAGCTGGAATTTCAATAGGTTGCACAATTGAATTGATCACATTTTAAATAATGACCTTTTAACATCCCATTAAAATAGCTTGAGTAGTTAAAAATCACCAATATTTTACATCTCATGACTCCTTTTTCAATTTAAAAGTAACTTTAAACATTTAGGTGGAACAAAGACTGTCTGTGATACCCGTGTTTTCCTTTGCAAACCAAATAACTGAAGTAGAAACTAAGCAATTTGTTCTTTGTACAACATTGTAAAAGTTTATTTTGGTAGAAACTGGAACATATGACACATGTGAATTGACCCAGCTAAACAGTCTGGCTTTCCATGGCTTTGGATGGCTCTCGCTTATTTGTCTAGATCTGAAAAGGGTCTGTAGCCCTTTTGTAGCTTTGCACTATCCCCTTCGAGGGCCCCAGGACAAACAACATCTCACACCCCCTTGCAGTAAAAACACCTCCCCACTGCCCAC
Organism: Platysteira castanea; assembly: GCA_013397175.1. Taxonomy (NCBI): domain Eukaryota; kingdom Metazoa; phylum Chordata; class Aves; order Passeriformes; genus Platysteira; species Platysteira castanea. Next base: position 642,440 of record VYXC01009749.1, read on the forward strand.
CATCAGCAATAGCAGCTTCATACAAAACAGTGCTGGGGGAGGGCTGGCGGGGCAGGATGAATTCCCAGCACAGCATTTCAGCCTTTTGGAGCCCACGGAAACAAGAACTATCTAAAAGTCTCAAATCTTTTTAAAATAATTGAAGCAAATCTCAAGGATTTTAAGTTTGCTCGATTTCCTCACTGGTGTGGGACATTCCCTCCATGCCTGTAAGGTCTGCCATCAGTCCCTGTGCTTCTCCTGCATTTCAGAGAACTGTTAAATTGCACAAGCAAAAAGCTCTCTTCCAATATTATTCTAACAACGCTCTCTAAACCAGCAGACACCCTTATGTTAACTAGCCTGGCTCACCGTTTTCAAAGTGAGCCCTCAAAAGCTAACTTGAAAGCAATACCAGAGGCCTGGACAAACACCTAATTTTGATCTTTTGTGCTCGTCTTTTCTTCTGAGAGACCTTTTCTTTTGTTGCTGCCCAGTGGAAAGCACATAGCTCATTGGTCCTGCTTTGAAAGATGAGAGCACTGCCCCTCAGTCCACCCCTCCGAGCACAATCACTTTAATGGAATTATGTAGAGAGGCCATCTCTGGAAGAAGAAAGGGAGGGCGAGGGGGGAGGGAGCGAGCGTCCGAAGGAGCCAGCAGAGCTGTTACCCCAGTCACTGACACACAGATGTCCGCTGAGAATTCATGCAGTGGCCCAAACAGGATGTGCCACCCCACACAACAGGTTCCCTTACATACAGCAGCGAGCTATGTACAAGACACAGAACATTGTTAATCAAACATAACAACAGTGGGTCAGGAAAAAGGGAAAGAAACAACTCACACAGAAATGCTGCTATAAACACGCCTGGAAACAGAAGCATACTATAAAAGGTTCTTTTCTGTAAGATACAAGAGACTGAAAAGATGATCTCCCCAGTGGAGACCAACATTTCTGGGTTGCAGATAGGAAGAAACTTCAGACAATTTGCCTGGCCTTCATGCTAAGAGGAATGCTTCCAGAGGATGCACCTAAACACAATGTAATAAGCACTCTATCAAATTTGTTTTAACATCTGTTTAGGTACCAAGCTCTATCGTACATATGACTGCCTGACATCTAGCATTACCTTACAAACAACACATTTGCACACAATGACAAAGGCAATCTGTTCACAGCGCCCAAACTTTCCCCTGGAGCTATGATATAAATTTTCTTTCAGAACCAACATTTTCTACTGGTCTGTCATGGACTCCGTGTGCCATTTTGACCCTTTTGTGCAGCAAAATGAAAACACTATCTATCATTACTTGCACCACAGTGACTTTGTAGGAGGTGCACGGTTTCATTGCAAAAACATCTGTGGTCTGGTGACTCAGATCTCAAGCTTTAGGAGCTGTGCTGTTGCAAGCATGACTGCAAGATGCAAAAGTTTCTGGCAGGGCAACTAAAAATCAGTCTGGCTCTTTCCTCCTTCAGAGGGTAACAAGGAACCCCACTAAAACACATTCAATTTGCAAGGTGTAAAACAAGTCAATCATGACAGGAAAACAAACAAAACACATGCGAGGGGAAATCACCACTATATTTTTGTTAAAGGCAAATATTGGCTGCATGGGCTCTATCCAGCTGCACCTATAATTAAGGCCCTAACTTCAGTGGGACGTTCTGTTATTGCAGGTGTCAAGGGCCGTGTTCTCCTGCTCACACAGGGCTCCCTCTCACTGCTGGGACATCAGGCAGCCGAGGGACAGACAGACACCCACCTGCACTCCTGTCCAGGGGCTTGGGGGCATGCGCTGTTGTGTGGGCACTGAACTATTATCATACAGACCCTCTGCAGATGTAAACAAAGCAGCCTCTTTGAAGCTCAAAATTTGGCACTCATTTGTTGGATACAGGGTGGGGGCAGCAAGCTAACCTAGACTGCTGACAAATTTTACAGTGAATTTGCTAAACTGACCCATTTGTCATGAGCTGCCAGCTATTCTGATACATTTACTGCTAATAGTACAACTCCCGTACTTCATTTGCTGAAGTTAAATCCAGATGGATTAAAAAAACCAAACAAAAGGGCTGGCATTGAGCTTCCTTTTCTACACTACTTTTTAATAGGAATTATCCATTGAAAATCCATCATATAATGCTAAATATTTTCCAGTTACACACATTAATAAACCAGGAAGCAGAGAAGACAGCTAACAGCATTTGTAAATGGTTCATCTCAAATGCCTTGGCTCAGCAGGTGATTTCACCTGAAGTGTGAGGGCATGAGGACACAGGGCTCTGTTTCCTCAGCTGTGAAATGCATTGCAGGATCTCTCCCGTACATGAACATGTCTGTTACTTTTCCCTCACTGTCTTCTTAGAAGCCTCACTCCCTTCAGTGTCTGACTGGTTGCACATCTTTGATATTTAGCAAGGGTATTAATTTTAATTACATTTAGATTATGCTGAACCACCTCCCTAATGGTTTGGCACAGCAGTGTTAGTTTTAGCCTTTACGTTTTCGCACAGCACATCCCTAACTTCTAAAACATGCCCTAAAGAAAATTTCCATTTGTAATGACAATAGAAATATCCAGGACCCTGCAACATCCTTGGCTCTAATATTCACCAGTGTTATATCCAATGGCACACCGGCAGGAGCTATTCATAATGAGGTTTATGGTATGAATTTGCACAGAAACACTTATTAAAACAACACAGTAAGTGACAGCTTGTCACCAGGCAATGAAGCCTGATATACTACATACTTACACTCCTTTTTGAGTGCTTTCAGGATGCTGATATTTGCTGAAAATACCCATCTAGGAGGCCAGGACAACCTGCTTCTCTGTAAAAATTATAGTAATTTCTCATCTCCACATTGATTCCTCCATAAACAATATTTCAGTGACATCTTGTGTTCATCTCTTTCCAGGCCAAGACTCTGCTCTTCTAAGATATCAGGAGGATTACTCAGTCTATATTAGTGGCAGCAGCTGTGCAAGTTAATGATGTTGTTGCTTTTAGTTAAATAGATGTTAATAGTTTATTTGAAGACTATTTAATTAAGACCAAATTTCTGAAACACTTACTCCTGAAAGCACCATAGACAAATCTTGCAGGTGGTGTAAAAGTGGTCAATATGTGCAATCTGAATTTGGACCTACTATTCTCGGGAGCTCAAATCCTTTACTCAGAGTAATTCACTGAACTGTGGCCTGAGTACCCTTCCACAAAGATGTTTAATGTCCAAATAAAGAAGCATCTAAACAAGAGTAGCCTGAAATCTAAACAAGAGTAGCCTCAAACTTTCGAGAATCTTTTGCTTTCTGGCTGACAACACAGCACCTACTATTTATTTTATACTTTGTGGTATTTCGTAAAGACAAAAATGCATCTTTCCCCACATGGAATTGGGCTACAACATTACATGTTTTTAATGTAGACTGTATTTATTACAGGTAAAAACTAATGTACTTTAAAGGATGCTCAGAATAACAATAACAACATGGAAAAGAACATGCACCTTTGCAGAAACTGCAGTAGAAATTTACTGTTTGTGTTCTTGTCTTCAAGAATGTTTCCTGTATGGGTAAAGTACTTTCCATAATTATATACATGGGAATTTGTTCTGGCTTCAATTTTTCCTTCAAAATGTTTAACATTTTTAATAAGCAAAATCACTTTTCATATGAAACAATGCTACTTTTGTCCAAATGTTTGACCACAGACAAGCGGTAATTTAAATCTTCTGCCTTACCTACTGTATTTTTTAATAGTTTTGTGAAGAACAAGCACTTAATACATGTCAAACATTGTATTAACAAGCTGAAAGGTACAGAGTAAAAGACTAGGATACAATTAATAATCAAGGTTATTTTTGTTAACTTTCCTAATGCATTCAAGATTTAAATTCAACCTATATCAATATCCTGATTGAAAAAAAGGAGAAAAAATTTATCTTGATGCAATCCCTCTGTATATAAAGTTTATACAACACTTAGAAAGTGGAAAGCAGTCTGACTGATTGATTGCTTAAGTAAAATAAACACACAGCTACTTAACTCTTAGCTAGCTATCTCCCTCTGTACAATTAAAAGGGTCTCCCATCATTAATTCAGTTCTACAAATGCTCCGCTGAGCCTGCAGTTTGATGAGCATTTTAAAGCAGCATTAGCTGTGCTGCTGCTGAAAGAAGCCAGCCTGCTCCCCTCACCCTTCAGCCACTCTTCCCTTGCCACCTCCCACCACGTCCCTGCGCCCCAACACAAGTGTCAGAAGTGTGCAAGCACAGAGAGCAGCAGCACAAATTAGCAGAGACAGGTACACAAGGAATGTGGGATGTTTTCCTCCAGAAGTGCCAGCTTTTGCTACTTTATTGTGCTCTGAGCTGCACTTGGATGAATTCTGAGAGCTAAACAACATCCCAAGGCAGCAGAGGGAGCCCTGGCAGCCGGTCAGGACACAGCACAGCTGCCATGAGTCCGCTGTTCCATATAGCCTGATGAAACTGACCCTCAAACTTACCCAAAAACTTCACTGATCCCAGAGCTGTGTTATGGGTTTATCAACAAAAGACACTTCCCTCAAGGGGGAGCTGTGACCTAATAGACTGAACCCAAAGCTGGAAAGCTGGACGCTCACAGCTCAGTTCTGCCACTGACTGCAGGAATATCCCCATCACGCTCAGTTTAAATCATCAGTACCTGAGCAGCCCACGAAAATGGCCCTTCTCTTCCTTGTGTTTCAGGTACCCAGTGTGTAACATGGGACAGTGAACACTCATTCACCTGTGGAATTCATGGGAATGCTTACAGACTGCTGGAAGAACACAGCATGTGTTAGCACATCTGTGCATCTCAGCACAGACAGATGAACACGTGTTATTAGCAAAATGGAGATAAGAATAACTGCCTAAAGTGGATTTTGCCACACTGCTCCAGGCAGGGTGTTTCGGCTGCCCTGCACAGGGGCACAAGAGGCAACACAGGCTCCGAGGTCCCACTGGCAGACTGCTCCAGTCTCCAGCAAGGGGGAAGATGACCCTTGAGAGAGAGATCTTCCAACACAGGGGCTCAAGGAAAAGAGGGAGGTGTAAGCACTGCTGGGTCAGCTGGAGTGCCCTGGACTCGTGCCTGCAATCTGGATCACGCCGAGCAGTTCACTTTCTGTCCTACAGCTTATCTGCTCTTTGGTGCTTCTCTTCAGGTATTTTATTGGGTTGGCTGGAAGCAAGATCTGGCTGTCAGTTCTGAAGAGAAAGATGAATGTCTCTGGCTATATGACAATTACATCCATCCCAGCCCAAGTGTGCCTGTCCACTCTACCTGGATAACACACAGACTTCATACAACCAAGCCACCTCTGAGAAAAGTTTTACAGCACAAACAGCTGGTAGAGAGTGCTACAGATAGAGATTTCCAAGGCAAGTGATTGTCACCAAGGCAACAAGGGCTGATGGGAAACTGAGAAATTAAATAAAGACAGGTGAGAAACTATAAGAAGGCAGCCAAGACATGAAGAGAGAAAAAAAAAGCCAAATCAGGCCATTAGCAATTACCATGAAAATAAAAATTTATAAAAAGGACTAATACAGTAAGAGGTATGCTTGTGATGGTGAAGTGCTGGGCTAAACTAAGACAAAGAGGACCAAGAAGATATCCTGTTTTTCTCCCAGCAGTGTCTATAAACACATGCAAACATAGGCACACACACACTGCGCTGAGCAGCAAGCTGTGAGCACAGCCCTCCCTGCACCTTGGGCAGACAAGGAGGAAAGAGGGTAAATGGACACGAGGCACAGTAGTGCAACATCCACCCGTGTGTCTCTCCTCCCCACATACACTATCCTACCTACCACTTTAAAAAACCCCACATTTTCAAGGTGTATTTGCATACAGGATTTTACGTCTCCTCCTTTGTCTGAGTATACAAATGTGCCAGTTGTACAAAGACCCCCAGCATGCACAGCTGGATGCCCTAAGAGGTACAAAACTCAAGTCTTTCACAGATCTACCAAACAGGATCAGAATGATTTCCCTGTCCCGGCTTCCACAAGCATGTGCAGTAACAAGTGGGTTTGCTCTGTAATGATAACCAGCTTGAGCAGGGGTACAATATTCAGCTGTGATAACTTTAAAAAAACACTGTGAAAGTGAGCATAAATGTTGAAATACACTTTTAATGCAAATCTTATTTATACTAAATCTTTCTCCTAGATTTAAAAAAAAATTTAAAATCCCAGGTTTGGAAGAGAAGTTTTACAGCAAGAGAGGCTTCTTCCAACACAAGACTGGGTTTTTTTCCCACTTCCTGCATCCCCCCCTTCATTTGCCACAGAAGTGTGACTCCAGGAAGCCTGAAAAAAACAAACATGTGCTTTTTCACAATTGCATCTTTTCCCAAAATTGAAAAAAATGCTTCTGTTAACAATAACGCCTTCACGGCAAATATATAACCAAGGTGTTAGTCAAGGCAGGGAAACTACCAGAAAACATTAGCTTAGCTTTAGAAGTGCATTTACTTATCACTAACATAGAAATTACTAAGATCCCCTATTATTATCTTCCCCATACAACTACAACTGGTAATATGATCCAAAAAAAGTGAATGAAAAAAAACTACAGGATGAATTAAACTGACATTTTGATCACAACATCTGGATTGTTCTTTAACAACAGAAGAAAATAATAAATAAAAAGAAAAAAGAAAAAAAATTTAAGAAATGTAACTAGCCCTGTACAGCAAATGTTTTCTTCTGTCCACTCTGAAGTCTCTTTCATGTGCTAATGGTGGCATTTTTTTAAACTCTTCCCCTTTGACTTACTCAGACCTTTAAGGACCTCACACATCTAATGGTTCCTCACATTCACCAAGAACAATCAAGAGAGGTCTGGGGGTTGACATGCAGTATGATTAATGGACAATGTTGATTTAATTTCCTATAACAGGAGTTTTCTCTAAGCTTTCTCCAAGGAGCAGTTTCTTTGCAATCTAGGACTTAAGTATTTTACTAATGAAGTCCAATAAATAGCAAATTAAATAATGCTGTCTCCCAGAGACAAATCCTCTCATTCCAGGGAAAAAAAAACAAGGGAAAAAAACCCCCACCCACTGTATTTAAAGTTCTATTTAAATCTAAAAAAGCTTGTAAAGCAGGAATGTACATAGTAGTTCAGTTTTCTGAGGTTCTTTTATTTGGTTTGATTTATTTTTTTGTTTTGTTTAAGAAACTTTATCACTTATCTGGTCACTCCTGCCATCATTACCTGCTTGCTCATTTTTAGCTTTAAACAGGGGCATATTAACTGAATTTCCAGTTTCAAGAAATTAAGTCTTTATTTAGTGGTCACTTTTACTTTAACAGCTATCAAAACGTATCTATTACATATTCATTGTAACACTTAGAAACATTTCTGAGGTTTTTCATTTAAAGATATTTACTACGTTCTTGTTGTAAGGAGTGATCAATACGTCCTCTTCAGGAAGCAAATTTTAACCTTCAGCTCCAGCAAATGAACAATGCAACACTATTTGCGTGCATCCTAACTGTTACTCAATCAACATGACACAATCTCCCAACTGAATTCCCACACAGGTTTAGCTCTAAATGGAATTTCTACCCCAGGAATGCAGAGCAGCAGAGAGCATTTCCTGCAAGATTCTAATCACTTTCCCACCATCGAAAAGTTTACCTTTAAATACTCTGAAGACAACACATCTTGCTTCACTACAGGCTGGTAAATTATCTTGCCAGAGTGCAAAAAATCTCCTCCTACTTTGGAGGCTTTGAAGCACCCTTGATTCCAGTTCTTCAAGTTGTGACACAATTAATCTGATCCCCTGAGAAAAACACGCATCCAACTCAGTTATGGGGACAGTTGATAAAGAGACAAAAGCCTCTCAAAAATAGGCACAATGTTCCATGCTACTGGAGTGGGCCCATGGAGCATAACCTCTCCTGTTGCCTTAGCAAAGCCGTATCTTTACATCAGCACCTTTAACATTGCACAAGGCATTGTCCCAAACAGGGACACTTACCTCATCCTCACAGCTCCCAGTACCTCTTTAGAGCAGGGCTTAACTTGTCTTAGGACTCTATTTTGATTTTTTGAAGTACAGAATACTCAATCTTTATTCTGCGCTGAGGATCTACTCCCTTGCCATGTCCTTCCCCTTTGAAGAACCACTAGCTTGGGAAGTTAAAAGTCAAGGCATGTTTAAATCAGGATATCAGAACTATTTTCCCAGGTAACTGAGTTCAAACTGGGCCAGAGCATGTTCCAGAAGCTTACATAAAAATGTATTAGACGATTCTTCCAAAACACAATCTACCTGTTTAGGAAAGATCTTAACTAAGAGAGCAAGAATGCATCTTTCTGACCCAAGATTAAGTGTTTATCATGCTGACAAATCAATAAATTTCCATAAGTTTTAGAGCCATTCCATGACTCTGCAGTTAATTCAAAGAAAGCGTAGAGATCCTCTTCGTAAGGGTCTGTCATACATAACATTTTAATCAACACCAAAACCAGTTATATGCTGCTAATGCAGATGTTACAAATATCAGCATTCCAGTGCCTACTAAAGTTGATTACTGGCTAAATTGGCAACCTAGAGAGGCTTGATGGTGCAATTTAAAATTGGCAAATACATTAAACATTAATTAAAGCTTTTCACTAGAAATGAACTGTATGAAAATAACATTTACTTTCAAAAAACAAAAAACATCGGCAGAAGTAAACTGTGATGTGATTTTTAAAAAATCTTAAATCAAATTTCTTTAATAGAGGTAAATTTAAATTCTGACAGAAAACATATATGACAAAGCAATATTTCTTTAAGAACAAAAATTAAAGTGCAAGTATGCAATAATGATACAAATCTGCAATATTGCACAATGCAAAACAAATACTGGCAGAACCACGCAGGAAGGAAGGCATTACTGTTTTTTACAGATGTGTCACTTGAACTGCATAAAAGGTATGCAGCATTAGCAGCTGATAGTTAACTGGCTGCTCCCCAGCAAATCTGCTCAGAACAAGCTGATATTTATCTGGGATTCCCACTCAGTCGTGTGCAAGAGTGCTTAAATACAGCTTTGCCCAAGACTCAGTTGTTGTAAAGGATGCCAGGCCAATAAGCTCCAACAAAGGGCCACAGAGTTCAACATCAGCTTCAGTTTTGCCCAGTAAGAATTCCATTTACAACCCTAGTGAATCAATTTTTCACCTAAACAGAGCAGTGTAGTATTTTTCTTCCATAAGGAAGGCATGACCAAAGTGGGTGAGTCTGGAATCAGTGTCTGGCCATCTCGTGTCAGTGTATTTGCACTGTGCAGCCTCCTGATATTCCCCCAGTACAACCCAGCTGCTCATGGACCAACAAGCATATGAGCAGAAATGCTGCATGGGACAGAGGTTTGATGCCTTCCCTGCCTCTGCCACCCAGTCTGGTCTTCCACAAGCAGGGATGGTAAATCTGAGCATAAAGGGAGCTCTCTGCTACAAACAGACCTAGAGAAATTACTAGCACTGACATACACTGGAAACAAAACATGAGGCGACAGTTTGTAAATCACAACAAAACAGAAAACCCAGTTTGATCTCTGTTTACATTTACAGCCTGTAAAATGCAATATGATTCCTTATATAAAGGAGGTAAAAGCTTATCAAAGCACCATTTGCTTTGATATCTCACAGGCAAAAAAAGTTACAGGGTAATAAAGCCGCTCCATTCTCTCTTCTAATCTATAATCTCTCTTTCAAAATCTGAAAGGAAAAAAACCAGGAAAAAATGATATGCAGATATGCCACATGTGCATTTGGAAGACAGACTCATTCAAGAGTGGTGACAGGTCTGTCTTTCATGATTATGGAGCAAGGAATGTGTGTCTCTTGCTTATTGATGTGCCACAGAAGCACTATCATAGCAGGACTAGGCAAGAGCTTGGGTTTAACTACAAATATACATAATCTGCCATGTCTGGGAAAGAGAAAGGGGTCACAGTTAGCTGAGGAGGAAGTTGATTTTAAGGATACCCAGTCTACTTCTAGGGCTTTTGGTTTTATTCCTGTGCAATTTGTCCGATTCCTCCTCTCCTGTCTCGGCAAATCCCTTATGTTTTAGCTGATAAGTAGTAGTAGCAAGGCTGTTACACACAATCAGGGGAACTGACAGATAAGAGGTTTAGTTTAAGGATGTAATCAGCATGAGTAAACACTAGACTGACCCAGCTGTAAACAGTGGAAATAAATGATAATATTTGTCCTGGTCACCTACTGAGCTATTACAGACTTTCTACTCTGTAACAATGTAAATATAATGACTACAGTATATACAGCAGACAGTGCAATCATCTGGCTTTTCAAGCAAGAAAACTGAGCTTTTTAGTTGATCTTTATCAAGAACAAAAGCAATTTCCAATTTTTTTTTTAGCGGAGATGTCTTTTGTTCAAATCAGCATTTCATTAACTGTGGATGTCTCATCTGATGTACAGTACCTCAAGCAGAAAAATGTATATCTGTTATACTAAAATTATATTTTCTTTAATGCCATTTGAGAGCAGTTAATGAAATTTTTTTTTTAAAGTGTTTCTTGAGAAAGTCCTGTGTTCCTTTCACATCACCTCATGAAACTGTAGGAATGCCTGGCTCCTTGGATTTGTAAGGGAATTTCAAGCTAAATTTCCATAGTAACTTAGAAACAAAAAGCAATATCCATTCCTCCACACACAATTTTCAGTATTCCAGAACTCTCAGATACAAGTATGTGACACTACGTTTTGACACCAACAAAACACAGGATAAAACTGAAATTACAGCCCCAGAAATAACATGTGTTACATCAACACATGAAATGCAGTTACAGTATTCCTTCTCAGTACTTCAGCATTTGCAGTTCTTAAGAAAGATAGCATCAACTCTGTCAGAGATGCCATTAGGTTTTTAAAACTTATATTTTTCAGCACATTCGTTTGCAATATGGTGCAAATGAAACCACTGTGTCCTATCTGACCATCCTATCAACTGCTTTACAAAGCTTTAAAGCACTTTCACAGAATCATTACAAGAGATGCTTGGGTGACATGCATCAGGCAGCTTAATTGGAGGAATTCTTTGCACTGGTGCTTCTTACACACCCTTATTCAATTTCTATAGACTGTTGAATGACTTTGTCATTTTTGCTGCCCCGGACTAAAGCTTAGCTACAGTCATGGCTGTAACACAATATAAATAGATCCCAGGGAAATTAGACAACTGAAGGCCAAGTCTCTGGGGGAATCCTAAGTGTAGTAGATAGCTGGCTAATTCTTCAGTAGAAGCTCCCTTTCCAAAGGGGAGTGCCATGCAGGGTCACAAAATGTGCCTTTGTGTCATTTAGACTTTGACAAATTCTTCACTTGGAAATATTGTCCAAGTCAAGGAGCACAGGGAATTGCACTTCTCTTTATTTCTGCTCTCTGTAACTGGGAAGAGTCAGAACATGGAAGAGCTTTCAGACAGAGAAGCTTTTCTGATTAAGCCCAGACTTTTTGGAGTATATCACACACATGAGTCTGACAGAATTATTTCTCCAAAAGTACTAGATTGGGGCGGGGAAAAATGCCAATGGGTAATGTAAAACCGGGGTAACAGGAAAAGTACCAGGGTCACAATGCATTTTGTGTTAAACAGTTTAGATGACCCCATCAGCATAGGAGAAGCTTTCCCAGAGAGAACGCCTGCAGTGTCTCCAAGCCTCTCAGGAATCACCAAACAATTTATTAGTTTAATGGTTTCTTTTATGCAGATCCACTCCATTTCATGGCTATCCAATCACTTGGCAGCTTCTGCCAAGTCCCCCTGCAGCCCCAGGCCTGGAGAGCCAGCAGTGCTCCCAGCACAGGACACTCCACAGGCTGCCCTGGGGAGGGGCCTTCTCCAGGGAAAGGCCAAGCAAAGTGGGCTCCCGTGCTCAGAGCATTTGCACCAAAGCAAACAGACTCGTTTTTCCATCCCCTAAGGTATCTGTGTAAAGAAGTTACTCTGGTATCATCATGCAGCAAAAACAGAAGAGCACCTACAGAACGTGCACATCTCTGCCAGTACCTCCTGGCCTCAGGGCTTCGGGTGCATTTACTGAGACCCTGTGCCTGCCTTGTCACCGAAGTGCAGCTTCCTGACACCCTCACTGTAACTGCCAGCACCCAGGGTGCTACAGCTCCCACATAACAGCCACTGAAGAATGAATTAGCAGAGTGAATTCTTGCTTTCCTCCCTTCCTCCAAGCATAGAAGGCTTGGAGGCTAAAGGCACACGAACGTGTTGCAACCCCCCATCACCAGTGGCATTCATTTAATGAATTACCATCATGACAAGAACTGAACAACGAAGGTCAGAGATGAAGATTTCCAGGCAGCTTGAAAAACAGTTCTTGTGTTACAGCATCAGATTTGATCATGCTTTCTTGAGTTTGCTAACCAAGGAGCTCAATTTGATTTTATCCTCCCAGACAAGCTTCAGATGGGTTCTTCTAAGTCACTGCCATCCTTGTATAGGCTCCACTTTCCTACCAATGATAGAGCTGCAAATACGGTGAGCTCTGGCAGGCAAACACTCCAGTTAGCACAGGAGTGATACCAACATCATGGAAGCACAGATGCATACACATATGCTGAAAATACTCTTTGAAAAAAAATAATCTGAACACATTTAAAGGGGGAGATGAGCTTCTCTGGACACTCTCTTTGTTTTAACTTTCAAGTTTTGCCAATCTCTCTCCTACTGTACAGAGAAAAGGTTCCCCAACAAACTCTTTCACCGGCAAAACTCACTTCAACTTCTGAACACACATTCTGAACCAATACAGAAACAGAACCTGTACCAGCAGACTTACCAAGTCTCATAATGAAAGACTTCCTGGGAGGGAAAAATTTCTAGACCAGGAGAAAGCAATGGTGGAATTAAAAATTGAGGTAAAAATGCATGGTATGCACCCAAGGGTCTGCTCCTCTGGCAAATTCAAGTAATAATGGAATTTTACACTGGGCTAGGAAATGGCCTGCTATTGAAAAATAAATGCGAATACCTTTAACACAAACAAATCTCTATGTGAAACTGTGGATATTTATTTTAAGAAAAAATGATCAGCTCATTTAATTCTATTTACATGGTGACTATCATGCTAAATAATCCAGTATAAAAATACACAGAAGTAACAGGGTAGACCTACACTGGAGAAAGAGAGGTCACTTCTCAGAAAACAAGGTAGGAACCAACAAAAGACTAAAAACAGGCAGCATAATATTCATATTGCTACATTTCATGTTCAATAATTGTAATCTATTTCACACTAGCATTACTGATTCTGCTTTATCTATCATAATTATCCTTCCATCAAGAGTCCTGTAGACATTTGCAGTCATTTACAGTAGGTATATCAAAGCTATCAACAACAAAACAATCAACAGTGCTTGTAATAACAATGCTAATGTTCTCCTTGATTAGAGACTATCACGAATTCTTGTTTTGTGATGCACTTTAATTGCCACAGGGTAAGTGAAATGTCTTCTTTAAATACACAGATCTTGCATAACTGGCACTTGTGCCAACATCTGCAGAAAGTTCCATGGACAGACGTATTAACATGGTCTGAATGTCACTAGAAGTTTATCTGCGGTTTATTAACCATGCAAAAGAACAGGGAATGGTAGGTCATGACATAGGCCATGACAAAGACATGAAGAGAGAGTGTTTGGAAGCCATATAAATTCAGTGGCAACAGATAATGCATGAGAAACTGCTCTCTCGTTGCCACTGGGAAGCACCTAGGGCTTTGAGCATATTCTTTCAAATTAGGAATAACCTTTCCTTTTGACCGTATTATCCGACTTATATGGCACCAGAAGTCTTAGCACACACCTTTCCTCTTCAAGTTTCACATTTGCAGTATACTACTAATTCCTGGAGCTCATAATGAAGACATTTATTTTAAAGACTCTGTCAATAAATCAGTAGTGTAGTGTCCTCAGGAGAGGCAAATGGATGACAGAACATCAGTCCTCAAAGCCTCTGTCCACTTCATAAAGAATCAGTTTACTATAGTTACAAAACCCAGCGTGGTGGCTTGCCTTGTTTCACCTCAAACTGTACCAGGGAGGACCACTTCCTAATAATTCATATTTTAAATTTTTGAATGCCTAAGTAAGTAAGTGTACTGGTCCAAATTACTTAGATTATTAACAAGAAATAAAAAGATGAACAAACCTATCCCTTCTTACTGTACGGATGTTGCTACAGTCTTTGTGGGTTTATACATTGCCTACAACTCTACCTGCTGTATTCTCCGCATGTGCAGCTGCCAGAGGCAGAAGATTGGCTGCCACTGTTGTCTAAGAAATAATTTGGCATGCACAAGTATTTCAAACAGGCTGTTTGGCAGTAGGCAAACACAGTAGTCAGACAGGCACTACTGCTATGAGAAGCCTGTGTGAACTTTCCAGGCTGCAGTGTAAGTAATCATCTTAGCAGTGGAAAATGATGACCTAATCAATTCTCCTAAGCTGAATCTTTTGTAGCTGTAGTGATGAATCTCTTTTATGCCATAATCTCTTAAATGCCATAAAACAAAACAAAAAAAAAAGAAACCAGCAAAGAAACTTACATACGAAAACTCATATCTGATATACACTTCAAATACAAACTCAATATATCCAAAAAAAAAAAAAAAAAAAAAATTCTACTGAAGTTATCCAAAAAAACTACTCCTCAGTGAAACTAGCCTACAGCAGCACCAATTACATAGATGTAATTTATAAATTCCAGCAACTAGATTATATGGAATGTATCATGTTTTGGTCACCATATTTAGATACTGAGAATTATGATAAAGAATAAACACTCAACACATCATGTGCACCATGACTGAATGGCTAACTCAAGCACATGAATTAGTCCTTCTTGCAATTCAATTAACTGTGACCATATGAAAGTTGTAATTTCCCAAAGTCACTTTTCTTTCATTTTTTCATCTGTCTACATGGTTACTGGAAAGAAAAACCAACAAAAACACACAGATAGTATACATTCTAATATAATTCTGTAAAACAGTATTTTCATCTGAGAAGTATTAGCGTACTGAGAAAATCCATATCATGTAGATCACATTGTTAATAAATTTGCAGGTGTTCGAAATTACAGTTTTGTATTGCATAATAAGAAAAGAAAGATTTATGCATTTCTGTCCTAGGACACACAGACACCACATCCTTTCTGTGCTCTCAAAAGTGCTCTTTTGTCTCGCAGCTCTGTTAAACAGTCAGCCACTGCCAGATGCTCTGGCTAGAAATGGTCACAGATGGTCAGTTGTCCAGTTAACAGACCAGAATGCTCTTCTCAAATCTCCCCTAAAATTGTATCTCAACTGTATGCACCAGATGAGAATATTTGAGCATGGTCAAGAAGCCATTTGACCTAGTTAAGACTGCAAGTCAACTTTGATTACTTAGTCAGGATTAATTCTCCACAGTATCACAAAGTAAACTATCTCAACACATTTCAAACAGCAAGTCTCAAGTCCTGTGTTACTTTTGCTGATGATGTGATAGACCACATCTTTTGGTGAAAGAAATTCTCAGTTCTGTATCTAAACAAGTACCTTCTACCTCGGGATGATCCCAACATCTGTACTAATACACACTGCAAGAGCTACAGGAGGAAACAGTCAGGTGGTCAACGGAAAGACTCCAGTGGGACTCAGCAAGCTCTGTGCCCTAATCTTTGTGCTCAGTCCTGCAAATATTTACCATTACTCCTTAAAAACATTAACAGGACTATAATATGCACAAGAGCTACTTGCTCCTATGTTGAACAAGTAGTGCTTGTCATGCAGTGTAGCTGTGGCAAAGGCTACAAGAGAGAAATAAGCTAAAAAGAGCAGAGAAAAATAGTGGGTGTTTTGTATTAATCTTTCACTGTTCCTATATCAGGCATAAAGACAAAAAGGATGAAAAAACCTGCATATTAAAGTGAATATTAAAAAGACATGTCATTTACTAGCAGTATTTACTAACTAAGTTCTGTATCTTGTGATAAATAGTTGGGTGTCCTTCCAGCTTGCAGAAGACTTTCAAGATCTGGTTATCTAAGTGTTGTGCAACACATATTTTGAGATGCTTATTCCCTCAGCAGCCTAACTCAAGCTTGCAGAGCTTATTGCTCGGAAAATATGTGGCCAAAGCTAACACTGTTGCCTTATAGGTCTAACGATTTAAGCTCTCTAAGGTGTCACTGTCTTCCAAAACAGTTGAGAAATATTTCATGCACTCACCCAAACCACTGACAGTATATTCCAAGTCACTGGCATCCAACAGAATTGGTCCATGCTCCTGCTGCCCCTCTTCCTTGTAGTACAGTTTGTACCCTTGGACAGCTGCAGTGTCCTCAGAGTCCTGCTGCCACTGCACTGTGATGGTTGTGCAGTTCATGGGCTCCAAACGCAGCTCAGGAGACTTTGGTGCTGGTTTCAGAGAAATATATATGTATGACAGTCTTACATACTAGAAACAGCTATTTTTCATGCAAAAATCTGGATGTCCATTAGCCCAAATTTTGCTCCAGACTTCTATTCTAACTTATCTGTATATTCATGTAATTATTTTTCTTATGATGTCTGACTCCCTAGAACCTAAATCGAACAACTTAATTTAGAATACAACAGAATAGAAACAGTTTTTAATTCTGCATCTTACTAAATAAATAAACAAATTTATGAGGTAGTTATTTTTAAGCAAAAATTAAAACATTCCAAAGATAATTACAAAGTTATTTGCTGTTTTAAAGTGAGCCACAGCAAATATGATTAACAATACCATCACACTTCATCAAGTGTTAATAATTCACTATAGTAGTCAAAACTCAATCAAATCCAAAGCAGAAGGGTGGAGGCTACAGCTAAGAAATAGAGTTAAAAATCCAAATCTGCTTAGTTTTCAAGCTATTTGTGGAAAGTTGAATGTTCTGCTGTATGACATAACTAAATATTAATGAAATTCAAAGCTCAATTATAACAAATTAGACTTCAAATATTAATTTGTATATTCAAAACAGACATGCATTTTTTTTATAATACAGACACACATGCATTAACTCATATCCTTTATTAGCACATTACATTGCTAATGTGTAGTGCCCTAGTTTGCAGAAATGTATTTTACACCAAGCAAAATGGTACAGGAAACTCTAGTTCATGTTTGTGAGCTGCTCAAACGTTTTAGCTTCTAGACTCATTGTCTTCTGTTCTATATAATTTGAATTTAAAAGAAAATTTCAAAATCCAACAACCCCAAAAGGCACTGTTGTTCAGTGCAAAGTCTGTTAAGAGTTACCTTTCACACTTGTAGCTTTGGGAGTTCGGTGCGAGGTCCACAAAGATGCCTCTCCCCAGCCAATCCTGGTTGCAGCAGTGATACGAACCAAGTACACACTGTCAGGCCTAAGGCCTTCAAGGAGATACTCATCTGAAGTGCCTGGAAGCTCCAGCACTTGGATTTTGGTCTCTGTGCTGAGGCGGAACGACAGACGGTACAGGACAACCTGGCCTCTCCTGTATTTTGCAGGAATTGGCAGCCAAGATATGAGAATATCTGTAGGACTCCTGCTTGTCAAACTGATTTCCGGAGCTCTCAAGGGAACTAAAAAGGCAAAGGCAAAGAGGTAAAAAACAGAAAATGCTTGTCTGATACCTCAGCCTACAGTGAGGTGCCAGTAATGTAAGACTAAATAAGCCAAGAAGTTCTGTAGATTTTTGTTTAAGGATAACTTGACACTTCTCACCTGCTGCATGCAGCACATCTTAAGCAAACTTTTTTCTGTAAGGCCCTCAACCTTTTCTTTTTATTGCTGCCAGCAGTAATCAAAGGCAATCAACACCTGGCTGGTCTGACACGCTGCCTGTCAAGGTTAGACACAGCAGCTCCAACCGAGCCCAGACAACAACCTCCACTGGCAAACACTTGGTGCATGCCTTCTTCCACCACCCATGTAATGAGGGTTCTGACAAAGAGACAGACAGACAACTAGAAATGGCAATGTTCCATGCTGCCAAAGCTTAACCCTGTCAGAATTTATTAATCAGTCCTAATGATCTACACTAAACAGTTTGTTGTTGCCATGATGTTCAGACTAATTAAATCATTGCACAGAAATAATTCAGCAGGGTCTTTTACAAAATTCTGGTTCTACTAAAAAAGGCACATAGACATGAAAAACCCCAAACTAAAACAAAAGGTTAATTTTTTTTCCGTACAGCAGATTTTTATTTCAATTTTTCCTTTTTCCTACAAAATTTGCAGAAGATACAGTAGGTGTGCAGTTTGATTTGCATTTCAGATGCCTAAGAGAGCGTTATAGAGACTAAAGCCTAGGCTACTGTCAAATTCTCATCATCAAGGGAGTGCATAAAGACCTAGAATAATTACTAACATGATTTAATGAAATGTCTTTCAACATAGAAAGAGACTGTGTAATACACACTGTTGCCCTGTCAGAATGTTATTTTACTCTCATTCCCCTCATGAGCTGGCTGTCTTGTACTGTGGTATGCAGAAGTCTCACCGGTATCAATAGCAATTTGAGACCCTTAAAAACTGTTACCACTGCACAGTTCGACTCAGTGCAGATAAAAATGTTCACAAAAATAATTTCTTACCATCTTCGAGGGTGTGCTGGGTCACATGGTCTGACATCTGACTGGCTCCCAAAGGCATATAAGCTACAATATAGAAGGTGTAGTTGCTGGCTGGCTCCAAGTCATCAATGATGTAATGGGTTGTATCATTTCCAATGACCACTTGGTACTCTTCGTTATTTAAACCTGGTATAAAACAAGCGTTAGACAAACAAAAATTCCTCAAAATCCTCAAACACCTCTGTATCTTGGCTTTAAGATCTTTATCAAGTTAATTTTGTGTGCTTCCCCAGCCTACCTCTATTTTTTCAACCCTATTAAGCAAAAGCTCTTTTATGCACAGGAGTAACTGTGTCTTGCTGTAGTATAGGTTGTGGTGTTTCAGGATTTTCCTCAATAAGGGATGCTGAATGCAACTCTAAACCCTATTTAGCATTAGTCACAACAAACTGTGCCCAATGTACAGTAACACAACGGACAAGCTCTAATAGCCTTATCATTCATACCCAGCTTCTAAATCTATTTGTTTAGAGTCAGGGGTTTTTTTCAAAACCTATTTACAGAGCCTTTCTATAGCAGACCGTGAGGAATGTGAGGGGCTCCACTCCATCAAAAACAAAACAAACACCCTCCTCCCCACCAAAAGAAACAAACAGAAAGAATTTATTCAGCAAAAGGATCTCATTTTAGCCCTGCAACATCTATTACATTTGATTGACATGTTTTTTATTTTAATTTGGAGAAAGGCCAATAAGAACAGACCAGAATAAGCTTCAGAAATGTTTGGCTTCTTAGCCAGTTGTTAAAAAAAAAAAAAAAAAAAAAAAGATTAAAAAAAAAGAAAAAATTGTCAGCAATTCACACTAAAATATGCACAGCAGTGCATGCAGCAGTCCTTGTCTTTGTTGGGCTTTAGTCCTATAAAGGACGGCTATAAAGTGGACCAAGTGTGGTGAAAGCTGCACAATTCACACCAAGTGCATGTCAACTTAATCAAAACTCTGTAAGAGCCAGCTCCTCCTCTTCACAACGGAATTTATAAACAAAACGAAAGGCAAATTCCACCATTAAGTTTTCCCACATTTATGAATTAACTTGATAGCATTTTAATTAGACAAGATTACGAGCATCTCATAACAGGCTAGTTAATGGCTTGTTAATTAGGAATTGCAAGGCACGATTTCTGACCTGCTAAACAAGATCCTTGAGCTCAAATTAAAAGGACTTGTTCTCTCATTGAATGGATTGCTAGGCCTCATGCAGAGGCCCTAATGAAACAGCCATAATAGAGAACAAGGCTTGCCTTCCACCACAATCAGTGTTCCCTTTGTGCCTTTTCTAAATCACTAACAAGGAATTAACACACTCCAACATGCACGCTCATCAGACCCTTATTCTTCTTGCTACTATGACCCCGATTTGAACGTAAAATATTCTGCTAAAAGAAACAAAAAACAAACACACAAACCCCACACCTGTTAAGTTTCTTCAACTAGCTTGATTAAAACACTAACTTTTTTTTTATATAGGGAAGAGAACCTGAACTTGTTTTTACAGTGAAACATCAGAGTACTTGAGTTGTGAATATTACAATAAGTGATGGTATCTTTTGTATTCAAAGCACCTACCACATTGTGATGTCTATAAAAAAACTCTTTAAAAATGCATATGATGCATGCATTATCCAGCTCTGCTTTCTGTTTAAAGTTTATGGAATCATAAACATCAGTACAACTCAGGAGACTTGGCAAGCACTGTATTCCTTTGGCAATACTCTGTTCTTTACTAACGCTTGCAAAGGAGGTTCCTAACTAAAACAAGAGAGCAATATGTCTATAACTTTTTTGTTTATACATTTATGTTCATAAGAAGCTTCAAGCAAAGATAAAATCTAGTAAAGCCAGATACATCTGAGATAATTTTTAACCTACATTAGGGTCAGAAACACGGTGTGAGGGTGGAATGGGGAAAGACAAGCTGAAAGGAATAATGAAAGCAATACATTAATACATAATTATCTATAATTCTTAGAGAGTAAATAAGATGTTGACACTGTCAACAGTCTATGGTAGTACTTCTATGACCTGGTATGGTGTGAATATCATCAAAAGATTTTCCTTAATATTTAATTTCCTTTTCTTTAAATGTAGTTGTTTCTAAATTTACATTAGAGACATGGCTGATGGGATAATTTTTCACGAAGGAGTCTCCTGGACTTTCAATAATGCCTCTGATGGGAGGACAACACCTTCAGAAAGGTTTACAGGCTATCATTCTGTCACTTAGAAAGCTATTATTTTTACAGAAGTGCAGTCCACTAGCCCTTGAAGATCAACATTTTTCTATAAAACAAGACAAAAGTAGGGTTTATGTTCTGATGCAAATTTCTGATACTATGCAATCATATTACAAAATTAAAAATGCATGCAGATCACCTGCATTTGAGTCCCATTACTATAATTACTCCTCTTTACACAGCCCTCTCCACTCTCCTTGTGTGGATCTTTTCACTAATGTGAAAGGATGCACAACAGCATTACATTGAATAAAATAAATATCACAAGATAGTCAGAAAAGATGAAAAAAATGGGTATTTGAGAAAGTTCAAATAAATCGGAGGTTTCTGTTTGGTTGCTTGCTTTTGTTTGAAGTTTTTTTTTTTGTTTTTTAAACGAAGACAGGCTATAATCTCATTTCACAAAATACAACCTTTAGATAAGCAAGCAAATAAGGCAGGGATTGCAAAATCATTTTTGCAAAAAACATATTCCAGAAGATACCTCCTTTCACTACTGTGCAAGACTATTTCCTGCACAAATATACACTTCTCTAAAAGGACAGTTCCCCAGCTGTCTTTGAAGTTATCTGGTCTCTGCTCTCTACAGTTATCCAGATAACTTATCCAGTGTGACTTTACTCATATTAGCTTTAAGAGGGGATTGTGAGCACAATACCTCAGTGACTGAAAGAGTAGGGGGTAATTTCCCACATCTCTTGTTCGCATTATCTTTTAAAACTCTTTCCTTCCTTCCTTCAGACAAAATTCTCCTGTGTCCTGAAATATCCCACTTGCAAAAGCAAATGTGGCTATTCCTGCATCAGTATTAGAGTAATTAAGCTGTCCTTCCTGTCCTCTGCTTAGCAGATGGCAGGCTGGTATTCCACACAGATCTGAGCATCTGCAGTCCTGTCCTTGAATAAACCACTTACTGAATAGAAATGGAAACAGAAATCACTCCTAGAAAACAGAGCTGCAATGCAGCTTACTTGAAGCCATGCACCTAACAAGTTTTCAAGTCATTAAGACAACACCTCCTGCTTTTGAAAAGTGGCTGTTCCCTACCACCTTATATTACCTTAACTCAAAGCAATTACATTAATTAATTAATACTAAGGGATTTTAAAATGTCTAGTTACTAATTTTTATTCCAACTATCCATTCCCCTCTATACAGGAACTTGTATATCATTTCAGAGACTGGGATAAGCCATTCATGGCCATTCAGCACTTGTGTTTGAGTAGACTTCTCTCATTACAGGACACCAAGGGGTGAAAGAAGAGCAGATTTTACCATCTGGCCAATGTTCCTTTTTATTCCAATATTCCTCTTTATTGCTTTAACTTCTTTTAAGAGAAGGTAGTTAAGAAGAAGTATCAACTATTCCAGTCCAAAATACATGAAAGGCAACAAAGTCACAAAAATCTGGGGATCTAGACAAAAGAGCAGTCTGTGGTGAGAAGTTCAGCTCTGTAAGCCTCCAGGACTCTGTTGTGTGCTCTGTTCTTCCCTGCCAAGCACACACAGAAGAGAATAGGCAGAAGCTCCCGCTGAGGACAGAGGGAAGTCCAGAGAGCACGGTGGAGGTCCCAGGTTCCAAAGTCCACTGCGAACTTCAGAATTTGCTCACTGGAGCCATCAGACACGGGTAAGTTGGAAGAACACTCAGTCCCACAAATGAGAGGATGTGCCAAAGCATTTTCCCCCCAAGCTTTCCTGTTGACTACAGTATGCATTTATATGCCGGAATGTTCTGATGCAGCCCTGAATGTGAACCACCCAAATCTGACAGTCTTTACGAGGACATTCAAGTTCTTGTGACATACAAATCACTAGAGGGCATTTAAATCAAACTGCTTACCTTCTGCTTTCATGTAATGCACAGAGTATGCAATCACTTTGTCTGAATTATAGAGTGGCCTCTCCCAGGCCAGCAGGATTGCTGAGCTCGACATGGTTTCAGCGTGGACGTTGTAAGGGGCACTGGGCCTGTCTTCTGACATAACCACAGTGAGCCTGGCCCTGGAGAGAACGGAGCCCTGGCTGTTCTCAGCCATGCACTGATAAATGGCATCGTCTTCAGGAATGATCTGGTTAATCACCAATTTACTGGATCCAAAAGGAAGAAAAAGGTGGAAAACAAGCTCACATCTCTGATAAACTTAGCTCCACATAGTGCAACAACAGCTACATTTGCCTCTGCTTCCTAAGTTTAGCATAATTGACTTACATGCCACAAATTCTTCTGTTAGAAATGGATGAACAGCAGTGAAATTTAGCACCTTGAAGTGTTCTGCAAAACCTGCCATGTTTCTGTTCGTGCCTGAAAAGCCAGGCACAGTGAAAACAAAGCTGCACATCTATTCCCTCCCTGCAAAAAGCAGAACCTTCAGCTTCTAATTCCTGAACTAACTCTTTAATATAAACTGCTCACTCGACAGAAGTAGCGGCAAGATCCTGCTCCTCTGTAAATCTACAGTAACTTTGTGGTGAAACTCTTTCGTTCAGTCCTGCCCACCCTCCCTGCCAGGTAAGGCAATTACCACATAAGCTTTACTGATTTTAGGTATTAATTAATGTGCATCCATCACTACATTTAATGTCCAATTTCAAGTTTACTTGAGTTATATCTTGACTGGCTATATTTAGCTACTGGAATGTCATCTTTTTGTAGCACATCGCTAGCACAGCTCCCCTACAGCAATTGCGATCTTACCTGTTGTACATTTTTATTCTACCATTGGAGTGTATTCTTCTTCCATTTTTTAACCATGAAATTTTGGGGGCAGGATTTCCTTCTGCTTGACAAGCAAAACGAGCAGTACCAGCTCTAGGCCTTGTTAAGCTTTCTGGCCATTCCACA
This sequence comes from Platysteira castanea, assembly GCA_013397175.1. NCBI lineage: Eukaryota > Metazoa > Chordata > Aves > Passeriformes > Platysteira > Platysteira castanea. The sequence goes on from VYXC01009749.1 coordinate 666,219, forward strand.
AATGAAGGTGGAGCTGCAGATAAGTTACAAGAGGAAAAAGCAATTAAAAACCCAAGCCCCTACAAATGCAAGGACAGTAGTCTTACTACTACTAATTTTCCAAATTAAAATCTCTTTTCTCAAGCCACTCAAATACACATCTACACATGCAGAAAGAACATTCCTTGTAAACAAAGCACATTTGTTTAAAGATACACTATCTGCACAGAAAGTATTTTTGTTCATGCATTTATGAATACAAACAAATCAAACTCCAGACTATGATATACTGTCCTCTCATAGATACATGCTACATATTTCTACTTGGTTACAGGGTCCTTTTCTCTGTTGAAAGCCTGTCTTCCCAGAGCAAACTTTGCACCTGGGTATCTCCAAGTGCTAGCTCACAACTCAAATCTTGAGTATCTGACACTTCTCATCTAAGTCAACAGACAGAAGAAGGCAGCCACAGTTCTGTGATCTGTTCAATCTCTGCAGCCTCCCTACAGTCCTTGGTGCACGATGTTTGAGATAAAATGTCAGCCCAGTACGTAGCAGAGCTCAGAAAGACAGACACAAGGTGTTCAAACACACTGAAAATGGAAGCAGGCTTACCCAGCACAGTGAGAGTTGCCATTGCCACCGTGAAGTTCCGAGTGCCGGGAATAGTGGCCCGGCAGACATAGACACCTGCATGCTGCACCTTCACATCAGAGATCATCAGGTTCCCATTCCCAAGGACTCGGGTGTTGAAGACATCAATGGACTTATGGTCTGTTTGAGAGAGCAGCAGAAGTGGGTTACACGGCTGTTCATCTAAATAACTTACCTAAATTAGGTTGTGTACACAGTAATGGCCTAGATTAGAGTATAAAAGTCAAAAGGTGCAAAGGAAATCACAGTTGAGCTTTCAGAGGTTTCTATTTTGCATATACTTTGCTCTTCACTAATTCCTGACCATTCAGATGGTTGGGCCTCACCTTCTTAAGTGGTTTATATCTGAAATTCACCACCTGAGCTAGAAGTTAACCTCCACAGCTGCCCAGCACTATGATTCAGTTCATCACTACCAACCTCCACATCATCTTTACAAACAGTGATCATCCATCTCCTGAATTATGCTGCAGATAAAATTAGTATATTTGATTACCAGTTATTTTCTCCCATTTTTGCAGTAAATGCTCTATGACTATCAGGGGAACTTTTTTCTTATTTGTTTTTCTGTAAGAACCACTGAATCAACCAGGAAAGATGTGTTTATTTCTCACATTAGAAAGAGAAATGTAGGAAAATTTTTCATGGTTTACTTCTACATGTACGGTCCCAACTTCCACATTACATACATGTTGGAATGAAAACAGAAAAAAACGTGATGTTCTGCTCAGTGTTAATATTCTTACTGCATTCCTTCTTCTCCCCCCCCAGTCTGACTATCCTGGTTTTGTCTATACCTATGCATAGTCCCACTACACTGGGGGCAATCACATTCTCATAGGGCTTCTAAGAAGAGTGGGAGAAACACTAGCAGGTCTGTTTCATGGATGCAGCCACCGCAACCTGCCCCCACCACTGATTCTGCTCCACTCAGGGATCCCTGGAGGTCAGCACCCTGCCTGTCCCTGTGCCCACCCTGTGCCAGGGGCAGTGTGGGACTGACAGCAGAATCAAGGAGTCCAAAGCTTCAGAAAACCTCGGGGCTTCTTAACAGCAGTACTGAAGCATGGAACTGAAAGTGTTTCACTTATCCTACCTTAACCTACTAATCGTTACCTACTACACAAAGCCTCAGAACAGAAACCTAATTGCTCAAATCCTTTCTTTCCAGTTTTACTTCCTCTCCACAAGCTGAAGGTCACATGCTGTAATTTTAAGACCTACCTAACCGGCTCCATGAGATGATTGGCTTTGGATTCCCTGTGGCTACACACTCCAGTATGACAGTTTGATGAAGAGATGCTGTAATGTTTTGAGGACCAGCTATTATAGATGGCTTGTGAAAAGGCTTCAAGTCTGAGGCTTTGCAGAGATAAAAAAAAAAATAATGATAAGAAGTGAGCACAGCTGAACAAGAACTCAATTAATATGAAATAAAACTTTTTTTAAGGATGCTGAAAGTTACATTTGCACAAAAGCCTTCTTTCAGTAATTGTGGAAACTTACATTGAACAGTATTCTAGGCACAAGATACAAGCAAGCAAAATTATTTGGACAAGGGGTTCAGGGACACCTAGAGCTCGTCAGGGCATCTAGGTGTTTTTGCTATGCTGTAAGAAAGGATATGATGTCATTGGAAAAATCTCACATGGTAAATACCTGGAATAACACTCAGCACTGCCTCAGTGCTTTTACGTCTATTGGCTGCAGTTGTGGCAACACATCTGTAATTCCCAGCATCCTTCTGCTCAACACCATAGATCTGAAGCACTCCTGTAGGCAGAGCAGTTATCCTGCCACAGAAAGCAAAAAAAAAAGAAATGTAGATAAACATTCAGCCAGTGAACACCACTGTAGAATTAACTCCTTGATTTACAAACAGCCATTGCTACACTGACCTGGGAACAGCAGGCTGGAGACTCGAAAACATTCCCAATACATGACTCACCTTCCTGCCCTTCTGAACTACAGGCGAAATTCCCCCCAGCACCACGATGAAAGCAGAGGAATTTACTTTCAACAAGAAGATTTTTTCAGCCTTAGATTCAACCACCCCAACCTTCTTTAGCCTGCTACTACATTCATACTATTCAGGTTGGACGGTTTTTACAGCAGTTTCTGTTATATGGGCATAACTGGTGTACAGTTCCCAGAAACCCACCTATGGTTTCAATTTTTAGTTTCTCTTTTTTCCTTCCTTTGCATGCTGGGTATCTTAGACATGATCAAATGGAGTTACAGGTCAAAAAGGACAGGAGTCACCTCAATGAACACAAACTGGACATGGAAAGAATCTAGCAGACAGCAGACTGTATTCTTCAAGTTAATCAGTTCATGAGAAGACCCCTTGCATAGAATTTCCCTGGTATCAAGTGTTTAACTCAATTTTTTGTATATATAATTCTTTATTGTCGCTCTAAAGAAAAACAAGTTCAGCATCAATTCTTCAGTGAAAGCAATCCCACTAGTTCAAACCACTCCTAGAGCCAAAGTTCACCCATTCCATTCCCTACTGCAATTCCTCTTCCTGAGATGACTTGCACACAAAATTCACCAATAAGAATTCAAAGATTAGTGATTACTGTGCAGACCACAGTGAGTGACTCTGGTCTGCACTCATAACACCTATTTAAAATTCATTAGCAGCACACTTATGACTAGCTATTTCAGTAGTTGACATGGAACTTTTTTTATGTAATGGTGTTGCAAGTATTCTGATTCTCTCCTTGTAGAAGGATCAAAATAACAGCAAAGAATAAAATACATTCTAAAAAGTGTAACTCTACATACCTGTCCATGACTAAAGGTAAAGTTGTTCTATTCACTTCCCATGTCACAGTGGCAGGAGGGTTTGCTGTTATTTTACAGGCAAATCGAGCCACTCCACCTTCTTGGACTTCAGTCGAAAGTGGCTGCACTTCAAACGCAGAAATGGCTAAAAATAAGAGAACATCAATTTTAATGGACTAAAGTGAGAAAAAATTCCTGGTTAAATCAAACTCTAGTTCCTAGATTAACTTGTAAAAATACCTAGAAATACTTCAAATAGTCCTTTTGTTTCTGTGCGCAAAGAAAGATGGATCCAACTGCCTTGTCAGCTTGTCTCAATAGCATGTTTTCACTGGTTGAAGGTTTACTTAAAATAACTTTGCTTTAACCTAATTCAGTAAAAAAATGTTTCAATGAAAATAAATATGACACGCTCAAATAGAATTAAGCATACAAATTGACTGGCATGCAGCTGGAAACCATATCAGTTATTAGACTAACAAAGTTCAAGTCAATTCAACTAGTTTGAGACTGGCCTTAAAAAACTTGACTGCAACAGGAAATTTCCAAAACAGCATTTGGTTCCTGACTCACTTTAATAAAAGAAATCATTTGCAGAGTTGTACAAGTTCATGTGTAGTAGGAAAAAGAAATCAAAATTTAGAAAAAGATCTCAAAACAAGTTGAAGCAGGTGAGAACACTTTTATCCCAACAGTCTGAGCAGTCACCAAGCTGATGTCTGATGCACAGAGCATCAATGTCATTTTGAGCATCTACAACTTGAGGAGTTCACAATATTGAGCCAACTGAAGTGGCAGATCAATATATACCCTGCAGCTAATAGACAGCTAAGAAATTGATCAGTTGTTGGATTTCCTTGCTCAAAAAATAAGGGAAAGTAATGCAAAACCTAGTAATTAATTGCTTATTTACTGCTACTTACAACTAAGAGAACAATTCTTCAGAAGCAACTCCTTTTGGATAACTCAACACAAATAATTTCACACATCTTTCCCCTCCCAGTAACTGCAGAGAGGATAATCTCTGTGAAGTCAATGGTACTTTTTTTTTTGTTTTTTAAAATGTTAGATTCCAATTAGATTTCTATTCCTGTAAAAATGATACAGAAACATGGTTGGAATAGATAAACCAACAGTCAAAAGTTACACATCTCTTGAATATTTAAGTTTTGTGTTTAAATAATTTCTTTATTTTACTTGTTCATTAATGGAAATACTTTTTCATCCTATTTACTCCAACACATTCTCAAAAATGCCATTCTGCATGGAGGACATAGACAGGACTGATGCACACCAGGCATTCTACTGAGTGCTCCCCCTTCCCGTCATTTTAATGGTACAGCACAGCATTGAGAGATTAATATTGGAGTGTGAAGGAAATGTGAACTCACCTGGGTGCTTCCCCCTCCATGCACAAAATAATTCCTAGCACAGACCTAACTACACAGCTTAAAGATTCCTATTACTCATATGCCTATTTCACTTCCCAAGTGTGAATAAATCCACTTTTTTTTGCACTGCATTCCTGTAGCTGCATCAGCACTGCAGGAATGAGTGTCCCTGATCATACCAGCAGTGAGAGTGTGTAGTTTTATGAACATACCACCCAAAGACTGTGGCTAGCAAGACAACAGAACCACCTTGTACAGCAAAACCACCTGAAAGCTGTTGGAAACACACGATGCAAACACCACAGCCACTGTAAGCCAGGTCTGGCACCTCAAATGCGGCTCAGACACCCCGGACCCAGGAAGCAGAGATGCTCGTGGTACCCATTTTTACAGCCAAACCTGTGCTTTTGGCAGCAGGTCTACACAGCCCCAGACACTCGAGTCTGTTCCCTCCCCACCTTCACTGCAGACAGAACCATCCTCTCACCAACAGAGCTATGTTCCACTTTTTGCTCGCTCTTTCGCTTTTTAGCAGTACCAGGTTCAAGAACATATAAAAATCCCCGCAGCATGCATAAAGGTGTTACAACAGAACTCTCACATTTAAAGCCTGTTGGGGGAGACACAAAAGCAGTTCTTGCCTTAAACAGATTTTCTTTTGATTGCAAAGGAATCATCAGAAGTAAAAAAGAGACTTTGCAGTTTTTTGGCTATCGACAAAAGCTCAGCTTCACCAAACAGACTCAGTACAAGGCAAATAACCTGCATATACTGCAGGTTGTTCCCATAACCCTAAACTTACTGGATTTGCTTTGTGCTGGATTTGATGCAACCCAGCTCTCCTGAAGTCTTCCATCACAAAAGAGAGAGGAGGGGAAAAGGAAGAAGGAACAGGAAAAAAAGGCATCTGAGATGGTCCTACTTCCTTCCCTTCTTCTTGATTCTAATTTCTCCCTACACAAATGTGTGCTCACCCGGAGTCAGAATAATATTTCCCTAGTGCCGTTCTTAACGGATTTTCCAATAGAAAATACCATGCTTTGCATTCTTCATTTATTTACTGGAAGTATGATGCAGCAAACTAGACAAGTCTGCTCACATTTCGAAATAAAATCCCTAGGAATGTAACAAAGGCATAAATGGTGAGAACAACCCAAACCAACACAACATGAGTTTCAGAGCCATCCTGCAGCACAGCTGCACCACAGACACCGGCATGAAAAAGGATCATTGCAACAAGGCAGAAAGGTAATCATACAGTCTTATTGAACCAAAGCTCTTTCACAGCTATAAAAGTTTCATCTCCATTGGAGCTATACAATTGCGTCCATAATTTTCTTATATTGCTACAATTACGTGAAGAGACACAGTAAGACAACAGAAACATAATATTAGGTTTTCATTTATGTATATAACGAGAATGATTTACTTCCATGCACTCGGTATATGACAGCTGAAGATTAAAGACAGAAGTGAGACTCTCAAGAGCTACAAAGCAAACTGAGGGCAATTAGTGTTTCACAGAACACAAAATGCCCTCACAATAGCAAGCAAGAACAGGTTCAGCTACACTACAGAAAGTCCAGTGCAAGTTGTTAATTGAAGCTGATATATAAAGAACATTTTTCCACCTGAGCAGGAACAATGTATTTCCCCTGAAAATTCATCTTTAAAGACAGCAGAAGTCACAACTATGAAGAACGGCACAAAATCTTCAGAAAAACTTATTGATGTCACTAAATGCAGTTTTAGAAACAAAAAATCCCTGCTTACCTCTCATCTAAATTTATATATTGATTATCAGTTTAGCTCAATACTTGCTCCTTCTGTGTCTTTCTTTATGCACATCTCTGGTTTCTTCCTAATTCTGACTTTATTTGTTCCAGTAAAATTGGTTTTTACAAGTCTATTGCTGTCTCATGAAACCTGACCTCTTTGTAACAGGCTTGTTTTCCTGGCAAGCACTGATTCCAGCTCAGAACCCCAAGAAGAAGTCATTAAAGCAGTGCTGTTAAGAGGCCAGAGCTCTATAAAATGGATAAGAAACAAAGTCTCAAGAGACATACCCTGCTCCCAAAAACAACCCTGCAACGCAATAAATGTAAGTGCCTTTTTATTTGAGTTCCCCCCCCCGCCTCCAGTCTATTTAATCATTTTGTTCCCAGATTTATAGCCAAAAGAAAATGATTAATGCTACTCTGAGAAGCTGATGCTCCCACCCTTTTTAACTAGGAAGATACCAAACGCTGTTTACAGAAGCAGAAGACAATAACTAGAAGCTCTATTTACTTGTATAAATTCTTGTGATAGGTTAATTAGGAAATTAATGTGATAGGTGTGCATGTTTGTGTATTTATTTCTGAGTATGAAGATTTTTGCTGGACAGAATTGTGTGATTTATGCTATCAGTGTTATGTATGCAGAGAGAAATCAGACTTCAGTTCTGGTACGAGTTCCTTCATTTACCATTGAGGCAAATATCCACAGGTTCAAAACCCAAAACTTGCTGTGACACACTGATGAACTATGAGACAACCACTGCTGATGTACATGGATTGAATATTATCCTCCATCATGTAAAAATCTTCTGTGTACCTAAGCAGGTTTATAAGATTTAACTATTAAGGTAAGAAAAAGTAAAATTTAAGAAGCTCATGCCTCACACCTTTAGTTTGTTTAAATGCAGTAGCAGTCCTTCACTGACTCGGAGTATGAAAACAAAAAAACCGAACAAACAAGCAAAAAAAACAAGCACAACCCAGACCCACTTCATTCCCTCCTGAAGTCCTGAAGCTTGCTGCAACACAAATCCAGTGACTTGTTCCCTTACATGCTGCTCTTTCTACTTACACACTTCATGTCATTATGTGATTCTCTGAATGAGCTTTCTTAAAAGGCAGAAGAAATTCCAATGACCTACATGTTGATTACTGTTTCATCACAGCTGACTCTAGCCCAAGACTGGACAACAACTGTAAAATAAAAAACCTATAAGAATGAAAGGTAAACCCAGAGCTGAAAGAGTAGGACAGTTTTCAACTAACCAGAATGCACCAAATATTGAGAAACTGCAGCACATGATAGTGATGCTCAAGTGTTTCTCAAGAGATAATGGCCACTCAGAGAGATGAACTGCTCAGGTGGAAAGAACAAAAGTGCATAATGCCATTTGTACAAGGCATGTGTTAATGCTATCGAGAATTTCACAACAGCCCTAACCCTTCAAGACATGCCAAGAATCTTTCAATTTTTTTAAACTCTCTGGTGAAGAGGTTTCATTTGAGAAAAATAAACTCATATGTTAAAGAGAAGCTATGGCTTTTTCCAAAGAAATGGATTTCAGGGCAGCACATGACAACTCTTCTCTTCTTGATCTAGTTTTTGTGATACACTCTCTCTGAAACAGTGTTGAAAAATCCAACAAATACACATGTGTATTACATTTTAACACGAAAGCAAATTTACACATATTTTCTTGTAGTTTATGCAGTTTCTCAGTTCTTGTAGGAATGAGACTTAAAAAGTGATTGTGAAAGGAGTTCTGCCATGCCTTTTGGCTATATAGACACACATTTCCAGTGATCTGCTGCTCAAATGGCACACTTTGGTCTGGATCTGGGTTTGGAATAGTTAGCTCATGAGTATATACTGAGAGATGCAGACACACGGCAAGATTGCAGACACACGGCTCTGCTCATTTCTGAACAAGCATTTGGAGTACACAGTGCTGGGGCCGTCATCAAGTGATATAATGGGTCAATCTCTCCTGAGTTTCCCAAGAGATGCTAGTAAAAATCAAGTATTTTGGAGCCCAAGTTCTGCTTATAATACACAGTTCAGAGGTGAATGTCACACAAATACAGCAATATGGGTAAAGATTTTAATAACTGGAAGTGAAAAGAGATTGCTGTGAAAGGGCATCCTGTATGTGCTACCACACGCACAGTGATTCTTCACACTCACCCTTAGAACTTTAACCAAGTGTTGTTTGACCTAGAATTACTATTTCTAAAATGTGAGGCATAAAAATGAGAGATTTCAGGAGAAGAAGAACCTGACGTGTAAGGAAAGATGAAAAGAGCTGGGATTTGGTTAGCTCTGGGAAAGGAAACTCAAGAGAGAGGTGATAGTCTTACTGATTAATGAGAGTCATTGCTTCCTGTTCTCCCTAATACTCCTAATACTTCTTTGTATATTTGTAAGAACAGAAAAAGCAAGAAGAGGTTTTAGCTCCAGCATGGGAAGTTCAGGTGAGGTTGCTGAATGGAAATGTATCAGCAGGGAGCAGGCAAATAAGGGAGGCAACTGCATCTGCAAAGACTTTATCTCACTCTGTCTGCACAGGCATCTTCCTTCTTCTAATGGCTACTACTTAAGGCAAACAGCTGAGCTGAGATGGAACTGAGTTCCCTCTGTACGGGGAAGTGATATCATCCAGAACACATTTGGCCCTTTCAGGCACAAAGGAAAAGTGTCAGTTCACTCTGACTGTTATAAAAGACTGTAATTCAAACAATATAATGGCATTCTTATAAATTACCAGAGATTTAGGTCCTCTGATAAATTGCAAGTGTGGCTTTTTCACTAAAGTCAGCTATTATTTTTAATTTCTGCCAGAATGGTTAGAAAAATCAGTTTAACTGAAATACACTTCTTCTATAATCCTGCATTTTAAAGAGAGATTCTGAATTTGCATGGTTTTGTGCTACTATTGGCTAAAACTTCAGTTTAATATACTTAGTTTTAATTAATAACCCAAACAGGCTGAAGCCTGATACTTAAACTCAAATGGAACAAAATTAGTTGCTTTTTCTCCCCACCAAAAAATCAGACACATCACTATATAAATAAAGAATCAGATAAATCATACAGGCTGCTGATAGTACTGCCCACATATTAAGAACTCAATGAAAATTCTGGAGAATGCTATATTAGGTGCTTACTATTACACTAGAATTTTAAAACTGTACTTTTCTTTCTCTGTATCAATAATCCCTGGCAGCAATGCTATCACACATTGACATGTTAATGAGTTGTGCTAGCCTAACAAAAAGCAACTGATAGCAATAAAACAGCTAAACAACTGTTCTCTCCTTCTCCCTCCAAAAAATAAAACCAGGGAGGGGACTGTGGTTTACATGCCTTTTCTCAGATATAACTTAAGGCTCTCAAGGTCACTTGCATGCTGAGAAACACCTGTAGGAGAGAAAGGGGGAGGAGAATAACGAGCCATCCTGTTCCAACCCCTGTGTAGCTGCAGGAGAGAAGAGCAGAATACTGCATGTTATCCTTATCCAGTGCATAAGGAAGTCCTGATTATGGGTTGAATCTCCAACACCAGTACCCACAGATTTTAATGTCCTTGAACTAACCCAAACCCAACCACACCTTCAGTCCCAGAAAGACTTGTAACTCCAACAGCCTTTCTTTACATTTCAAACAAGCTTTTCCAGACAATTTCACTTCTAAAGGTAGCATACATTTTAAAGGATTAATGAACCAGTTCACCGCAGTTTTAAAGTCCATACACATACGTGTGTGTATATAGCATATCTGTGATAGTTAGAAAAACCACAGTCTTTAAGCTATCTCACTTCACCTCACTGATACCTTGGGAAAAGCTTTGCTAGAATGGCACCTTGTACCCTCTAATCCCAAATTAAACTAAATCCTTTTAATGTGCAACAAGGAGATTGCTGCTATTAATCCCTGGATTTTAGGTACTAACACTAAACTGTTAGACATGACTTGAAAATCAGCATTTGCTTTAATTGCCTGGCAGTGTCGTCATCCTGCTAAAGGGCATTCATTTTACCTTTCTGTTTCCTAGCTTCCAATTTTAGCTTTAATTCCTGCCTTTCCTTTGTTCTGTTGAGCTGGTTACTGCAAACTCACTCTTATAAAGAAGGCAGGATAGACAGACCTAAGACTACATGACAGAAACACATTGGTTTGCCATGACTATGACATGTAATTTCTCAGTATGAAAAGGAAAATAACTTTCCTGGAAAATCTAAAGGTTGCACATAAAAAGGGGGTGGGAGCAGGGGGACAGATGACACCCAACTCAGATATTGTGTAACAGAAGAGAAATATTTGAAGAAAGAGTGAAAAACAACAGAAATCAAATCAAACAGCAGCCTTGAATTACTGATATCAAATTTGAGGAAGAAAATCCTTCCCTTTAGTATGAACAGTGTAACAGCAGTTTTAAAGATGGTAGTTCAGAATTGCATTGAAAAAGGAGTCCAGACTCAAGCTATTACCTTACAATTAAATAACAGGGAGGTTAAATGAGACTGAAACTGCCACATTGATTTGACACAATCAATAATTGATATGGGACACCTATTAATCTCTCTATCCCAGATTTTTTTAACCATTTGCAATTTAGAATTTCCTAGCAGTCATTTTAATACTCTAGAGAAGGTGGATCAGAATTACAGTTGGTACAGAACACAATGATATTCCACAGCAATCGTTCCGATGCTTTGGAAAACCCTGCAGAGTGGGAAATTAGAGAACTGCATTTTTATGAGCTGCTACCTTAGCACTATGACTTGGGCTCCTGAAAACACAAACCTAAACAGTAATAATAATAATAAAAAGAAATAAACCCCCCAAATATTGCAAAAAGCTAACAAGATTAAAAACCCCATTTCTACAGTGTGAAAGACAAGCACGGAGTATGAGCCAGGTTTGGCCATGAAAATGGGCATTCCCTTTAGACAAAACTGATCCTTCACACCATGGGCTCCCCATGTGTCAGGTCACAGAATAGTACTGTTGTATCTGAGGAGCAAATTTTTCTGAGGCATTAGCCCCCAAAACCCTTTCAAAATCACATTCTGAGTTTTGGAGGGACCAGAAAATGCTCTGCACACAGGGGTAATTACAGAAAGCTTTCACTGATAAATACCAAGAAGATCCCGGATGAGGTGATGAGTGAGGATTTGGGCCATCTGCCCTTTCTGCTATTCTCAATTCATTACTTCAGCTCTGGACAAATCTTCTCCAAGGCCCTGACTGCTCAGCTGAAGGCTGAGCTCCTGTGCTCAGCTTACTGCAGTTTGCCTCCAACATACTGCCAGCCAGTTTGGGAAACTGCTCTGCTAAAACTTACGGTCACCTGATTGCAAAAACATTTACTCCAAGCCTACCACATACTTCCACACTAAACTAAACATTGAGAGAGAAAGGCAATAGAGAAAGTAATGTAAAAAGAAGGAAACAATGGTATGTTCTAATTTTTCATTTCCTCTCTCATATTCTTGCCAACTTGCTGGCAGGTATCTAAGAAGTGCAATGTTTAGACAATGATTTCCAAACTAAGATGCAGATCACCAGGAATTACTCTCCAATCTCTGATAAGAAAGGAGAAAAGAAATTATTAGCCTCATATGCAAAACCCATACTTATAAAATACAAAGCAAAACTGTTTCTTTGTGCATTAAAATCTCTGTACAGCAATGTCCAATATCGCTGCTTTAAAAAAACCAATAAAATTTAAAAACTGCCCATTCACAAACTAGCCAGTACTTTTCTGGTACTGAAGAATGCTATAATCTAAAGGCAATGAAATGGAGAAGCAAAGAGGTCAACAGCCTGAGCACCCTTGAACAAAAGTTCCCTTGGAGATGTCAGCTGCAATCTCATTTGTTTCCTCTAACACTTTCAGGTCCCCCTGCTCCTTTCTTTAAAGCTCCTAATTCAGTGGCTGACAAATGATCATTTTAAAAATCGCTGTACAGGAGTAACCAAGTCTGAATTTGTCCACTGGAGATCACTAAGCTCTCCATCGTTTGGGCTGGGACTAGATTCTATAAAAGTGCTTATGGCCACACACAGGCAGTTTTCACCACCAGTTTCTCAAAGTTAAGGCTAGTCTGCAGTTTCATATGTAGTATTTTCTCTTCCTGAAAACCTGGGATTCAACTAGGCTATTCTGGACCAGGTTTTTAGGGAAATGTACTCATTTATGCTTTCTTTCCTACACTATATCCTTATTCCTTCATTCTTACAATATCCTCAGAAAGTAGGAAAATATATTGTCTTCTCCACTGTCCTGGTTTCAGCTTAAAACCACAACATTCATATACAGAATGGAAGTTTTGTGAGCAAGTTTCTGATCTATTCCAGTGCAGAAAAATCAAGAGAAGAGGACTCAAATGGATGCATGTTGAAGATAGGAAAGGAGAAAAAACTCAAAAAGTTAAGAAAAAATACCTCAACACCATCACTATACATCAGGAATCTCTCTGATATTGATCAATTTTTTCAAGGATAAAAGTAATAATTTCTTCTCAGGATATATTGTATTTTACGAAAGATGCTCTTTTCTTTTGCTGAACAGGCAGCACTAAATTTTGGGAAGTGTTAACCTCAGCAACAGAAAGAGTTCATAATTAGCATGTCCACTCTGTATGTTATGGGAAAAAAATCTCAAAACAGTTGAAGAAAATTGGCTCCTCAGAAGTGGATAATCACCCATCAAAAAGTTCTCTTCAATGCAGAAACAGAAAGGTACCATTTGACACGGTGATTGATTATTAGACTGTACTGCCCCTCCTCACCTCTACAAACGCCTGGAACAGTCACAGAGGTTGTTACCCCTGGCATAGTAACATAATTGTGACAATAAATGGGATCCTGGGCAGCAGCAATGTGCTAGGGAAAATAACAGGAGGATCCTCACTGACAAACTACCAACCCATGAACTCCTGATTTTACAGTTTGTTCTCCTGCCTATCAGGTGCTCTTAGAGCAACACTGAGATGAGAATCCACAAGTGCAATGCAAGGGCATGCATCAGAATTCCCAGTCTGTGAAGGAAGAAAGTACAGGATAATACATATAGGTCTTTTTATTTTACTTTGGTAGAAGCAGCTGCTGATACTGCAACAATGCCACTCTTGCAGCTACATGCAAGCTACTCACATGACTACACATACTGCCTTACGACACCTGAATCATTTGACAGGAGGCAAAAAATATACCACTCCCACCTCTCCCAATAAAAGTAGACAAATGTATCACCTCAGGAGTTGTCACTAGCACTGTTCTAAAGGAATTAAAATCTTGAGGCTTTGAAATATGTGGCTCTATATATTCAACAGTTTATTGATGGTGAGACTGACATTCCTTACTGAACCAAGTAAACAAGCATGAGAGATTTTGATCTTCCCACTTCTGAAGGCATCCCAGCTGGGGTTTTGCCTTCTCAGTCTATCTATCATCCAGGCAACACTGTGTGGCCACAGAAGGCACAATAAATGCTAATGCACTTATCAAGGAATTCCCCTCTGCTCTTCTGCAGACAAGAAGCATAGGAAATAGGAGAGAAAAGGCACACAGTAAGCCACATTAACCAGCTTCAAAGCTGTTCTACTTGTGTGGCTGCATGCATTCAGTAGAAAGAACACATCACTTTCTCCCTTGCAAGGACTGATTTCCTTCAGCAGTTTGCCCAGTGATTGCCTTCTAGTATCTATGCTTAATCCCACAGATGCCTTTCTTTGGAGCTGCTGCCATTCTGTGAAGAATTAGCTCTGCTTAATAGCCCAACTGTTGCATGGGGAACATCCAGCACAGTTTTGCACTTTACAACATGAAGACAAGGATCAGAACACAAGCAGGATTTTGCAACAAAAGACATGTCCCTTCACAACTAACCTAATCTGGCATCCAAAAAGAAAAACCAAAAAAAATCCACAAAACGTAACAAAAACAACAAAACAAAAATAAACTCACACAAATCAAAATAGAATATTAAAGATTTAAGGATTGACTGCTATGATTCTAAAGTTCCTCAAAGAATGAGAAAGATTTAATAATCACCCAGTGCAACACAGAAAAGACAATTTCAGCACTTTTCAACAAGAGTCTGCAGCACTGGAAGCATAAATCTGCCCCATTCTGACCAGTGAATTTCACTGGAGATACCAGCAGAAGGGTAAGACCTCTATTTATCAGTCTTGTATCTCTAAAAATAAATAAATGCTATTCCTGGCTAAAATAAAACTAGACCCTAAGTAGAATGCAAAACCCACTCTTCACCTCAGCCTGCCTAGCTCATCAATCAGAGGAAGCACCACAGAGCACATCCAGGCCAGGAGCGGGGCCCCACACATTCCTCCGCTGCCCCGCCCACCGCTGCGCCTGCCCGCACATCTGGGCAAGGCAGAGGAAGGGGTTTCATTTCATACAGTGGCAAACTGACACCATCCCCGTATGAATGAGTGTAAGCTGATATGGTGGTGCTGTTAAGTCTCCAGACTGTCAGAAATGCTATTCCTGAGAGATAGGAGCACTCTCCATTTTTTGCTTACAGTGTTTCAGGATCAGCATCCCAGGATGAAAGACAATTTCACTGCAAAATGCTGAGCAGGGGTGCTGGGAATTCAAGCCCGTCAGTTCCCTCTCCAAATGTTAACATTTCGTTATTCCCATGGGGAAAGGAAAGAAGAAATGCCTCTACTCTCAAGGGCCAAATGCCTGCAGCTCATTTCCCAGACACCAAATGCCCCACTACTGCGTTACACAGCCCAGAGATCTCACCCAAGAACAGTCTTTCAACAGAGGGTAGCAGGGAGAAAATCAGAAACAAACTTCACACATAAAAAACAAGTAACAAAAGACACTGTCAGTACTACCTATTTATTGAAGCAACTTAAACCCTCTAATTAGATGTTTACCTGAAAAATTCTGGAGGTAGGGGAGGGGGAAGTGTTTACAACTCTTGCAACTTTCACATGAAACAAATTAGAAGTGCAGCTTCCAGATAAAAATTATATTGCCTTCAATGTCTTTAGAGGAAGTCACCTTGCTATGGCTATTGACTGCTTGGGTGGGAGGCAATTGTTGGACTCCTGGATTTCCAGTTTGCCCAGTCACAGCACAACCAAACAGCCCTGTTCTACTAAGTAGGTAACACACCTAGTGTGTCATCTTAGATTACTTACTTTTTCCAATACATAACAGCAACCCATTTTTCCTTTCCATGACTTTCAAAAGCTCATTATTTGTCTCCAACTCAAGACTGTGAATCAAAGCCACCAGGGAAGCACTGAGGGAAGTGTTATCTGGAGCCCAGAGAAGCCGGTATCCCCATCTCAGACATCCTACTCCAGCCTGAAACAAGCAAGTCCCAAGCAAGGGGAGCTGCCTATTCAACAGGTGGTTTATTTTTCCCAGATTTCTGACACATATATAGAGGTGTAAAACAGAGAAGCATTAGCAAGCTTAGATTATCTCAGACTTCCATCTCCCCTTGTGCTCTTAAGATAGTTAAGCCATTAATTTCTCTTGACAAATACAAAATTCTCCCTTTTCCCCAAAAAAAGAGGGAGAGGAAAGAATACAACAGATCAAGCTTCACTGTATTTTCTTCTAAATTATGCACTTGTACTTCCATCAGCAGAAGTAAAACACCTTGGCCTGAAGCCAATCAGAAATCCCTCATAATACGTTCAATAAGCCAAATCAAAACAGTACATAGCTTATGAGAGTGGGGAAAAGAAACTTGAAGGTCATATTTCATCTGCTGCAGCTCATCATGTTCATTCAAACAGAGGCAGGAGGTTAACTGGAGGGATCTGCTCTCTAATGCCTGTTATTTCCAGTGGAAGGAGCTAAGCAACGACGTGCTTCGCTCACTACTCTGTGAAGAGGACCAGCAAGAAAATCCTAATTTTCTTGGAAACACAACCTGGCTGGAGGGCAAATGGACAGAGGAGCCTGGCAATACACTGAAGCTGAAACACACCTCCCTGCTGCAATTCAAAGTGGGTTTCTTTGTATGTATTTGTTATAAAACTGGAAACATGATTCAGGTTTCACAATGCATGGAAACACCTTCCTTGTTTTACGAGAAAGGACATTCTAAACCAGCAGAAGAAAACAGCTCTCCTGAGCATTTAGAAAATGCTGAGCTTGTACAACAAACTATTGTTCCAGGTGAAAACAGGGACTAGATAGAAAATACTAGGTTCTACCCTCAGCTTTACCATTGCCTCTGTTGTCTGAAGCAAAGTAATTTATTAGTTTGATCCTGTAGAATTTATTCTCTTCTTACTTTTCTCTTCATCCAAAAGAGAAGTAACATACTAATCTTTTACTTACTTGATGCTTTCCTGGATTGCTTAAAATCATATATGAGAGGTAGCGGGAACATTAATACTCATATAACACACACTAAATCTAAGAGTGAGATAATTAATAATTAATATTCTTAACTCTGTCATATCAGCAAATCACAAAAATCTATGGATTTTTTGGCAGAAACATAGTGGGGTGGACAAGTCACAGAAAGGACAGGAGGAAACAACAAAAAACAAACAAAACAAAACAACCCTATTGCACTGATGGAATTGAAATTATCCGTCCCTCTACATGAGCACCACCCTGCACTGATAAACTAAATCTCTCTTTGATTGAAGGCAGAATTAAAACAGAGCAATGCAGGAACTCTTCTGACCCAAAAGTAATCCACTCAATCATATAATGCATCCCCTTCCTTTTAGTAAAATGAATAGCCCTCCATAGAACCTTTTTCTTCCTTGACAAGTCCTTGACAGAAGAATGTGAATCTGGACAGTTAAATGAATCAATCACCAGCTGCTAGTCTAGGGCCAAGATGGTGAGCCGAGGGGCCTGCCAGAGTTCACTGACCACTGGTCAAAGCAGGACAAAGGCTTTGCCTCTATGAATAGTCTGCTCCTGGGATCCAAAGGTCACTTAGCTGCCTTGGAAACGGTCCCCTTTGGTTATTTAAAGTTCTCAGGCTATTCTGCCACAGATATTGTTTCAGGTGGTCACCATCTTTCCCCATCACAAGTTTGTGAGAGGCCAGGCAACCATTATTTAGATAAACGGAAGACAATGGTGAACACGGCAGAAACTGAAGAGTGAGGAAAGGAACAATTAAAATAAATAAATATAATGCTTTACACTTGCCCATAATTCCAGCTTCTGAACAGGCCTGTGAAAAACACCCTCAGAGAAAGAAGGTCCCTGCACCCAAAGGTACAGATCCCCAAGAGGATCCAAGTGAACATGCTGCACTGAAGGCATGAGGTCTTGAATACTTCACTGCTTTTGAGATTCTTTACATAAATGTATCAGGAAAAACAACAAAAAGAAAAAAAAAAAAAAGAAAAGAAAAAACAACAACAACAAAACAATATCCCAAGCATTGGGGCTTTTCTTTAGTCACGACTGCAGGGCTGTATTCCCAAAAATCTGTCCTATGGCTCAGCATAGCCTAACAAGTAGGTGGTAGTCTAGGCTATGTGGGGGAGTAAATACTTAAGAGAAGAGACAGAGCAGATGAAAGAGGAGGTGAAACCCACAGGTGCCAACTCCTCCACAGCACTGGAGCACACAATCCTGCCTGGCACCTCAAAATAGCTCTTCTCCTCTGCACCAGCAATAAACCCAGTTTTCATCTCAGCCCGATGACAGAGTAAAGTTTGTACTGACAAACACCAGAGTGTATAGATGAGCATATGTGTGTATATATATATATATGTATATATATATATATATATATATATATAATATTACCTGAGGATTGTTACTATCAAGGTAAAGTTATTGCTAAATACATGCTCAGATACTATGTTTTGGTCAAATCAGAAAGTTCTGACAAACCTACTTGATTAAGAAGTTGCCACAAGACCCTCTGCTACAAATCTTTTTTCATGACATCCTGTCCATATAAAACTATAATACTTTTAAGCACATTTATTTCTTTTTTTTTGCATTACAAACATCATTAGATAAATGAAGGAATCCCTAAACTTTCCCACTCACATATTCAATATATCTGTCTCTTACATGTGCATATACACACGTGATGAAAATTTCCAAACCCAAATCCTCAGAAGTTGGGAAACTGAAGAAATGAAGCTGTTTATGTAACTGGTTTGCTCTGTTTATATACATGCTTTAGGAAACAATACAACTGCACAATCGCACTTCCCCCACTATTCACAGCACCAAATGAATGGTGCTCACATAATGAGCATCTATTCAATATTTTGTTTTCTCCTCTCTGTTCAGTGTGTGGCCTCATTCCTTGTTTATTACACTCTGTTAAGCACTGCCCTGAACAGAGTTACCAACTTCCCCGTGGCCCTTCTTGCAGGGCTCTGTACTACATGTCTTCACAAATGTTACTGCATCCACTTTCACAGCACCGTGAGATTATGTTTTACTATTAATTTAATTTTACTGTTGGGTATGGGCAAACATTTGGATGGTGGACTGAAATATTCACTAAATTTAGACATCGAAGACACAACACTGATCCTTCACAGCACTCCACGTGTTGCAATCATGGACAGCTCCCCCAACTTGTTGCAGCTCCAACTATCAAGCCTCAGAAGCTCGTATCAAATATCGAGGCCGTAAGAAACACATAATCAAAGACTTCCCACTAAAAGTAGGGACAAGTGGGCTCATGTCACACATTGCAGAAGCTTCTGGCTGAAGCAGCAATGCATTTTTAATACTCTAAGGACCTCCTGACTAGGAGATTATTCTTTGTCTTTCTGAAGGTCCCAAGGAAAGTCCAGGCCTCCTGGGTCCACGTTCCATGTCCTGAAAGATCAGCTGCTCAGATGGGCACACTCTCTTGAGTCCGTCTTTGGCAGCTCCCCAGTCCTCTTCCACTCCAAACCTGTATCCATGGCAATCTCCAAACCGAGCCAAGCCCAGGACCCCTCACTCCACAAGATTCTCCTCAGCACTCGCCTCTTCCCACCAATACCCGTCCTGACCTCCAGACACATGAGACCACTCACACCTCCACCTCACCCCCTTCCCCTCCCAAACTTCCTCTCCAGGTAATTAGAGCATTGTTTGCAGCTTTCGATGCCAGCTGGTTTCTCCAGGCAGTGTTAGATCACACTTCAGCTCCTCATTAATGCAGAACAGG
The DNA here is from genome assembly GCA_013397175.1 of Platysteira castanea. Taxonomy (NCBI): domain Eukaryota; kingdom Metazoa; phylum Chordata; class Aves; order Passeriformes; genus Platysteira; species Platysteira castanea. Next base: position 685,971 of record VYXC01009749.1, read on the forward strand.
AAAAAAAAAGTAAGTCTGCATCTGTCCCGGACTGCTTAGAGGGAAAGCCCAGCTCAGTGTTCACAAACAACATGCTCAGCACAAGCAGGACCTTCTGTGTCTCTAGCTAGTCAAGCTGAGTGAGGCTGTGTGAACATACGCGAAAAAACAAAAAAAGTTTGAGATTTTTCCTTAGAACTTACAGGACAACCTATTCTAGTCATAGCAACAACAAAATCTACTTCCAGACACAAAGACCACTTCCTCAACAAGTCCCATGTCTCTGCTCCCTAAGTAGACATTCCCATGCTGTCCTGGTGAAAAAAAAAAAGAGAAAACACAGAAAACAGTTTCATCTTAGATTTGCTCTAGGGAACAGGATAAACAGCCCTAATGAAATATACTGTATTAGAAAAATTTAAAAGCAAAGAGATGGATACTGACATGACAAATTTCTCTCCAAAAGGTCAGCATGTCAGAAAATCAGCAACGACAGTTCAACAATATAAACATTTGGTAAATTTAAGAGCAGAGTGCCACCAGCTCCCTTAGAATAAGATCATCATTTGCACGTACACAAAAATAACAGAGTCGTCTACCAGGATACTTTTTTTGCAAGAATCATTAAAAGCATCAATAGGCTTCATCTCTGCTATGCAAAAATAAAGTCTGGCAGCTGATTCTTTCTTGGGGCAGGCAATGGGGGGACATTTTATGCCTTCTTAGAAAATCATGAGGTGTTTTTCCCATTGAAAGAACTCTAGGCTCTGCTATTCCTTCAGAAACGTCCTTGCTAAGAGGACTATAGCCAGGCCACTCTAATAATTCAAACCTATGTCACCTTACCTAGCACAACTACTTTAATTATTTTAAACCAAAGTAAAACCTTGGTGAGGTTACTTTCACACTGCTATGTCTTGAGATGGTCGGAGCTAATGTACCAGTTATTAGCTGCCAAAAAGAGAAGACAAGCTCTTCCCAGACAGCCCCAAAGCCGCAGTACTTCTGCCTACTCACCTCTAGCAAACTAGTGGAATGATTAAATTTCTTTATGTTTCACTGCAATTTCTTTTTTTAGTAACTTCATGTTATGTCATGAGTGGACTTTCATATCTAGTACACACCAAAAACCCCACAGGCTACTTACTACTAATGAAGGTCATTAAAGAAAACGCCAACATTATAAACATTCATCTAAACACAAAGCACAGATTTTGAACGTGCTTCACTCTTTCAGTAGGATGTACTTCCAGGATCTCCTCTGGTGCACAAAGTATACACAACTCTAAAAGGAAAGAAATACTGTTTCTAAACTGAAGCGTAATAAAATCCTTCATGAAAAATATTTATTCTGTTCTCAAAACTGACCATTTTCAATTAAATCTCTGACCATAAAGGAGTCTAATATACTACCATGTGCTCCATAATGATACCTATTATCAGATTAGATATGTTTCCTTTTATGTATAGAGTTTCCTGCAGCTATTTTATGATAGACAATATATGGGTTCCTTTAGTACATATAGTTTTTATTATTATTGTGTATTTATCTTAAATAAATCCATGCAAAACCAGTAATTACATGGAGGGGGGAAGGGAGGATAAAGCCCTGTTTAGATTTCAGGGATTCACCATCTGAAAGCTTTTATTCTTCCACAGTGAAGGAAAGTTATGACCTTTGACATGTGGCCATGGTGCCAAAGAAACTGCTCATAAATGTGTGTCAGTGAAGAAGCAGAAATCAATAAATTCATTTAATCCAGTGAACTATTATGTAGTGAGACACAATATATTTTCAAGAGCCAACTGCTCTACTCTTTCTCTCAAAAGACAAAAATTTTACGTAATGGATTTTTTTGATATTTGATTTTTCGATGGTATCTTAGCCCTTTCAATAAATATTTTGGCTCGTTAAGGTACAATTTGTTAATCCATTCATTTCTGTTTGAAAGATCCCTGATACAGCTGGATTCAGGTAGCACAACAGGAACACTAGGAGACGGGCAGATATCCTATTAACAACCTCTACCATTACCAGAGATAACTATCCCATAGGAATCAAAAACTGGCAGGTGTTAAAAGTGTATATTTTTTCCACACTGGGTGCTCAAGAGCAGAAAAAAATGTAATATTGTTCATTATTCCAAACAAAGTAATTTCAAAACACCAAACAAAGCACTACCATAAAGGTTTTCAGCAATGCATTTGGTCACCTACAAAACACTATGAGAATCAGCAAGAAGCAACCCTGGGTAAAGATTATGACCATTACAAACAAGTACTGACTGCCATGTGCTGGGAATGCCACAAAACTCCCATCAATGCTACCAAGAATTCCACAGTTAATTTCTTGTACGCTGTGGGATAAAACTGAGCTGCCTTCCTGGCACAGACTGGCTGAACTAATAAAAGCAGGGTCCTCTTTCAGCCTCTATTGAAGATCAATGATAAATCTGCTTGCAAACCGTGGGCTACCGGGCTGTTTGCATAAATAAGCATTAAAAGCAAGAGGGGAAAAAAGAGCTGGTCATATGCTCACTTAGGCTTTGGGAAAGGAGGTAGGGGAAGGAAGTTTCACCCTTGTAATTTGGGACACGCTATGTACAAAGTTTCTCCTCAGGCAAAATGACAGAGTCGTTCCAGAACTCCCAGAGAATATTTCCAGTTAACATCAATTTACCGGATGTCACAGACAAGTTTAATGAACAAAATGATAAATGTCTGTCAATGGCTTCATAAAGTCAACGAACTCTCGTCACAAAGAACATACATAATGCACAGCTCTGCCCGAGGCACATGTTACAGTTATTAGAGGTTTACTGGAGATCTTGATGTGGACGATGAAATGGTAATTTAATAATTTACACTAGTTAATTTGCTGATAAGTCATCTAAGCAATTTATTAATATGTTCAAGATGGTACAAGCAGGAATAAGCATTTAAAATTCTTCTGCGTGTTCAAAGACTAAGGTTTCTTTGAAAAGATAACATGTTATTTGAAAACTTCCAGTTGTAACAAGTTGTAAAACAAAAAACAATACTGTGTAACACTGAACTGGTTTTATTGTACATTATTGCAATGGCTATTAAAACAGCTTTTTCTTAATCATAGTTCTTGTCTGATTTTAAGTGACAGATAGACCACCTGAGACAAGATACTATACTTCTGTAGAATCATTTTTACCTCATCTAAATTTGGGGTCAAAACTGACCTCAAAGTATCTTATGACACTTCCCTCCGCTGCCACAGCTGTGAAAATAAGCTCCACTGGAAAACAGCACCTCCTTCCAGTCATCAGACAGGAATAAGGAAGGAGGGGTCACCAGAAGCAGTTCTGCAGATCCAAAACAATGATAGAGCACATATGTGACAATTTATAAGAGAAAGGGGAAAAAAACCCTAACTAAATGCAGCAAAATCAGTCTGCACCTGAAATGAGAAAGAAGAAAGAGTGGGAACGTGGGAGAGGACACAAATGATGAGAAAATTTTCAATGTTAGAACAGATCAGCAAATAAATGAAAAGCTTTTCTATTTGATATGTTTTCCTTTCCATTTTAAGGTGTAAAGTGTTTCTCAATACAGCTTTTAAAAGCTGACAAACCCACTTTGTAAAATATGCTGATAGATAACTTTTATGATTTTAAAGGGAGAAGAGAAGACAGAGCATTGCTACTTATACGAGAAACTCATGCTGAAAAGGCTGAGATGTAAGCTGGTTTTCTAAACTTATTTTATCTTGTTTGGACTTTCATCTGAAATGCCTCAAAGTAGAGCCAAGAAAACCCCAGAAACCATGAAGGTTTTACACAAGAAACCCTGATCTACTGAAATGAGAACAAACGATGTAATCAACCACTGTGATCAGGATTATTATCTGAAGACACTAAATATCAAATTTGAAAATATGAAGTTGCTTCTGTTCAAAAAATCCTCTCCAGTTTCCAACATTCATTCATCACTCTATACAAGATGCACACCACAAGCTGTAAAGACTTAGTTTAACTTCTCCCCCAGCTATGTATTAAAAGAACATCAGATCACATGTTTAATGCTTGTAATAACTTACCTCTTTTTACTTCTTGTAATAATGTACCTCTTATGCCTGGTCAATCAGCTAACTATTTCTTTTAAAACTCTCTCTCATAAGCAAATCATTTCAAAATTAAACTATTGAACTTCAGAGCTAAAGAGCAAATTTCTAAGACACTTCTAAGCCAGGGTAAATCATTGCTATTATTAAATTCTAAATCATAATTCTAGCATGTTCTAAGGCTAGAGGACTAGGACAAGGTAAGTTTTACTGCTTTGTCATCAATACACTCAGAGTAGCTCACAGCTAAAGATAGACTTTTCTCCTATCTAAACACTGTGTTTGTCCCACCGGAAGCTGCAACTCCAAAAATCTTGCACATAATGGAATTTGTTGCCCACGCCACCATCCACCTAAAACATGTGCTTGGCAAAGATGTTCCACATCAGAATACAGATACAGTGAATTGCAATGTTTTGAGATAAAACCCATCCTACCACCAGTCCCTTGATATCAATCAGTACATAGGAAGTTTTCTTCCTAAGATTCTGTAGATGGGAAAATATATCAAAGACCCCCTCTGTAGCTGGCTTCGTGCTTTTCACAATACATTTCTGCCACCACTCTAAAACAACAACCCTTTTACTCCTTGCTGTCCAGGAGAACTGTACCAGGACTCCGATGGCAGCCACTGCTTTCAAACGCAGCCTTCCAAGGCTGGAGGTGTCATTTGCTCAGCAGTATTCTACCACCAAAAAAATTGGTAAAATACAAGTCAAAATGTAGCTGTGAGGTCTAGAGAGGAAGAGAGTTTTGCGTTCCAGGAGTCATTCCTTTCCCCAAAGCTTTCCCTACATGCAGAAACAATGTCAAAAAACCACTTTCAAATAATTTATGAGAATAAGGGTGTATTTTCACTATTTTAATCAGAAGAGGAAGTCAGTTAAAACAGGTATAAATGCAAGAATCATGACTACAGAAGGTTGAATAACTGCACTCTCTGCTGACTTTCTTTCTCCCCAGTAACCCTGTCAGAGATGGTGAAGTAGTGTCTTGGTACATCGCAAATTTTGCCTCAAATGATTAAATCCTTCGGATAAAATCTTTGGATATAAAGCTTGTTGTCAGCATTCCTATGTCTTTTATAACAAGTTCATTTTCATTTCTCACATTGCATTCTACTGCTCTGACATCCAGTAACCAAGCAGGTACTTACTGAATACTATTGCTGCAGTGTTCAGGCTAGAAGCAAACATAACTTGCTCGAGCTTAACCACTGAAAAATTTACAGTTTCCTCATTAGCCAAAGTCAGAAAAGACCCTGACCACAGTGGGAGTTTTAGAAGTTGTTTAGTGTAATACTGGCACAGAAAGACTCAGGAACCCTGAAATTTTTACCCCATAAAATACAAAGATTACACATTCTGTCATTTTCGGGTTTTGATAATAAGCATCTAAGTGAACTTCAGGAGCAGACTTGCCTGCCTCTGTGGGAAATGATACCTAGATTCTATTTCCCTAGGCTGCAGATGCACTGATGTGCCAGAAACCTCTACAAGAGTTACAAGAGATGGGCACTTGAGAAACAAGCACTTTGAACAGGGCCTTGAGATGCTAACCGTATTATCCAGATGCCACTTAGTTTATTTTGAGGGCATTTACATTGCTAAAAAAAAACCAACTTCCACTCACTTAAGACCAAATTTGATTTGATTGAAAAAAAACCCCAAACAACAAAACCAATAGAATTATTGTGGAGAGTTATGAAACAAAGTAAAAGCAGCAGAAAAAAGGTCTGTCTAGTAACGCTTATTTATATTTTCCTCTAATAAATTAGGAAGGCCATCTCCCTCCAAAGTTTTTACATATAGAAAAAACAGAGGAGGAGGAGGTTACAATAAAACCTGTACATACACTAAGTCATAAGCAAACTGTCCATATTCAGGTGGTTTCACAGCAATCTCTTCCTTAAGTCTGCTGTTCATGCCTTTAAAAAGTAACAATTTAATCCATACAACCAAAAATTGTTCCCATTACAGATGCAGGTTTTGGAAGGCTGCCAGATGGATTTCTATCTCCCAAAACAAATGATCTAGTGCAATTTTTTTTCCACCTCTAACTCAATTGCTGAGACAATCAACGCTAAAATGTAGACACTGCTTAAAATGCTGCTGCTTAAAAGCTACCTAGAGGTTGACCCTAGTAACTAATGTTGACCATACAACCCACACTTACTCAACAAAATGTGGAGTCCTGACATTGTTGATTACTTTTTCACTTAGGTGGTGATTACCAGTTATAAAGACTGGAAGTAATCAATCCCAATTTAACAGCTGGGCCTATTGATGAAACAAAAACAAAACAAAAAAAAAGAGCAAAACTAAATAAAGATTATGTCCACAATTTTGGAGATAAAGTGTGGAAAAACCACAAAATCCTGAGGAATACAAACAAATACTAAACACAAATTCGTCTAACAATGGGCATGACCATATTTCTGTAGGAAAACGCTTAGTAACTTTTAAATTCTTCCTCCAAGATTCTCTTTTGTCATTGTCTTAAATTGTTCTGCACACCATCAATAGCCACAGCTGTTAAATTGTGAAGACGTGACAACAAGTCTCTAGGCAAACAACTGCTCAGAGTGAGATCCTTTTCTTTAGGATAATCAGAGCTGGCTGACAAAAGGGGGCCTTACTGAATGCCCTTTCAACAATTTCTACACCAAGAAATGCAGAGAAAAAGGGAGGGGGAAGAAAGGGAGCAGTGGGGGGGAGCACCACACTGCAGGAACAGAACAGCATCTTTGCTGCCATACATTGCTTGCAAGTAGGAAAGGAATCTCCATGGGCTAGGGCACACAGCACACACAGAACTTGCACCAGGTAAGAAGTGAGTGCTTTTGGTCACAGCTCTGAACAACATCTAGCACAGCACCATGTTTTCCTTCAACATTTCTCACGTAGGTGAGGGTTTTATTAGCTGCAGAGTACACTGCCAGAAAGACTGAACATTCTTTTAAAAGAGAAGCTAGTAAAAACTTTATACGTTGTAAAGTTACGTTGATAAAAACTAGTAAATAAATCCTAACAACTTTGGTTTTACTAGCTAGGAAGAAAAGCAAGGGCGTGGAAGGCCTCGGTCTGGCATTAGGCTCGACACAAATTTGAAACTGAGGTGTTGAGGAAATCCATAAAAAGCTCACTTCTCAAGTAACATGGGAGTGGAAACACACAGTGTTCATGTGCACTAAGCAAAGTTGAATACATTTTTTTAATCTTGGTAACAATATAAAAGCACATTCCTTATTCTGTGGAAGAGCTCTTACAAGTGCAGCCCAATCATTGCTGAAAACGGAGGGAATGCCCTAGTACCAACAACAACAATGAAAAATGTATGGTTATGTCTTAAAAAGATGCTGATAATTGTCTTCTGTCAAGGTGCTGCAGGACTTCAGGTCAGAAGATGTCTGGGGAGTTGTAGAGAAAATACTACAATAAAAAGGGTTAAGAAAGATAATATTTCTCAATTTTCTTATTTCTTAAGAATATCTCAGTTAAAGAACAGAAATCTTACTGTTCATCTTCATTGTTATCAACTGACATTGCTGACTAAGACATTGGAACCTCATCCTCCTCCCTAAAAATACTGGAATTTAAATGCACTAAGGATCAGCCATGTGCACTCTCAGCTTAGAAATAAATTTTCCTCTCAGGATATTCAAACCAACAAATCAAAGCAACAGCAATAGGGCAGCATATGTCAAAACCTAGACCACCAGGTTCCTCGAGCTGTCTGTAACCACACCAGTTCTACAGGATTAAGACTTTGCTATCTCTTTCAATACAAGACTATTGCCTACAGCTGCCATTTGCCATTTCACTTCCACCTCAGTCTGAAGCCACTTCTGCCCCCTAACACCACCCTCTTCTCATAATTTGTACCTCTCTCCATCACTATTTAAAGTAATTAAACATGCCTTTAGTTTTATATGCATTTGGAAGACACCTGAAATGACAGATTCCATAGAATATGAAAGCTATATTGTTAGGCCACAGCTATTAATTCTGTTATTTTAAGGCAAGATACAAAATTATTTTTTAAAAAATCAGTAGCAGAAGGGCAAAATTTTTGCCTACACGTTTCACAAAGGCTGTCGTTTGATGAGTCTAAGTTTTCTTAGCCTTCTCCTGCCCCACTAAGTCTTCCCACCTCCACATCAGCCCTCTCAATTACACCAGTGCAATCACTGTGAGTGGCTCCAAGACAAACCATTTTAGGGAACTCATCTGGGTTGAACACCATCTTTTGTTTTAATTCTATCATTTTAACCCAGACCAGTCCCTGCTCAGTTAGCTACACATGCAGCTGTGCCCACACAAGGAACAGCACAATGCCAAAGTGGGAACAAACAGCTGGAGCTGCTAAGGAGACAGAATTGTCACAGTACAGAAAGAGCCTCAGCTGGATGCACTCTTCAGTGCAAAATTTAAAAGCAGAGCAAAAGATGCTATTAGGCTATAAAAACATAAATACAGCCAATTATTGGCAGGACAGTGGGACCAGAAGTCAAATCACTGCCTCAGCAGGTAAGCAAAACTATGAACTTTGCACAAAGTATAGCCCCACTCTGTGTAAAGGGCCCAGCATCCCACACACGGCAGTGCAGTGGGCACACGCAGTTTCCCTTCAGGAGCACGTTCCCAGAAACCTTCTGCTTGTATAACCTTTCCCTCTCGTGAAATATAGACACCCGTACAAGAAGAATTAGGCCTATATTTCTTGTAATTCACAAACATTAAAATCAATTCAGCCAAGTTACAAGAGGAGAAAGGGTTATCTAGGAATGCTGTTTATATACCATCCAACCATCTCAAGAATTCCATTTCCACTTTTTGTGAAAAGGAAATAAACAGTGAGCAACCTATCCAATCACTGCCCAGTGCCCATGTTACCAGCTTCAGAACGTGATCCACCTTCTCCATTTCTCCTGAATTATATCTTATTGGAAGTCTAGCTTTATTTTTAGACAGAATCTTAATTAACTATGATTAAATAATCATAATTTTTAAATGCAAGAAAACAAAAATCTCAGCTTGTTTATTTTGGCTGATTCAAAGTTGTACCAAAAGGTCTTTCTCCGAAGTCTACATTCCCTTTGTATTCAGTTAAAAAAGATCTCTCTCAGTAGCAGTGGCAAAAGTTGAATTTTGAGTAAGTCATGCTCTTAAGTAGTACGATTTTCCCCCCACATGTTGCCTCACAAAGAAGCAGACAGGACCTCCTCCTCTGCCCTCACATCAATCAGCCAGCTTTGGAAGTAACTACAAGCATGTACTGAAACTAATATTTAGTTTTACCTAAGTAATACCTCAGCACCAGAGTTTCCTTTTTAAAAAGTAGGGGGATTTCACAAAAAAAAAAAAAAAAAGCCCTAAATTAGTCAAATTCTTTTGTGCATGGATGAACAACAGGAAAGCAAAGCCTTGGGGCCTCTGGGGAGGAACCCTGTCCCTGCAGACCTACTCTGATGTGCTCGGGAGATAAGGCTCCATAGTGACACTTAAGGAAAGGCCTGCTCACATTTGAATTTCTGCATTCCTCAAGAACAATTCATGGCAATCACTAACTTTGCAGAGGAGCTACATGAAAGCTTTGGCCAATGAATGAGGGTCATCTGCTCTTTATCACAAGGGTAAACCTCATCCTGGCCAGTTTCTAACCTTTTAACCCTGTGAATTCTTAATTTGCACATGAATAATGGAATTCTTGCCAAGAGTGCAACCTTCAGCTTCCAGTTTCTAACTTTAGAAACCAAGACCTGATCTCCTTGTGTGTTCAGATCTTAAACTCTTGGACAGATTAAAGTTTTTGATTTCCAAATGCAACACTAAACATTACAATTCTGAAGCAAAAGATAAGCTTATTGGCAAAACCTCTGACCAGGCAAAGTAAAAGAACATCCTCGCACCCTGCTGCTACCAGTAACTGAAGGGAGCATTTGCTTCTTTCCTCCAAAGAAAGAATGCCCATTTAATGCCTATTCTCCACCTGTTTAATATGTATAGTTCCTTCTGTACCCTGACCACAAGGTAATTTGCCTTTGCAGCAACCGACAACTGCTTCTAAAAAGAAAAACTGTAAGGCTACAAAATCCCCCAACAAGATTTCCATTTATTTCACTTAAAACGTCTGCAAAGTTCAATCAGCTCATGAGAGCAGGCAGAAACACTGTGATAATGAGAGAGAAAACTAATTTTGCACATGTTTTATGGGCTCCAAATTATCACAATACAAATTACTGCCCAATTTCACAGCTTTACAGTAACGATGACATTCTGAAAAGGGTCAGATTGGCGCATGACTAAAGAGAAGAGACTGCTACATAGGATAACTTCATGTTTGGCCACTAGTTAACCACTTAATCACTAAGTCAACAACACCTACTGTGATCATTATGGATCTGCTATCTCTTCCAGTTTTCTCCAACAGCCATAGAAAGCCTTTCAAGTATTCAAAGAAGAAAAAGAAACCTTTTGTCACAGTCTACAGAGAAGGGGGGAAGGAAAAAAAAGGGCTGCAAAACAAGAATCTCACCCCACAGCATGCAATCTCTGGGTTCACAAGTCTTTCTTGGTAAAAATCAGCAAAATTAAACCACCTTTCTGATGAAACAATGTGTATGCGAGAAACAACCATTTACAGAAGCCTAGTATTGTCTGAATAAATCCAAATGCTACAATTGTATTACCATGCTATTCTACTACAGTGCTCTGTACTATTCCAGAAGTTCTCTGGTATTAAGCACAGAGCTCATCCTGCAATGTCTCCAGTTTAAAGTGGCCCTTAATTTTCCAGTCCTACACACAGAATCCATCAGCCACTTCGGGGCTTAGCTTTATGTTGGTAAACAACAACAAAAAAGATCCTATCCTCTTTAGAAGGGTTTTTTTGTCTAATTTTTAATCATGCTGACACTCTGAAACTTAGTGAGGTGAATTCAAGTGTCAAAAATTGTAATACTTCATTTTTTATCATTTTACCAAAAGCACCCAAGAATTATTTAGCCTATTAATCCTGTATATGAGCAAGATAAAAAGTAATACGTAGGCAGGTTTTTGAAATGAAGAGTTCAGAGTTCCACATTCTTATAGCATGTGAAAACTTAGCACTTACTTGGAGCCACCTGCGTCCAGGATGGTTTTGAACCACCCAGTGCTCTGGCTCACTGAACAAGGCTTTTCACGCCTTCCTGGGGGATCTCGTGGACAGTTTTTACAATCAGGTCAGAAGCGCACAGAAAAAAACCTAACAAACGCTAAAATTCACCCATTTTTTAACTTAAGCTAATGTACCAATTTTAATAACTAATTTCATGTTGAATTTAGTAAAAGGTGCAACTAAGAACTAATGCCAAGTTTTCACAGAGGTACCAGCACCAGTTTTATGCAACTTGCTCCTAAGAACAGGGTCGAAGAGGTCAAAGGAAGTCTTTTCCTATTAGATTAAGTTCATCAGTTAAGTCCTATTATAGAGGGAACATGAGAAGACTATATAAACTGTGTACTCTCTGTGTTATACTTTCTTTGAAATGAAAGTTTTCTTTACTTTGCTAAAATTTACTCTTCTTTGAAAAGTACATTCCCGTGTACTTTTGGGAAGCAAAAGGAGATCATGTTGTAGAAGTAGTCTAGTGGCAAAGCTCTGCACTGCCATCGGGAAAGTTCCTCTCCTTACACACATCTCTTGCTCAGCGTTTAAAGATGACAGGAAAATGGAGAGCGACAAACACCGGGGGTCAGTCTGTTAAAGCCATAAAGGCACTTAGACACAACTATTTCCTTTACCATTCATCCAGCAGTGGGGAGTCACTCCAGAAATGCGACTCTTGCTTTCTAGTGGAACCACATAACAGGCCCTTGCGAGAGTTTCCAGAGGAGACCCAAAAGGAACAGCACCCACATCTGCTTGGCTGAACACGTGTCAGAAAAGCAAGGCCTTACAGTTGGCCAGAAACCCTTTCCCCTCTTTCCTCTCCCAGATATAAACATCTATATTAATCATCCACCCTGCCCCAAGATGGCACAACACAACATCAGGCTACTGAACAAGGAACTTTTAATTTTTTTTAATCAGATCTGTGGATAACCCTTGTAAGGCTGCTAGAACACCACTTGGGAAACAAGACCCAGGACTTCTGTAGCCAGCATGACTCTGCATCACCACCTGCTCCAGAGACTGGTGACACACATAAGCCACCCACACACAGCACCACTGCCCAAGAGGTCTCACACGTGCCTGCACCACTTCTGCCACATCAGGGACTCAGAAAGGGACCACCATAAGTTTTTCCCATAATCTTTAAACATTTTAAAAGACATAAAAGTTCTCTAGAATTACTCCATAATTTTGCATTTTAACTTTTCAGGTACACAATCAAAATGATAGATTGTTATGTGCTGCTCAGGGAACTGCCGTCACAAACTCAAGAGCAGGTTAATAAACAGGAGCTGGGACTTACTTGCTAGTGTGAGGTGGCTTTTTTGACTGAGAATGGCCCCATATTTGTTCAGAGCTAAGCACTGGTAAAATCCTTCATCAGAGAGTTCTCCCTTCTTTCCTTCCACCTCACTGATATACAACGAGCCATTGGATAAAGTGTAGATCCGTTCATTTTCAGACACTTTGCCTCCATTTTTCAGCCATGTAATAGTTATAGGAGCTTCACCACGGGCTTGGCAGTGTAAAACCACCGGATCCTTCCTTGAGACAGTAACGTCCTGAGGCTCTTTCACAAAAAACAGTTCACTAAAGCACCACACTCCTAAGAGAGAAGGAAAAAAAAACAAAACAAAACAAAACCATTTTTCCTGTAAGGACAGACATGTAGGCAGAGATGTGCAAGTTACCAAGTACTGTGATCTGCGCGTCATCCCCCGGAACCCACAGCACGAGGTGAAGCTGTCGCTATCACACGCTCCGAGCGCTCCGAACTCGGACAACTCTGGTGAAACTTGGTACTGACTCCAAGCGGCGCGAAGCCCTCAGGCTGCAAAAAGCCAAGGAGCCAGAGAACCAGCGCCTTCCACAGCGGCCCGGGCACCGCCACGGCACGGGCGGGGGGCGCGGTGACCCCGGGGGCCGCGGGGTGCCAGGAGCGCAGCGCCGGGGCGGCCACACAGGTGCGACCGCTCCGCCCGGCCCGCTCGCTAATTTTACAAGCCTGCCAAAGCAGCCGGAGCGGGGAGCGTCGTAAAAAGGCTGATTTTACAAGGAATCGTTAGCGAAAACCCCTCACCGCAGAGCGGAGGGGCCGCGCACGGCCCGCGCCCCTCACGGCCCCCCCCGACCCGCCGCGGCGCGAACAAAGCGCGGAGCCGCCGCCGGTTCCCGTCCCTCCCTNCCGGGCCCGGGGGGCGGCAGGGCCGGCCGGCCGCGCGCACGAGGGGCCGCGGGGTCCGGCGCCATCTGGGCCGAGCACGGCCCCGCAGAGGCGGCCCCTCCCGGACAGCACCGGGACCCGACGGCAGCTCCGCCGACCCCCGAGTCGGGCAGGCGCTGCCGGCTGCGGTATTTGGCGGCCGGGCTGAGCCCTCCAGCCGCGGCAGGAGCTGCCGGCCATGCCTTCCCCCGGGACACTGCACGGCTCACCTGCATGGCGAGCATCGGCAACGCGTGCGCTGGACCCGGCGCGGCGTTACCGAAAGGCTGTGCCAAACCCAGAGCTGCCCGCCCAGAGCACCGAACCGGAGGAGGTGCTGAGCAGTGGACCCTGCACTGCTCGGCACAGGTGCAGCACTGTCCAGGTGTGCCAGCGCACCTTCACACCCAGATCAAACTGGCCTTCCCACACAGGCAGACAAACGTTTGACTTGAGGATGGGCACTGATCAGAAAAAAAAAAACCAATTCTGTTACTGGTTCTCACTGAGCCCATCCTACAGCACCAATAAAATCACTTCCAGATGGCCACATGGGACAGAGCTGTGCTGTCCAGGATGAGCTGCCCTTCACTTTCATCCTCAGAAAACAGCCTCAAGTTTACATCTGCCTCAAACTAGCTTGCCAAAATGCAACCTAAACTGCAAACATGGCTTGAGAATCACGCTATCACCACCCTCTGGATAATGCATGTGGGAGATACCATCAAATGCTGCCGCTATCATTTAAGCTTTCAATTCCACTCCCGATTTTACCCCATGCTTGCAGCCAGCAATTTGTAATCTCTTTTTTTGTCTGTTCAGATTTCTAGTTTCTAAAGTTACTGCGTAGGAAGGCATCTTCTTACTCAGCAGATTTGCCCTATGTTTGCATTCATTGTGAGAGCTGCTGACTTCAGTGACAGGCAAGTTTTTACTGCTTTTTGTTCCTGCCAGCACTGCAAAGCTCACAGAGCTGAGAGCTGGCAGCCAAACCAGTCCCTTCTGCTGCATCATCACCGGGACTGGCTACAGCCTGAGTCAGTGACTCCTCTGAAAGTCTTCGGGAGAAAATGAGAACTACCAAAATGTGATGCAGAGCCATAGTTTGACCTACATCAGCTTCCTCACTTGTCAAAAATACACAAGCAGAGTTTTCAGGGAAGGTAGTTAGGAAATATTTGCTTTACATGCAAATCACTTACCCAAAAGGCATCCAGACAGTTTCAGTCACTTTACAGAGCAGAACTGCACATGCACTGCTTTGGTGTCCAGATAGGACCAAATACCACAACAGGATCCACTTCATCCAGTATTTTTCAATTTTCCTCAGTGTTTTAATTTATCTGTTCAGAAAAGTGAGAACTATGGAAAAAAAATCACTTACAAGCAGTTTTGCTTTTATTATTTTTGAGTGTTAATGACTAAATAATCATTCTTTCTTGTGATAAATTCACAGCTTTCATCTGCAGCTCATGCTGGTACTGTACTCTCTCCTGCTAAACTCTGGTTCATCAGTGTGACCTAAATTTGAGATTTCCTAGAGGAGCTCAGCACATCTAGAAGAAAAACATAATAGGGAATGCAACATCCAGTAACATTTCTATGTCAGATGCCTTGGTCAGTTTGGTGGAGTGGCTGGAGCTGTCCCTGGGAGATGTAAGGTCATTTCCCTGCAGACCTTGGCACTGCCTCCTGCAGGCATGAGCAAGTGGCTGAGTTGTACTGTCCAGCACTGGACACTACCCCACCTCTCCCAGGGGAACACCTCCTTGCCCAACTCCCTAGCCCCTTCTTAAGGAGAAGTTGGTCTGAGTTGACCAGGGAACAAAAAAAAAGCCAACAGAGAGAGAGCAAATTGTAGTCCTGTCCTACGTGTGGGCTGGTTTGCCTTTGTTATGTCATCTGTGCTCACTGCTGTACTCTGCTGTGATGGGGAAGCTGCTTTACCATCTCCCTGGACTACACTATGCCAGCAGGAGATTTTGACTCATGAGATCAAATGCAATATTTGTCTTAAATGGCTTAACAAGAAAGTGCTTCCCTCTGAAATGCTCCTTGTGCCTGTGTCTGGGCAGCTACAAACACCAATATTTTCATTTTCACATTTCTGTTTAACAAAGTAAGTAATAAAATTCCTACTAGAACTAAGCAGTTCAATAGCTAGATGAGTATAAACTCTCCCTCTTCAATTTGTCAGGATTCATTATTTTAACACATTTCCCAGTAATTAATTAGGTTAGAGATAGTGCAGACTTGCGATAACATATCTAAATTCATATATAACTGATAAACTCACTGAACCACAGTTTAAAGGCACTGCCAGTTGTAACTTTGTCAAATACACCATATTTGTAAATATGCAGCCAATGAATACAATTATCTATTTGGCCAACCATTTCAGAAGCATTATCTTGAGCAAGACAGAAAGGCAGCCCAGGAGTACAAGATCTTGCCAGCCAACATAAACAAAGCTATGAGTACTTTGCTGCAAGGCAGCAATTTTTCTTCTGTCACCAACACAGACTTTTTTTGCTTGACTCAAGCTGTGTTTTTGGCTATCAAAATTTCCCCATTTTTTGTGGGTCTTTTCAGACCCATATAAACCCTTTCCTATGTTTTCTCTTAGATTTTTGGGCCTGCAAGCAAGCTGCACACATCTTTCAAAGAAATAATAACTTGAAATGTTTGAGCAGTCAGCTCTTCAGTGTCTTAAAACCCAAGCCAACAGTAAGAGCTCTCTTTGAAGTGCTATCTGTGGCTGGAACAACAGCATGCTGTCCAGGTTGCTGTCTGTAATTAACCTGATTTACCTTATGCTGCATTTCAGCCTCAGCTGTAGCCGGACAAGTCTATGTTTCCTGGAAAGAAAGATTTTAAATATCAGATTGATATGAACAGATTTGACTCAAGATTTTGCTCCATAGGCAGCTGGCAATGAAACCAGGACTGCTAAACTGAGCTAGGGCTATAAAATCCAGAATTTTGGTACTATTATGAACCAAAGAGGGAATTTCCAAACATTAATGAAATCTCATGATCATGGTATTTATACACTTTGTCTAAAGTGTTACCAACATCTCTAGAAAGAGAACTGGTAGGCAGGAGTCTTCCCTGGGATGGAATGAGCAGTCTCAGGAAAAGGAAAGAAGCTGAAAAATCACTGTAACCAGACCTTCCCAAGGTGAACTCTGTATTTATGAGATCACTGCAGCAACAAACCCAGGATGGAGAATGCAGTTTCTTTCCACATTCGAACAAGATTTTTCTGGTGTTAGAACATTTACATCTCCTTCAGCTTAAAGCAGAAGCGGTCCTGTTTGCTGTGTAGTCAGTTTTGCACTGAGCATTTCACCCTTATCTGAGAAAATGAATAGCACCATGTTAGCTCTTTCATCCCTGTGGCCTGGAAAAAGCTGTCACAGCAGCGTGGACTGTATTTGGCATGGTCACAAACGTCCTGAGCTGGGTTCCCACATGCTGCTGCATCCCACCTGATCCAACAATCTCAGAAATAGGAAAGTGGTTTTGCCCACATGATCTTTTCCCCTGTTTTGGCTTCACATGGCTGTGTTCTAACACCATAATGTCATAGAACAGAAAAGGAGAGGAATGAGCACCTCTGGGTGGGAAACAGGAGAGGTTGGGAGAGAGTTGTTTACAGCAGTTTAAAGTGTCCCCACTGGAATATGTGCAATCACAATACTATCCTCAATTAGCTGTAGCCTGTAAGAAGTGGTAGTAGGGTCCTGGAGCCCAAATCCACTTTCAAACAGACATATAATTATTATCCTGGCCCCCCACAGGCTCAGCCTTTCCCTGCTACCACTGCCAGGTCCCAGCTTATCCTCCAGCTCTGCTGGAAGGAGCTGCTGGTGTCACTGCTGGTGTGGAGGAAGCCGGAGCTGCAGACACCGCAGGGCACCGGCAGCACGGGCAGCTGAGCACGGCTGTAGCAGCACCGGAGCTGCAGCCCAGGGCAGGCTGCGAGCAGTGGTAATTGCCAGAAACTGATTAACTGCAGGGGAATTACACCAATTTGCACCAGCCAGCTCTGCCTTCAGAGTTCCCAAAGCCCAGCTAAGGGGCTGCCACAACGCTGCACTCCTGGGAGGGTGTCATCAGCCCTTCTTCTCAGGGAAGCCCCTTTTGTCCTTATAGTTCTTGCTCCGAGTGTTTTTGATCTGGTGTCACTGTAAGCATGTTTAGACACTTTCTTGTTTCCCATGCCAAATTCCTGACCCAATTAGAACTGTGTTCCCAGATTTTAAGTACGTTACACTAACTCTATTAAGACCCACCATAAAAATGTTTACTTTTGGCACATTTGGTTACTTAGTAGATTCTTGTTTCATTCTAAACCTGTGTACAGTTACCATCTCCATTGCCTTCTCAAAGGAAATTCACTCTTTCCATGAGCAGATGGGCAGGCATATTTTGGGCTGAGCCCTTGGGATGCTAATGAACTTGCTCTCCAGAGAGCCTTCCTGTACAAGAAAAGCACACCTTGACAAAGGGATTTTAACATAGTTCTCACTTTGTCATAAAACTCCAAAGTGAAAGCAATACAATGATTTTCTATATTAGCATTTGTTTCCCCTTCCAGCCACCTTCCAGTGCTTCACTGATCCAAATCAGTGGTGTACACTTGCCAGGTTGTTTCACAGTGCCCCAGGGGCAGCCTCCAGATGTTTACTCCTACCCTTGAAGCTCATCACACCAGAATGAAGAGGAACCCTGCCATGAATTTCAGCGGGAGATGGATGACACCCCAACATCCCTGCTGCTGGAGGCAACCACAGGCAGTTTGGAAGAGCAATCTCACAGGGATATGGCAAAGTGCATTCCCTTGCTCTCCCATGCCCATTTGCTGCTACTGGAAGGTGTGAAAAATACAGAAGTATTTTTGGTCAGTCAGCCTGCTGTTTCCTAGATGCAAGCCACCAGATCTTGTTGGCACTTTTAACAAACCACACAGCTACAGAGAAAGGGGCATACCCGATCCCAGATGCACTCCTATCCTCACATACAGTGTAAAGACTTTATGGTGTGGAGTTTGGATTTACTGCAGTTCTAAGCTCTCTCTTCTGGCCTTCATGCCACAGCTGATGCTCCTCTACTTCAGTGAACTTCTCTGAACACATAACCTGCCAGAAGATCCTTTCTGTTTTTCAGTAGAGCTTGTTTATCTCCCTAGCCTGGCTCTTAGATGTAGAAACACCAAGGGTTGCAATACGGAGCAGAAGGTGTGGCGATAGCATAGGACAGTGGCTCGGATCAGCCAAACCACCATGAGCATTTCCCAAGTCAGGCAGCCTGCACACTTCTGCCGTGCCACCTTGGGCTCCCAAACAAGGCTGAGCACCATCTACTTCCTCTGAGCTCAGGGGTGCTCAGCACTCTTGGGAGGAAAGTCCTCAACACCTGGCTGGCATGGGACCAAAGTGACAGTAGACCGTCACTGTAAGCAGCAGCTGGAATCTGCACACTGAAACACACAGAATATTTTCATAAAGGGTTTATGCATACGTAGAAGTTGCGAGGCACAGGAATGGCCAGCAAGTGGAGAACAGCTGTCTCATAAAATGCATTTGCAATGTATGTATTTTTTAACTGGCTCAGTACAGTCCCCTCTCTCAACCCTTTCCCCAGCATGGAAACAAACAAAATCCTGGAAATGCTGCAGTACTGTACTCTGATGTTATCTTCCATAAATCAACGTGTTTAGGCACTGGCTCAATACAATAAGTATCAGACCAAGAATAACTAAACAGAAAGAAAGTATCTCCTAGGTTACCCTTTTCTATGTTTGAATCTACAAAGGAATCTCTCAGAGGCAGCTTTTTGTTAGTCTGTCATGCTTATCATGATAACCCACTGTTCTGCAGCTATTTGTTTAGCAACAGGCATGAAATATGGTCTCCTTTCATCCCTACATAAGTTACCTTCACTTTGCTGTTACAACAGGAAACAGGCAAATAATTTCTTCCTTTTTTCCTTTATATGTTTGCAATGATAAAACAAATATTGGAAATAAATGAAAAACAAGGCAAGTCAGAGGCTAGCTAGCGTTTGCACATATTGCTGAATATACCATGCTACAAATACCTATTTAGTTTTGCTGTGAAAGATTGCCTTTCCTTTGTCTTTGCATTCTCAGCATGTTAACAAAGTGGTGTCTCCTCTTATCTACAATTTATCCCAAGGAACTATTAAAAAGAAGGATTGGAGGAGGCTTCCTGCTGCTCTTGTCCCATTTCATCTCACAGAGACATAAGGAATTGCTGGTCAGGGAGAGGCCACTTGGCCAAAGCAGGCTGTGCCCCATCGGTTTATCTCGGTGCTGCCAGCGCTGCTCCCTCCAGCGCACTGCCCTGTCACGGGAGAGCGATCGCCTCTCAGGAGTGTGAAGATAAACAGATTTGAAGCCTTCAAGGCATGTTCCCAGCACCTCCTCCCCCTCACATGCACGCAGAGGCTCGGCCTGCAAATGCCCCTGTGCACAACACAGCTTTGGGGATGGAGACCGAGATGTTTGAAGGGCCACACGAAGCTGTGACTTGCACCAAAACGGCTTTACCAAGAATTCGGGCTGACCCGCTAAAGACAACACCCTGGTGCAAGGAGCAAGCTAAGGGGGGTGAACGGAGGGGAGCCAAAAGCTGGGCATTGCAGGGGTGATTTCTTTTTATGCCCAAATTGCTGCCTCCATCAGCTGCAGTTGCTGGGATTTTATCTCAGCTGGGCTGCAGGAGTCACTTGGGGGCCTGTGGGGATCTCCCCTATTTAAAGCTCTGGAAGAACTGTCTGCCCAGTGCTGGACAGGGGTATGAAAGCAGCTGGATCACAGCGCCCTGCATGTCCCAAGGGACTGTGAGAAAACAAAGCAGCCCACCCCAATTCCTCCTTCACCTGCATTGTTACTAACCTGGCTTAGGTCTCCACCTGGTCCCTTGCCCAGGCACAGCAGAGCAGGAGCAGATCAGAAGCTCTGCTGGAAGCACATCCCCAGGTGCTCTCAGTTTAATGCAAAATAGCACTTGCCAATCCAGCATAAGCACTGCCAGTTGCAAAGAGGTTGTGTGGCCAAGTAAGGAATCAAGAGAACTAATCCTGATGGAAATAACTTGGGGGACAAATGCCACCTTTTTAAAATTTGTTTTGTTGGAATTAATTCCCTGGTTCAATTTAGTGTGTGGCATACACAGGTATGCCTGCATAATGCATAGGGAGAGCAACCAGCAGTTAAAGCTGCTCATAGTATAACTGTGCTGCTATCCAGCTACCTGTGCTGCTAATCATTAGCCCAGGATTACGTTTTCTAAGTGCTAAAAAACATTTTGCTGTCATTGATGTTCAGATACCTCTGTAAGATCAGAGTGGCCAGATGCTGGCACATAATGGAACTTGTATTGTTTAAATAATACACATATGGAATATATACCAAAATGGTCATGCTAAGTAACTAGGGGGGGAAAGTATGTGTGCCTTGAAGGGAGGGGGCAGTTATGACAGGTTAAACTGGCCTGATGTGCTCAGTTGAGGACCAGGCCACTGCAAGTCACTGTGTGGAAATCCCACCTAGGGCAGCTGGGGCCATCCCACCCAGCCTCAGCAAGTTGAAGCACCCAAAGCATGATGCCTAACCAGAACAAACCTTCAACATACAGACAGCAGCTCTTGAAATCCTGCCGGGTGTTCAAACTCCTGTTGGCTTCAGGAGGAGCCTGTCTCGTTAACACCTCCAGTGCAGGACACCCCCGGTCACATCCTGCAGGCCACTCCCCACCACAGCCCAGCCCTGCAGCAGCTGCAGCCCCTCACCAACTGACTGAGCTGCTTCAATCAGATACAGCGTGATCAGGATTAATTTCTTTCTCCACTGAGAGATCAACTGATCCAGCTTGTTTGCACCTTAAGAGTCAATTAAATAGCTGGACCTTTTCCAGTACAGAAAAATGATTTTGTGACCAAAATGTTGTTTGTTTTTCTAATTCAGGTCTATGTAAGCATGCAAAATTTCAATTTCACCTCTTATCTTTACAAAATTGTAGACATTTACATAAATGAAAATGTGATCTTACAAAGGCTCACAGTCAGACTCCAAATTCTCAGTGTGGAGAATAGCAAAATGAATTAATTTGCAAAATAATAATTTTTAGCTACATGTTAATAGAGGTCAATCATATTATATTGGATGGAGCAGCACCTCACATTTTGATAGCTAACCTTTAATTATACTAAGAAAAGCACTTCTAACATTGTGATAAAGCACAGAGAATTAGTTTTTACTAACCTGTGAAATAATTATTCCATGAGTCTTCAGCACAGGATGCCTATAACTACTGGACTGAGACCCAAAATAGGAATGAACATCTCTCAGTCCCCTGGTTTTGGGTCAATTTCTGTAGGTCTACATAGAAAGGCAGGCATTTATTTAAAACTCTGCATTACAGCAAGCAATAGTGCATGAACAACCAATTAGGAATAAATCTATTAAGGATGGACAACTTATTGCTGGGCAGCAGTACATAGAATGAGGGGGCTCATAACTCCACCAAACACTTTCTGAAACTGAATTTATTATGTAATTATCAAAACGAGAAAATAATGTGTTGTAGCTGTTAAAAGTAAATAAAATATATTCACATAAACCACAGTTTCAGCTAGAAAGTAATTTCTAATATCTTCTATAGAGAAATTCCTTTACTTGGGCAAAGGAAGAAAGTAGATTTTTCAGACAAAGGGATGGCATGGCCTGGCCAGGGTAACTTCTATTAAAGTGGCATAGTTTGTCATATCTGACAACCCACTGAAGAAAGTTATCACTAGCTAAGGGCCTGACCCTGCATTCCTTAAGTAGACAAAAATCCCTTTGAAGTCAATGAAGCATCCTGCTCAGATAACTATATCAGGATTTGGCAATTAATGAAAACTTCTAATTTCTTAAGTAGATTATAAAAGATTTTCCCTGAAAAATAACTATTACATGTTACTCACAGCAACTCCTTGACAGTGTGGGTTTGCTTCCAACAGCTCTTGCAGCACAGGAACTGTTTTTCACTAACTAGGAATTACCAAAAGTCAAAAATCACATTGTTTTCTATTTGCATTGATCTGCCTTAAGTGTTCTTCTCTAGCTAATGTCTAGTTGAAGGTTTTGACAGCTCTGCATTCAAAAGGTCAGTAAGCAGTCCTCGGGGCAATTTGATTTAAACCTTTAGTATTTTGCATACTCCCAAGCAGCAGTGCATAGAAGAAGGTGTATTCACAGCCTCTAAAAGGTCATACTTCCCAGCCCTCAAAACAAAACCCCAATCAGAAATATTTCAGCTTGTAGAAAATATCAGAAAAGCTAACAGAAAATTATTAAAACATTTGCCATTAAATAAAACTCAAAATGGGTTAAGAAAAACAAATCGTAATGTCTGTTTTTAAACTGTGGTCTATTTCAGCAGGAAGTTTTACATTCTGTCACATTTGGGAAGGCTGCCTTATCTGTCTTTCTTCAAGAGGCAGGCTCACTTAATGTCTGTTTAGGTTTTTCAAGTTGCTTGGCCTCCCCCCTCCCCAAAATCCCAAGCCTCTCTCCGGGATGAGAACCTGAAAACTACAATGTAAAATTTGTTTGAAGTCTCATTAAGCAAGAAACCTCAAATTAAGGACAGCTCAGCAAAACAAAACATTTTTCTACAGAATCACGTGGACATAAAGCAAGCACTACATGCAAGTTCTCCCTCATTATCCCCTTTGTGAGTTGTTTGTATTCTGATTAGCGTGCTAATGATATATGTTCCTCAGAGAAAAAGCAATTAAGTCTCCACTTCAAAGAAAAATGATTTAGTATAAGAGCACCAAAGCTTGTGCTTGCATCTCCTACTGATTCTGTGATGCCACAGAGCAAAATGGCAGCTGTTAAATGCTTAATTCCCATTTATAACCATGGAAGATGGTAGGTGTTGGTTGCCTTTTAAATGTATGGACATTTCAAAAACATGCTTCTATGGCACCAGAGGTATGGATCCTTGGTGGTGGTCAGACTGGGTTCCTCTCAGTTCACATCGTAAGAACTACACAGTGAGTCTTTTAATGGTTGATTAAAAATGGGAGATACTAAAATAAACAAATTGCCTGATAAAAAGCAGAATCTCATACAAAAATAATATCGTAAGACTCTGTGTGAAGAACTCAAGCACCACAACAAACTAATTAATGAAAAGCAGAAAGGAAAACACACATAAACAGACAGCATGAAAAATGACAGACAGAAGAGTCCGGTCTCCTAACAACTGACATTATTTTTGACCACACAAGAAATGAGTAAAATGAAGACAATATTTAAAAGTACACATATTCAGTTTTAAGTATTTAATATGTTTTAGCATGTTACCACTGCCACGATGCAATTCCCACCTAGGGAATTGATAAGTATCATGTATTTGGTAAGTAATGCTGAAATTGCACTGAAAAAAGTACACACACAAAAAAAGGAAGTCTGTGCTGATCCAGGACGCATTCCATGTTGACAAGTATGTGAGGCAGCTGTGGATTTCAAGGACATGTGCAGATTTTTGTAAAGATGTCATCAATTAGTGAAATAGCACCAAACTGTGCTATGGATTTACAGAACAAATCAAATGTCAAGGCACTAGGATAGCTTACAAAGTAAGTGTATGTATGAAGTAGTGAGGTTGGAGAGAGAAAAACAAGATAAAGAAGGAAAATTAGTTTACTCTCATGTATTTTGCCTAGGTTTGATGCATAGTACTCAACCTAGTCTCTAATAAAAAAAAACTTGTTTGATGTGCCACAGATGTGATTTTTATAAGTAATGTAAAAGAATTTAAGTCATGTGTCCTTCAAACTGTGTAAGTGAAGACTCAATGGCACTTTCTACAGAAATTGTTTTTAACTTCCTCTTAACCTGCAGGTCTACCTCATGATGCAGCCAGAGTGCTGAAGAATCACCTGCACCACCTTGAGAAGTGAGAGACTTGATACAAGTAACACTCAGCCTAAAAACCTGTTCAGAGAAATTAATTTTGTAGGGAAAAACCCACAGCCCCCACTGCCCCAAACCTCCAAGTCAGTGTTGAATGTGTCTTGTTTATGCCTAAAGTCTCATTTCCCTACCACCAGACTGCAGAGCAATTACACAGACATGATACCTTCAGAGTAAAGGAGAATTTTTAGAGAAAGATAATCTCTTACCAACAAATCAAATACGTGATATGGACTGAAAAATCTAAGAAAGTCTCACCCACAGCAGTCTAAACAGACCTTTGAATTAGGAACAGTTTACACTGCAAGTCTTTGTTGAGGTTAATTTATATACTTAGTTAATCTATATACTTACCTTTTTTAGGCTAAATAAATTCACTTCTTCAAAAGCATCTTAACTGTCTATTCAGAAACACCCTTTA
This sequence comes from Platysteira castanea, assembly GCA_013397175.1. Taxonomy (NCBI): domain Eukaryota; kingdom Metazoa; phylum Chordata; class Aves; order Passeriformes; genus Platysteira; species Platysteira castanea. The sequence goes on from VYXC01009749.1 coordinate 710,824, forward strand.
ATATATTACTGTAATAATTAACACACAAATAAACACCACCACCATCCTTATTACACATGCAACAGGAATGGTTTAACTTCCCAGGAAAGTTCAGCCGCTGAAAAGTTTCCTGGAGGTTTCACACCATCCTGACACATCTAACCCCCGTGCCAGCAGCTCACATCCTGCTGTGCCAGCAGCTCACATCCCTGCACTGCCCCATCACCCACTGACCCCAGGGGGCTGGGATGAACCGCTGGGGAGGCCTGGCCCAGCCATCTCCAGTGCCCAGGAAGGCCCTGCAGCTACTCCCAGCCCAGTCAAGAGCCCAAATCCTTAGGCAGAGCCTCCACTGGAGTTTCCATGTTCTATACAAGATGCCTGGAATCAGTACTGAGCTGCAGAAGCCACAACCAACACAGAGAGCTGTTTTGCTTGCAGCTCTCCAGTTTGGAGCAGCCCCGGAAACTGCAAGCACAAACTCCCCTGATTTTTCAGTGTGGTGTTTTTAAACCTGAGGAATGAAAAACTATTCCTGTTGCAGTCATCCTTTCCCTCCCATTGTGATCCAGCCCCTGCCCGAGAATGTACATCTTTCTCACAATCTTTCTCATGAGCTCTCAAAGAGTCTCTTCACAGATCAACGCTTCTTAACCAGATCTGCACAAAATCTCTTACCAAACATCAACCCTACAGCCTTTTCTTTTCCCAGCATATTAGCTCTGACCTACCCAAGAAACTTCTTCCTTACCCCTCACCTGGCACTGCTGGGTGTTAAGAGCAATGAAATTAGTGTAACAGAGCTGGTTGTTGGCTCACAAGGAAGCAGCTGTTAACCTCTCCTCTGCAATGCCACAGTAAGAAGTCTGCAGCTGACGCGCAGAACTGTGTTTCTGGCGAAAAAACCTGGTGTTCACAGGAGCATCTCTGGAGTTTCGCCCTCTCTCTAAGTGTATGTGCATCAGGGAATACAGAGGTCGATGTGCCGAAAGTACAAGTACACAGGGACACGCAGCAGATCCCAAAGAGCATCTCCCTGGTTGCCCAAGACTGCACGCCCGTTTGGCTGTACATGATCCCCTACAGAAGCCTCCCAGGCTGCTTCCCTTTGCACTGCCTTGTCCACAGAGGGAACTTAGTCTCTCCTAAGAGCCAGGATTTAAAACTCTAGAATTTCTTTAGAAGCTACAAAAAACACCCTGCCCCCTTCCTCATGACAAACAGCAGCCTAGGGCAAGTCCTGACCAGGATGTTCCCACAAGGGTCTGCACCAGCCTGTTGCCCCTTCCACAGTCCTCCCTAAATCCGGCTGTATAAGCCATGTCTTTTACTCCTCCTGGCTTTTCCCTGGCTGCCTTCATGTTCAGGCACACAAGGCAGGCCCCCTTCAGCCTGTGGCATCCTCCACAAAGGCTGCCTTATGTCCATCACCCTGGCCCAGCTGACCAAAAGGTTGGAGCACCTCTACTCCAAGGAAAGGCTGAGAGAACTGGGATTGTTCTGGAAAAGACAAGGCTTCAGGGTGACCTAATTGTGGCCTTCCAATACCTAAAGGGAACTTACAGGATAGATGGGGCAAGGCATGTAGTGACAGAACAAGGGGGAATGGGTTCAAATTGAAAGAGAGTAGGCTGAGATTAGATATTAGGAAAAGCTCCTTTATTGTGAGGATGGTGAGGTGGAACACATTGCCCAGAGCAGCTGCGACTGCCCCATCCCTGGAGGTGTTCAAGGCCAGGCTGGATGGGGCTTAGAGCAACCTGGTCTAGTGGAAAGTGTCCCTGCCAATGGCAGTGGGGTTGGAACTAGATGATCTTCAAGGTCCCCTTCCCACCCAGGCCATTCTATGATACTCAGCACCACCAACCTCTCCTTTACTTAAGCACATGCTGCTATCACCACTCCCCCACAAACCTAGCTTAAACCCCACAGAAAGGAAGTGCTGCTGGGCACTCCTGCTGTGGTGCAGGGTTTCAGGGCCCCTCTCCCACTCCTACCCAGCTGTGCACCTGCTGGGAAGGTTCCTAGAGCAGGGAGGAGCCTGGCCCTGCCTCACCTGGTCAGCAGCGTTGCTGAGGCGCCTCCTCTCAGCATTTCCAGGCCGGCCATGCACTGAAGGCTGACAAAGACCTAGGGCTTCTATAAAAACACAATGCGCATTTTTCCAAGGCTGACATGTCAGGAGTAGAACACCAGGAAACAGCACTGCTGCATCTTCACAGCTCTGCAAAAGCAGCAGCATGTTGTGGTGGAACTACTGCCGTGGCCTACCTAGGAGTATAAACAATACTAAATTCTTGCTATTTCAAGATTACTCATTTGCACTTCAAAGAACTGAATCACAACTTATTAGAATAAACTTTTATTTACTGCTCTCAGGATCCTTATTTTATACTTTAAAGTATGCAACAAAACCTGCTACATTCAAATCTATACAGATTTACTGATATATCATTCACGTTTTACAAAACCGCATATAGATTTGGGAAATTTGTATAAGTTACCTTTATTTACATGTAATACTCTCAGTCCTAATGACCTAGTCAAAGGATAAAACAAAGTGGGATTTTAAATATCCCTTAAGACCCATTAACATTTGTTACATAGTTTACATATCTTTAGAGAGAGATGTGCTACACTTCCTTCTTGCATATTTATAAAGACTGTGACTAAACAGAAATTTGCTGGCCAAAGCTGGGTACTGTCATTTCCTCAGATCGTATCGGTAATAAAATGTTAAAATTTGAGCAAGCAGGTATACAAACCAATTTTTTTCTTTCAGAACCAACTTTGCTAATCATTTTAACCAGCACTTGCTCAAAAAAAGTCTTAACATTAATACAAAAAATACCCACATTTACAGAAGAAATCAAACTAATATTTATATATGACAAGTTGATCTACAATAAATTGCACATTGTTGGTTATGACTTTGGTTATACTGTATTAACAAATTTGGTTTCTAGACTAACACTGGAGAAAAAAATATAAAAATGCAGCTGTAGAAACTAGCAACCTGTAAACATATCACAGAACCAAATTCTGCACCTGATGACATGTGCAAAACCTCTATGCAGTTCAGAGGAGCTTGCACACAACAGACTGCTGAATTTGGCTCAGAAAACCCTGTAAACATGTTTTTTATTGTTATGTAGTGCAATACTGCAAGAATGGATAATAAAGGCCTCTAACTATCAGTAACTAAATACTGAGTGATATCCATACAAATTTCACTTTAAGATTGATTTGTTGCAAAAGGCTGAATTGAAAATATTATCATTCAGCTACAATTTTATCAAAAGAAGTGATGAACACTCAATAAACCAACATCAGTATACAAATCCAAACAAAAAAATGGATATAATTTCTCATAAAAACTCAGAATTATGCTGCTTATCTGTTTTGTATAAAAATCTTGGGTTTGTTACACTGTTTTAGCAAAAGCAAGTTAGAAACAGAAGTCTAACAACCACATCAGCAAGTCAGTGTTCTGCATACAAATGCTTTCCAACGTTTTATCTAATATGCTGAACTATAAGGTGCTTTGGGCAGATCTGTTGCAAAGAGCCTGAAGCAGCACAGATGATGATATTGTAATACATGAAGTTTGTTAGGTTTGTTGGTTTTTTTTGTTTGGCTGGGGATTTTTATAAACAGTTTTAAAATTTCAGTTGTTCCTCTTAAAGCAGCAAATCAAATTTAAATCCTCTGCAAAGATTTCTTCACAGCTTTACTTCAGTAGTTTACTGCAGGACAGTCTCAAATATTGTACAGGAGGCAACTGCTAAAAACATTTTAGTTTTTGACTTACTTGGCACTGGCTGATCCAATGTGTATACTGCATGTATTAGCAAAGTACACAACACTATGGAAATGACAAAATACATTTTCAAAAGTTAGTGATTTTTAATACTTAGTTATCTTACACATGAAACTATGAAGATTCAATAGCCATGTGGCTAAATACAATGGTAGTCCCTGGAAAATTCAGATCTGTTTGTAAACCGTTAAAATGAAATTGCAGCACTGGACCAATATAATTTATATCTGTGTCTTAATCAACCCCATCAAAACCCTGAGTGTTTTCAATCGCTAGAAGAAGTTTATCCCATAAATCTTCAAACGAGTCATATGGAGGCAAATCCAAGCGATTAAAGCTGAAAAACAGATGAAAACTCTTAAGTATTTTATCATTCTTACTAGAGGTCATAATTTGTCTGAATTAAATACTCACCAGGTATGAGCTCTTGGCAGTTTTTCAGGGGTACCCCACTGTTCAACTGTGAACAACTGTGGTCCATTTGAACCTGCAGAAAAGAACACATCAATTTTCACCCTATTGTAAGATCCTTTAACAATCAGAAATTCAAATTATGACATATTTGGGGGTTTTGTAATCCAGTTCTGGCATTAGAAGGAGCTATCTACGTGAATAAAATACAGACTATTTTCAGTAATAGCTAGTAATTCAAATTCACTTGTATTTTAATTATTTCTTGCTATACTGCAATTTCAAGAAACTTTTACACCTTAAGCTCAGAAGCCTAAGACCTAAATGCATATGCACAGTAACCAGCATTGAAAATTCTCCGGACAACACAATTTTATACTGTTATAAATTTCGCATGTAAAAACTGATACATGTTTATCACCACATGCCAAGTTATATAACCTGGTAGAAAGTATTCAATGTCCACCTTTACCCACGCAACAACAAAGCAGAATAACTGAGAACTTTTGGAAATATGGCAATCACATGTGTACTCCAGCACGTTCTTATGCACCCGAGGGAACACTTTTTGGCTAGCAAGGGCAGCCTCAGCTCCCTCTGTCCTTCAACAACTGCCTTACAGCATCTCATATATCAAAGTTTCTTGGACTTCTCAATTCTCATCAAGTAGATGGAAAGGATATTTTGTAACCGTTTCCTTAAGATGGGAGAAGACTGTGCAGTTAAAAAAAAGAATGACAAAAAAATTCACTATTTGTCAAGAGACTGTTGAGTGTCCTAGCTCTCCAGCGCGGGTGGGTTTGCTCCCGGCCCCGGAGCGCCCGCGCCTGGGGAGCAGAAATGCCGGTCTGTGCCACGAGAGGGAGATCTCCGCTAGGAAGCGGCTCCAGGGCTGCAGGCCGGGAGTGGGAAGGGAACAGCCCGGCAGCAGCAAAGCGGCACGGACCAGCACAAAACACTGAAAAACCACCTACGGCTCTTTCAAGACAAGGTACGGGAGATATAATTGTTACTGGGGTTTAGTAAGGATGCCATGCTGGCCACTGTAAAGCAGAAATAACTGTAAGAGAAACAAACAAAGCACTGTGCAAGACAACTGCTAGTTGAATTTTTCATTAATGAGTGAATACAACTACAGAAGACTGCCCAAGAATATTCTAATCCCCAGGCGGAAGGAAGCCAAGAACTTCAGCAGTTTCTTCCCTGTATCACTTCTTAGCTCTGTCTTTAGTAGTGTTCTTAGACAAATAAGCAGAACTCCTGAGGCAGCAGAATTCTGACTGGGTTCCCCTGCGATGAGCACGTGCTGCAACACCAGCAATGCCAAGGCTCAGGTGCAGCAGCAGAAGCATGGCTCAAGCCTGCTGAGGACACTGTCCTTCCTACTGGAACTCATTTACTGATGGAACAGAAAAAACTAAACCAAGTATTTAGGATGAAAATGAAGACATGGAGAAATGGGAACACATGATGGGTGGTTTTGTTCACAATCCCTTTGTTTTATAAACAAATTAATGTCTTGTTTATAAAAAAGGAAATGTTTAATAAAAGAGGCAAGTTAGGCTATTCAGTCATTTGCGCAGCATCCCAAGCACTTCTAGCCTTAATAAAGTAGTCTAGCAGAAAACATAATAGCTGATGGCAGCTGAGAAGAGACTTCCCCTAAGCCAAGCATCCCCACCCTTTGTGGGCTGCTTTATCTGCTTGCCCGTGGTCTGCCCACAGTGGCTTTTCTGGCTTTGCTATTGAAATTCACTCCCTGCTGTCATCTGCTTGTTTCAGCCTCGGCATTGTAGGTTCAGTACTTTTCTTCTGGCTTTATGTTTAACTCGTGTCATTTCAGTGGTCCCCTTTGGAGTATATCCTTACAAACAACTGCATCTGTACAACCGTGGCTTGTGAGCAGATAAAAGCAGTTGGGGAACTGAAGTTAACTGCTGATGCCAGCATGTCTTTGTAATCAGATCTTGGATAACTGAGAATTTTCTTCAAGCTCAATCATGTGTTAAACAGGGATTTTTGCAGCTCTTGAGAACTTTAAAAATCCACATTCATTTGAGAAGTCCTACTCATTAAAAAACTTCCAAAACCAGAATTAAAACAAAGTATTTTGTTTAGTGATATAAGTGACTCTTTTCTAGCTTTGTTTCTTATAACTGCCAGTACATATTAAATTTTAAAATAAAATTTGAAAAATAATTTTCCAGTGTCTGAAGTCAAACATCAGGACAATGCTGCTATCGGGTTCTTTGTTACTTAATTGTGAAGATAATCTTAAGTACTCACCATACAGCTCAGCAAACCCATTCATGGGAACACGTGATGTGCCAGTAACAAACTGAAGTAACCTGATTCTCTTTTCAGAGTCCATCATTAAGACTGCCTATGTATGATAATGATTACAATTAAAGATTTATTTTTAAATTAAGGTTTTAAGCTAGTAGACAACATAGCAACATAGTATCTACCTCTAAATCATTATCTTTGATAAACATATGCATTTTTTTAGTGACATACAGTCTACTTCTCTGTCTATTGCTTAAAGCTATGAAGTTGACAATTTTTTAATGACACTGTAGCAAGAGTATGGTTACTGGCCTAGCAGGCTGTTAAAATGCTTCCCTTGAAGATTTGGCCCCCTACTTTCTTTGAAGTTTCTTGATGTTATGAACTAGAAGCCAAATTCCTGTAATTTATTAAACAGAAGAGTTTAACACCTCTTTAGTGTAACCATGCCAGGAAAACCTACACAAATATTTTTAACCCCAGTCAGACATGGATTTTTTTGAAATAGCAAGCATCAGTATTGCATTTACGTTCTTACCATGCATCTCATCTTTAGCTTTCTTACTTTCGCAGGAATTTTAATGAACAAATAATATTTACCAGACCTTTTAATTAATCAAACTACAAACTAGTATAGCAGAAAGGCAGCAGCTTTTGAACATGTTTTCAGTAAGAAAATATTAAAACTTCATGATACCTTCCAGAACCACTGTATTACTTGATGGTTTATGTTGTAGCCATTTTTGTATTTAGTGTGTAGTTTCCAATCAGCCACGTCCACATCTCCCAGTCCACACATTAATAACTACACAGATAAAAAAGAAACAAACAACACCGAAGTTTAAGTCAGTAAACTTAAGTTTCAACATAATTTGTTTTCTTTTCCATGATTCACTTACCTCTAGCTCATTTTCATCAAAAATTTTAATCAGATCCTGTGGTATTAGTTCAAAAAAGCCCTAAAAAAGATGAGGAAAGTTTGTAAAAATCAAGCCAACATTATTTAAGCATTTTTAGTCATGGAGAAGGATATTTAGAGGCTTTGATAAACAGAGCCAAAGCCATATATCAAATACAGATGTTTGGACACCAGTAGTCCCCAGTTTCGTTATAGTACTTTTAATTGACTTCTCACATCTTGATTGTACAACACCAAGTGATGAGTATGAAAGTCTGAATATCGTATATGTAATACAATTTATACAAATAAGGGTAAATGACCTAGTTTAAATCAAACTAATATAATTTAATTAAGTTTAATTTCTGGAGAGGTCATTAATAGTTTGCTCCACAGCTAAAGCTGTCAGTCAGGATTGAGAAATAATCACATTTTTCAATATGAACTGAACACGTCAGCAAATACATACCAGAATATTTTTAACTGTGAAATAATTCAAAGTTGACACTACAAACAGTATCACTGCCTTTTTATATACCTTTAACAAAATTATCTGTGGGTCTTCAGGATGTCAAAAAACCCTTAATATCAGATGCAACAAACTCTTAGAAGAATTTATTATGTAATTAAAATTGTACCTCTTTAAAGGCTGTCATTTGTTTCTGTACTCTGCTCACAAACCTCCATTGAATTACAAGACTGTAAAAAATAAAAACCAAACAAAACCACGTTTAAAATAAAAGTGATTTATATACAAAGCAACAACTTCCTTTTGTAAATAAAGCTAACACAGAGCCCCTGTACTGGAGGGCAGCCCAGTGAGATACATTGCACACAGCAGCCACTACTCACTGAATGTAGTCTCTCTTGTTCTTGTTGGTGACAACTATTTCTGATCCACCACTTTTCAGTTCATGTTGATGGGTCTAAATGCAATGCACAGAACAGTCTTAAACAAGGTGAGGATGTAACAGAATTCATATGTTAATATTAGGTAATTCATGCAACTCTTGAAGACTGAAGAATCTGAGAACTACGAGAAACAGATCAAGTCACACAGGTCACCTAGTAAGTAGAATGCGGTACTTATTTTTTTTTTTAAAGATGTATCATTGAGGGGTGCTACACTGCAATGGGAAACTGTTGTAGCCTGCGATGTTACTTTAGGCAAGCCAACAAAACCCAAAGTTAGAAGGGTACATTGGTGGGATGGCCCACAGGCCGAAACATCCCCCTAAGTTAGGGTGATGTCCCAGGAGACCTTGCACCTAATATAATAACGTATGGATGTTCCCTGTTCAGGATTGGTCTGTCGTTCTCCACCCCCTTTACTACTTATTCGTACACCCTCTGGAAATTTATTTGCAATTGTAACCCCCATTGGCTCCTCTCCCTTAGTCCCTCCTCTGCTCTATCCCCACTGGCATCCCAATCCTTACCCTGCCCTCCTGGCGCTCAGCCCATTGGTTCTGTTGCTCTGCCTGCCCTCCAGACCCCATATTTAAACCTGTACCCTGCCCTCCATCTTGGTTCTCCATCCCTGGACCCTCCACAATAAACCTTGTTGCTGGAAGCCATACGAAGAGCCCTTTCCGTCTCCTTGCCACCGGCTGCCTTTGTGTTCCTGTGTGTGTGCGTGTGCCCCGCTGCACCGGCAGCGTGTGTGCCTGCACCTTCCTGCAGCCACTCCGAGCCAAACCCCTTGCCTGGGGACCCTTCCGGAAGGCTGCGGCAACCCGCCACCGCTCCACACCACGGCAGGAAACCCCCGTTTTTTCTGACTGCTACAGCACACCACCCAAGACTGCACACAAGTTCAGAGTAAGGCAGACTTCACTAACTGCATATTCCACGACCCAGCCTCCATTCCAAATCTCAAGGAAAAACAGTTACAGAAACCATTTCAGCAATGATCCCAGTAAGTGAATCAATATGCATCTGTCTTACAAAGTGACTTATACTACTAGAACCTCAGAAAACAAATATCTCATTTTCAGTTACCATGGATGTACAGTTTCATTGCTTCTTCTTAGGATCACTGTTGTTACACAAGACCACAAAGGTTATTATCCTTAGATCTAGCTGGGACCTGTAATTTGGAAGTTTTATTCAAGACCTGTGTTATTTCTACATGACTTACCTGAAATGGCTTTGTATGCAATAACAAACTTGTTTATTCTATAGGTTTCTAGTATACCTTAAAGAAAACATGTTATCTCCCAGCAATGCCAGCAGTTTCCAAAAGAGCTCATCCTTTCCAGCCAATCATATAAACCCAACCTCTACTCCAGATCAAGTAATGGGACCATGGATATCTTAGTCTTGGTAGCCTTCACAGCAACAGCTACATTTCAATGCAAGTAGTATTTTAAGAAAAAACAAAAGCAATTTTGTAAAGCTCTGCTTATTCCCAAGTCCTTTATCACAGCCAGGTTGAAAGCACGGCATGACTGAAAAGCAGCTGAGTGAGTGAAGGGGTTTTCTTAACACCATACAGATAAAATCCCTTAATTTCACAGGTAAAATGTTTTCTTTCATGTTTTGTCTATTCTACTTTACATGAACATACTAACCTGACCAAAAAGTTCTTCATCAACAATGAATCTGAGGTCCAGTTCTGCTGGATCATTTTCAAGAATCCACCGCAGAGAATTGTAATATTCACTATCCTAAGAAAGAATTACAAAATAGTAAACACAAAATAGAATAGCCACCTTACAAACTGCAGAGGTTCCATGACAGCCCAGTGAACACTGCTACCCAGGGTAATCCTGCACTGGATACAGAGACACTGGAGTTGTACAAAACTCTGAAGATCTTTGAAACCCAAAGGCTCAGCAACCCAAGTAAATGTCTCATATAGCAAACTGGTGGTAAGATACAAGTAACATATTTTGGACTCTTCTCTCTCATCCTGTATTTATCTCCCTTTTATTGTCAGCCATTACTACTAAGAACCTTAGGAAATGAAAATTAAGATAAAGCCAACCACATCCTGGGCTCTGTCCAAAGCAGTGTGACCAGAAGGTTGAGGGAGGTGATTCTGTCCCCCTAGTCAGCTGTGCCCAGCTCTGGGGCCCCCAGCATAAGGACACAGAACTGCTGCAGCAACTCCAGAGGAGGCCACCAAGGTGCTACGAGGGCTGGAGCACCTCTGCTCTGGAGACAGGCTGGGAGAGCTGAGGATGTTCAGCCTGGAGAAGGCTCCAGAGAGACTTTACAGCACCTTCCAGTACCAGTACAGGGGCTACAGAACAGATGGTGAGGGACTTTTTATCAGGGAATGTAGTGACAGGATGAGGGATAATGATTTTAAACTGAAGGAGGGTAGATTTAGCTTGGATATTAAGAAATTCTTCACTGTAGTGGGGCGAGACACTGGCACAAGTTGCCCAGAGAAGCCGTGGCTGCCCCATCCCTGGAAGTGTTCAAGGCCAGGTCGGATAGGGCTTGGAGCAATCTGGTCTAGTGAAAGGTGTCCCTGCCTTGCAACCCAAACCATTCCATCATTCTAGAGTACTGAACAAAAACCAAACCAAAACAAAAAAAACCAGGACATATCTATAAATCTATTACTGAGAAACAGATAGGATCTATATTCTGTAATCTTGAAGGGCAGCAAAACAAGTAACAGATTAAAAAGATAGAATAAAAATAACTTTGTCCATGCATATTCCAGATAAGAGTCATTATCAGGGAACCAACCAAACAAGAAAAGTCTAAGGGACATGTTCTCCTCTAAAAATGTTACACTGTATCACTATTTTCACTCCCTGAAATTATTAATTTTAGTAAACAAAGACACAAACTAATTTTAAAAGCAGGTTAAGATAGGATCCTAAAGGTATCCTAAAGGTATAGAGAATATATATTCAATTTTAACAACCTCAGTGTCTAAACATTTAAAGAAAACATCACAGAAAGCTTAGATTCAAGTTTCCAATACAGATTAACTGACTTAAACTTGAGTCTAGGTCTTTGATTTTCGTTGGAAGTTTTAATTCCTAGACAACTTACAAGCTGTAGCCTAAAATATCTTTGAATCATGCATTCTCAACCTTCAAAATGCCATTGAAGATATATACATAATATACAATCTTAATAATATATAATTTTAGATATAATTATAATTTTTATACATAAAATTATAAATGAACATGACATTTATCTACATGATAGAGCAAATTACATACCACAGACTCCATGTCATGTAGTGTTATTGGTTTTTGGAGCATCATCTTGTAAAAAGGACGAATAAAAAAGGCTTTAAAGAAGAAGAAATAAATTGAACAGATTAATTTAGGATTCAAAACAGGCACAATATTAATCTGAATATCACATTACATAAGATAAATACTAACCATCCAAAAGTTTGCCATGGTAAACAGCCATTCCAGCCACACGACCTATAAACTTGAAATAAGAGAGATGATCTTCATTGCAAAGTCCAGAGTTTGGATTGATCTGCAGAGTATAGTTATCTCTGAAGTTGAAGGAAGGGAGCAGGGAAGAGAAAGAAAAACAAAATGTTGTACTACTGGAACAGTCTCACATTTGAAAATCTGAAAGACATCACTAGTCAAATCAGTTATTGAATATTCTACAATATTCAGTAGAAGACTTCTAGCATATCAGAAACAACCACCATGAACTACCTCAGTAAGTTAGAGATACATCAAAGAAAAGGGATTAACTCCCATTAATTTTAAAGTAGTCAGAATAACCTTCTCTGCATTACTGGTTAAATACTGCCTCTTCTGTACACAGGAGATGGCTGCAAGCACGTTTGTCCATGCAAAAATGACCTGGCTTACGTCAGACTGCTGTAAAAAAACCCCACAAGTACTGTCTCCACATTACTCTTCTGTCAAACAGTTGGGTGAAGATTATTGCACTTATTATCAGCTAAACCCTCCCGTACAGTTGCAAGAGGGGCAGGAATCCCATTTTTAGAGAAGTTAAGAGAAATACAATTGATCTGCTTTTCCTAAATTTTCACATCTTCCAGACCAGTATTACTTACGTAGCTGAATATTCAAACAGTCCGTAATAAGGATTAAACATTTCTTTAGAGAGAAGGAAGAACCATTCCCTGGCCACTCCTCCATAGTCTAAACCTTTTTCACCATCAAATTCAATCCAAAGTCTTGCTTTAAGGAAATCTGCTCTCTTTACAGCTATAATTCTTCTGTAAGAATCTTCAAGGATTGTTGTGCGATGAATTTTCATTTCAAACCTATTTGGAATATCACTCTAAAAAAGAGAATATGAAAACACAGAATAATAAAACAAAACTCAGCATCTAAAAGTTTTGCAGAATATGCAAATCCTGAAAATAGACAAAGGGGGCACAGAAACTCTTTCCTTACATTACTTAAAGACGTAACACAATATGATTGAAAAGAGTCTCTCTATTTACCTACAATTCAACTAGCAAAGAGAATTTCAGATACTAACTTCTACTTCATGCTAAGAAAATACAGGTAAAGTAAGTTCTTACTAGTAACAGCATATTAGCAGTTCTGCATGCAGCAAGGCATGGAGTCTCTTCTGACACTGAATGTTTATCATATTACACACTTGATTAAAAACAGCTCACAGTTGACACATAAAATTATATAAAATATCATTTTATATTTATATCATTTACCTGACTTATTTCACCTTCTAGTTCAATATTCTGTGAGCCTAGATGTCCCGTTCTCTTACTTAAGACAAAATCTACAGTTGTATTTAATTCTTAAACTACCACAATTGTATTGTGTGGCTGAGCTCTCTATCACTTCTCAGATTAAGATACTGACATTTGAACGAATGCCAACCTTGTTTGATTAGGAACACAAAAAACGAGGTGCATATTTGATTGTGTGCAATTCACATGTCAGCTCAAAATGCATAGGCAGACTTGGCATGTAAAAGGTGAAGCATGGATCTAAACTCAAAGGCTATTATTACATATGTTAAATACCTCCCAAGGATGTACGATTTGATGGAACCAGTGCAGACTCATTGTTATCTGGCTGTCCAGATGCTATTTACAGTCTTTATGCTACATGTTATAAATATACCTGGCACTGCCACTTCAAACTAGAGTTTGGAAACAAGATTAATAAACTTCAGATTTTAAGGCTGTAACAATTTTTTGCAGTCATCCAGCCTGACCATGATAAGAGTAGAGATTTCTACATAGACAGAATAAAATCTGTTCTGAGAACTTTCCATACTCTGAGTTTCAAAAACTATTCTATGCTTGATCAGTGATTTCCAAACTTTTCTGTTGCCAGTCTTATTTTCAGGTTCACAACTGTTTAACCTTTGAGCATTTCTACTTTTTCAATAAGATTGTCTGCAGTCTCATCAGTGCATAAAGTCACAAACCCTGCTGTTAGATTAAATGCTAATCGTTACCAAGCTGCTGCTTCACAAATGTATTTGTGATCAGACAGTAAGTCCACCTTCCCTGTAACCCAAGCCTTCCCTTGTTTAGGGACCTAAATTTCATAACCTCCTGCTGGATTCCTACTGATTACTAACCTGTTTCTTCAATTTCTTTCTGAAGAATTCATACTTCCGCTTATAGTCCCTGGAGTAAGGCACAGCCTTTGGGGGAGAAAAAAGAGAAAAGCCTGATGTGTCTTGTGAAACACAGGTAAGCCATTTAAATTCTGAGATAAGAGGAATACATGTTTTACTGAGTGCCAGGGGAGACTTCCAGTTTATAAACACCTGGAATGAAAAGCACTTCTCTGTTCAGATCAGATCCACAGAACTCATCCCGTACTTCACCACTAGCTGATGTAACTGCCTGAGTGCCCCGAGTGGCCCAGATCAAAGTGACCAAAATGCCTTTGGTGACGTCTATAACGCGTAGCCTTTCCCTGCTGTATCATGAGAGACCTGGCTACAAACACCTCTATTTTCCATGGACTGCGAAGGTTGTTTACATACGCAGGCTATTAATAAACACAGATATCAGCTGAACACTAAAACCCATCTATAATTATAATGCAAACCATCTTTGCAATTAGTTCTGGTAATTTTGCACTTCAGATTAAGTATCGAGGCTGGATAACTATTTTTCAGCTGAAAATTAATTTAATTCCGTTTTAACCCCCCCCTTTTTTTTTAAACTTTTTCTTCTTTTTTCTCAAGTTTGCTTCATGAATTGAGCTAGTGTGGACAAAAAATAAATAGACTCTCTTACCCACTTCAAAGCCCTCCCCCCAGTCTATAAGGAAACCTTCTTACTACCATGAAAACTGCTTTTTCTTTCTGGCATTTAAAGACCATTTCCCCATTAGAAAGGTTTCTAAACAGTCTTTAAAAAGAAATAAAAATGCTTTGTTTAAACACCTTGAAAGTTTCAGTTTCCAGACCAACTAACTGATAAATGACAAGAGTTTGGATTCTATTAACAGTATTTCTGAAAAATATGAAATTCTACATTAGGAAAGCTTACTGGTCCAGTTATTGCCACATTCTGCAGTCGAGGATCCTCCCATTGCGTTCTCTTTGTATCTGCAAGACATTTCCTAATTAGTTCCATTAATTTAAATAATGTTCACAAATAGAATGATGAGTAGGGGAAAATACTACATTGTACATACTGTGGTTTATGAAGAATATTCTTCCATCTGTGTGAGTTCTCTCTTCCCACCCTGGCTGTAAAAAAGCAACATTTTTATTAAATATTTATTATATTTAATAAAATATAATAAATATTTAATATTTATCTGATCATACAGTGTGCATAGAACTCAACATGATCTGCAGTTGTGGGCATTCTGTCAGCACTGAAATTCAAAACAGTATTTTTTGTAGGAAAAAAGCAGGCTGCATTTTCTCATGTGCAACTTTTGATAATGCTAGTTTGAATAGTTAAATTGTTTCACCTGCAAAACAAGTACAGAATGGTTTACTTACTGGTAATGGGCCCAGGTCTACTGGATCTAGGGAAGTTTTCCTCCTCGGATGAGCAGAAATTTTCAGTCTTGGATCTTCCTTTGAAAAGAAAACAAGCAGCATGTTAAAATCCTTTTGCTGTTTTGTTTTGCTCTTAATTTTTTTTTGTCTTTATTCATGATTTTGTGAAGAATATGCCTAGTACCAACTCAGTAATGGTTGCATCTTCTGCAGCCAGAGAAATCCTTGCGGATTCTCAGTCCTCCAGCAATTTACAATAATCTTCTCGTGACATCTCACTCAATTTTATTTACATATATATAAATATAAATCCCTAATTCAACTCAATTTTTGTGTAATTGAGTCAAATTACTCTTTCCACACAGTTTCTGAAACATCTTATGCTTTTTGGGTTTGGTGGGGTTTTTTGTTGTTTGGTTGATAAGTTGGCGTTTTTTGTGGGAGTTAGAATGAAGGTAGTTGTGTTAAATGAGTTCTTTTCATATAGCTGGAAAAAAGAATACCCATTTTGAATCAATTTAATGCATTTCTCTTTCCCTTCACCTGACAGTACCACTGACTTCCTCTTGAGATGCTGAAGCCCATCTAATAGCACTGCCCAGTGGTGTGCAGTGCCCCTCTGTGGAGCTGCAGCTGTACAGCTCCCCCATCCATCTGGTACTTGCACCTGGTCTGCTTTTCTAACCATTCACAGAAATTTGTATTGTGCCCTGTGATAACCTCAAGGCAATGGACTTGCTGCTGAAGGTATGTTTACAGAACTCATTTCTGTTAACGGCTCCTACAAGCTATCATTTAGGAGGTGCTTTATATCTGCAAAGCAGATTCCTGTTTTCCTCCTTCCAAGCTAAACTTTCAACTACCAATACAATTAGTAAAATTGATCATCTTCTACTCATGACAGGTATTATAACTTGGCTTTTTTATTACATATCACTCAGACTCACACAGAATATTTTGGGTTGGAAGGGACCCACAAGGACCATGGAGTCCAACTCTTAATTGCATGGCCCGTATAGGGATTGAACGCCCCACCTTGGCTTTATTAGCACCATGCTCTGACCATGCTCCTGAACAGACAGACACAGCTATCTTGGCACTAAAGAAACATACAGAAGCTTGCTGAAAGCAGCAAAGTTTTGACTCAAGAGGAACTAGAATTTCAGCTCATGAGAGCAGCTTTCCATTACCCATGTTGTGGTTTTGGTATTGTGGTCAATAAAGAATGGTCTCCCATTGGGTGCATGTCGGACTTCCCAGCCTTTAGGGAGAAATCCTTGCTCCATTTCAGGCTGCTGCTGAGAAGACTGTTGTGATGAATCGCTTGATGTTGCTTGTGGCTGTCTTCCTACAGAAATACTCTGTGCAGCTGACACCTGACTTGTTTCCACAGCAATCTATGGTAAATGACCAAAAAACATCCTATGAAATCAAAGCCCCATAAAGCAATATGTTTTTTCTATTAATCTATATTTTTAACTAATGAAAGCAGTTTCATAAAGCAAGTGCCTGACAGTACACAGATTTCATAATATCAACAACACTAACTAACAGTCACTGATTATGCTAAAGGTTTACAGAAGCCTTCCAGCCTTCCCAGTCAGCTACCACTCTCCAGAAGGCTTTCTTGGCACATTCACAGTAGAGTGACTTGCCATAAATGTTACTGTTCCTAACTCTCTGTGCAGTTTCTCAGATATTTTATGTGGTATTTCACCAGTTTATGCCTTTCATGTGTTCTTTTTCAAAGCAGTCTCTCCACTTCTATACACGAGATGTTTAAAAGGTTCAATGAACATAAACATCAGTAAATTGAAGACAGACAGTACCTGTACAACTGGTTTTATCCAGGTAGTGGTTCTAGAATTGTGATCTATATAATATGACCTTCCCTTTTCATCTTGTCGTTCTTCCCAGCCTGGGGGTAATCCAGATGAAGTAGGCAGTAACTAAATATTAGTGATAACAGATGAAAAAACAATTAAGGAAACTATGAAACTTACTGTGAAAAGGCTTTCCTCTGTCAAATTAAAACAACAAAACTATATTCCAGAAGGTTAATGACTTTTATGAACTGGATAAAACAGATAAGAAGTATGTAAGTCCTTACCAAATAGTATGAAGTAGCAGATTTTTATTAGTTTGTTTATACAAAATTCAAACTCCTCATGTTAAAGGATTCATTTATATACCCGGTTTAGGCATGGCTGATCCAGCCTAGTACTTCTGGCTATGAGATCACAGTTTGCAGTGTCACCATGAAAACATAACGGAACAGCTTTTAATTAGAAGTAAACACTTATAAGGCAAATCATTTGAAAAACGAAACCCGTATCATCATGGCAAGACTACTTCCTTCTGCAGGCTATGCATCAAGCTAATGCTAAACAAAGCTGAAACATGAAAGCTTTACAGCTGAACTAGACCCATAATTGCCATTGTCAGGACAGCTGCAGGGCAAGGAAGGCCAAATCTCATTTGAAATGTCAGCACCTAGCACAGCTAAAAGCCTGTGTTTTTTGAAAAATTACTTACCACTGGATGGGCAGGCTGCTCTTCAAGTCTGTATGTTTGCAGACTACCTCTTCTGCTGGAATGGTTCTTGAAGGAGTGGAGAGGAACAACACATTAGCTCTTACTGCAGCTTTAAGGATGGCAGCAGTCAACAATGGGTATCACACTTCAGGCTATTACAGTTTCCATCCTGAGCAAAGTGTTGTATTTGTTTTGAAACATGATTTAATACTGTATTTTTCAAACTCCTGTTTTAACAGCTAGAAACATTAAGTTCACAGAGTCTATTATAATCTTAGGATGACAGAGGCTTGTAAAAGTTCAGAAAACTCTAGCAATAGATGTTTTGGCATGTAAAACATTAATTACAAATAGTTAAGTACAATTTGAGTTTACAGTATAGAACCTTTTGTGTTGTCAGTAGAGTATAGTCTGTGCTGGATCAGAGCTAACACAACTTTCTGGAGAGTAGATTAAGTCAACAATGAAAAGATAGGAGAGTCTGAGACATCCAGTTTGAGAAGACCAATTCAACCCCTGGACTTTGCGTAAGTGTCCACCTTCCTGCCTAAAGCCACATTTAGATCTCATTTGCTACAATTAGGCAACTGTACTTCATTTCGCTCCAGAATTTCCACAACTATTTGAAGGATTTTTCCCTATCAAAACATTTTAGGAGTACTTCAAAGGAAAAGCATGATTAACTTTTAAATTTTTTGGGGGGAGGGGGGTGGGGTATAATGCACGTGAAGAGCGGCAAGACTGTCATTCTAGCTGACTCTTGCAAATAATTTGAACATTTGCCTCTTTCTCTGCTCAGGCCACCCAAGCAAGCTGAAATAACAGTTTCCTTGCTATCCATGGGATGCTGAATAGCAGAGCTCAAGTAAAGTCTTGTTACCCTCACTTGACTGTTTCCAGCAACACTAGTGATACAGTTGTACAAACTTACATAAACATTGTCAATTCCAAACATACATTTGGAAGGGCATTCTTAACATCACAAAAACTAATGATTATTTCAATACCAAAATCTAACAGTCTGGCCTGGGTCACCTCTACCGGCTTTCCTCAATGGACAGTGGATTTCTCACATCACATCTCAGGTTACAAGGCTGTTTTGTGGAGCTCGGGTTTCACAGGACAGCTGAGCTTATTTAATTGCTTGCTACCACCAAAAAGACAAGTTTCACCCTGGCTACATACTCCTGCCGTTTTCCCTTTGCCACTGTAGCATTTGTCAGACAACCTAGCATGCTTTCTCAGTTGCTCAAACTGCAAAAAAACAGAGTTGGGGAAAAGAGAGTAGTTTTCTGCTGGGTTAGCAAGCTGAACAGATGCACCCAGATGTCAAGCAAGTTTCACAACTGGCACAAGGGCTGTGGAACTGTGTGAGCAAGCTCCCTTTTTTGCTGCTATGGAAGCAGCAGGTTTACTCAACCCAATCATAAAACCCTATCCCAATATTAACAATGAAAAATTGTCTATCTTAAAACTTGTTCTAGTGGGAAAAGTAACTCACATAGCACAACGCCCTCAGAAATAAGCTTTCAGGATATAGCTTTTTTCATTCATAGTTTTCAGCACTCTACAACACTAGACTAAGAGGTAGATTTACAGACTGAAAAACAGTTCACACAAATCTGTTTTAACCTGAGGCAGAAATCCATATGAGCAAAGCAGAGACAAATAAAATCTTTGTTTAGATGAGATTCTACAGTAAAAGGACTATTCTTAAAGTCTGTGCAGTTGAACAGAATATAAACTAAAAATATAATTCCTAAATAAAGTATTTATGGATCTAATTCTATCAGTCGTAAGACTTTTGTGCAAAATATTGTAGATATTTCTATATTAGAATAATGAGAAAAATAATTTACAGTGTAGGCTGTTGACTGGCCAGTAGCTGAACTTCCAGAGGTAGTAAGTCTGTTACTCAATTCTTCTGCAAGATGAGTCTGTATATCACAACTACTCTGCGAGAGAGGTATTTGAACGTTCTGACTGTTGTACATTGTGGCCTCGTCTTCAGTTACAATTTCCCAGCTCTTTAAAAGGAAAATAGAGGGAAAACATTTTCAAAAGTAGTTAATCTTTTTGAGTACGCCAGATTAAAAAACGACTTGCATTTCAGAAATATTTCGAGATTTATGGTTTTACCTCGGGGGAATCTCTGTTGTCTGTGTTTTCTGTATCCTCTGATATCTGTCGCCGGTGAGTGAACACGTGCTGGGCCTCCAGCTGCACACTGCCGAGATCTGCAACCGCCACGCTGTCCCTGGTGGGGCAGGGTGGGAGAAGTCAGCAAACAGCAGCCGTAGTTTATCTTTCAACAGTAAGCCAGGCTAACAGCAAAAACATACATCACAGTCATTTTGGCAGAAGAAAAAGAAACAGTCTGGACTATATAAATTAACATAAACTGTTTAAAATGAATAAGCGTTCATCTCAATGTGAAGTGTAAGCTGAAGAACCAGGTAGCATTCCAGGACAAAAAAAAAAACAACTGAAAAAAAAAAGACAAACAATTTAACAAAGTTCCTGATGGGAAGGAAAAACCAGGCTGGAAACTGAAAGATTATTTACTTTCCATTACTATGGTTGTTATCTCTGCAACTCAACCAGTTTCTACTAGAACACATACTTCCAGAGCACAGTACAGTCAAAATGACCACTAGCCAGTGACTACTGCATATGGGCTTCAGAGTTAAGCTAAGGAAAGCTCTCTACTAATTTTCAAGCTGTTCACTTTTTATTCTCCTTGCTTTCAATGTAACTACGGTGAACTACACTAGCTAATATAAGACTTGAATTTTCAGTCTGAAAGACATACTGTGCAGTTGGTCTTTTCCACTGTGTTCTTCTGAATTCATGATTGACATAGTAGGTCCTGCCGAGGATGTCTTGTCTTTCTTCCCAGCCTGCAGGCAGTGGAGGAGATTCCTGCTGCTGCTGCTGTGGCCGGCTAGCAGCCTCTGGTTGGTCCAGTATAATCCACCCAGGCTGAGAGACATAATATAACTACCTTAATATTACAGAAGTTGAAAAACATATCTCAATTTATTAAGCCACTTCCCCTTCTAAGGTGTAGTTCCATTACATCTTAAGCCAGTAAATTTGACTCTGGTTTTAGTGTGTTTATTTCTAAAAAAATGACAGGGCATATTATGCATGCAGAAATCTTATTTTTAACTCAAATTCCTTAAACATATTAGTACCAGAAGCTGTTAATTCCAGGAAAATAAACAGCATTCACAAAATACATTAAAAGCTTAAATACTGTCATTTCATATACATGCTGTGAATGTATGAGGCAGATGAACACACCCTTCCATAACAAAGTTTAATTACAGCAAAGATGGTAATGCTGAATAGAGTTAGGTCTGGAAAAGAAATCCATTAATCTACATGGATCTGCTTTAAAAGATTACATATACATGGTAGGTAAGATCAAGAAATCCCTATGGACTGGAGGGAGTTGAAATTCTAAAACCAGAGAGATGTTAGTGTCTGTCTGGGGTCAAACAACATTGAATGGTACCTACAATAGAAACTTAAGCATTTTAAATTGTCTGCAAGATACAAGCAATCACTTTTAACTGGTTTGTTTCTAAAACACTGTTTATAGCTTAGTGATTCCTAACATTCATTTTTCAGCAATAAACACATTTTTTCCCACCTCTAATTCTTCAGCCTGTTCTGTGGTCTCTTCTTCAGATCCACTGTTCTTAGGTAAGTAAGTCATTTTTAATCTAAGGTGGCCTTTAACTCTTGATTTATGGCTGCAGAAGAGAAAATAAAATGATCTTATTGTGCACTTGTAAAACAAAATAGCTGAAAAAGCACAGCTAGAGGATTATTCTTAAGGTTTCAATTCAAACTTGACTTTATATATCTACAATAATTAAGTTCTATAATAGCATTGAGGCTTCAGACTTCTGAATACAGTAAGTATTTAAAGTAATGCTGACTTCTTAGTGGAACATCAATATCTTAGAAATGGCTACTCAAATTTCTTTGATAGAAACAGAAAAACTTAGACAATGTTTATGTATTTGCAACTAATTACATAAGAGCATTGTTTAGATATGAAAGTTAGTATTTCCATGTATTTACTAACCTTCTTGGATGAAGAACAAAGTCCTTAAATGTATATGGTCTCTCCATACTTGGATTTTCTGTCTGGAATAAGAATAATTTTTTTCAAGAAAAATCTTATCAAGCACTTGAAATTATAGAAAACTATCAGAAATTTACAATTAATTTCTTTAAAAGCCTTATAACATTCAAAAACTTAAATTACAGGTTCAGGTATGGTAACAGCACTACCAGCTTTAATCTTAGCAATAAGACCAATACTCTGGTTCAAGAGAAAAACATCACATCTCAGTGTCTATGTACACTACAGAACGAAACACCTGCTCTTGGAAAGGGTTTGCCAGGGTTGCTATCCTGCCTTTAAGACAATTCCTAATAAATCTGTTAGTATCTGCTAATGTTTTGAGACTTCAGAAGAAAATGAAAAAGCTTATTTATTTCAATGTCCTTGGTGATATTTCTTCAAAATGAATTATGTGCTTTGCAAAAGGAATATAAGAAACAGAAAAAAACTGACCAAAGCAACACTAGCTCACATCTGTTTATGTGAATAAGGGACATTAAAAATAAACTTCCAGACTTTAAAGAAAATACTTTAAGACATGACAATAAGCTGCTCTTATCTTTAAGACTGTAAACCTATGAAAAAGCTAAAAGCACTCCAGTATTGAAAAACGAGGTAACCTATACTGTCTTTTAAATATCAGCATTGAAAAATCCCTAACAGATCTACAAAATAAAACAAAGAACCCACAGACCAGGAGAATTTATTCACTTTATTATCAGTATTGTTAACTTCCTTAGATGACTAATAGCGTGCATATAGAAATATTTTTTCACTTTCATAGTCTTAAAAACAAACAAAAAATACAAACCGGTAACTGATAAAGAGGAATATCCACTTGTCCAAGAAAATCATCTCGAGTCTACAGAAAACAAAAACCACAGACAGTTGAGCTGCAAAGTGTTTTAAAAACATTGTTCCCATGCCCTGATAGCACAGCAATGATTTCTTAGAACCTGAAGGTACTTTTAAATTATAGGCAGTAACTTGTTCTGTACAGAACAAGTTCTGACTGACCCAACACTCAGAGCCTTGGACAGTTCTGCCTTCCTCAAAACAAAATTTGAGGGAGCTGGGGGTGGAGATTTAGACTGTTTGCTAAATTATATGGACTAATGTTAATCAAACAGGAGAGTTGTTTAGCCTCAGGACTGAGACTGTCAGCATGTCCAGCAGAAATATTGTCCTAAAGGACCCTCCTGCTAGGAGCACCCAGCAATTTCCATAAACCTAGGCAGCTGTTTAAAACAGGCACATATAAATGTTTTTTTCTTTTCCAAATAATATAGCTACTGTCAAAGATAACATGAAGCAAAAGTAAGTTTAATCTGTGGTGAGTGCTTTGGAAGCTCCAGCAATTCCAGTGGTCCCAAGCTTGGCATGAAAATCTGTTAGAACTATGAAAAAATCCCTTCTGTCTACACATATTGCAGAGTTTAGTTTTAACAACTATTATCTGAAAGATTTTGCCCTGACTTGGACATCTGGACTGTCCAACTAGGACCAGACTACGAACACAGCAGCTGTCAGACCAGGGCAAGGACTGACAATACACAGTATCACTGCACACTTCACTTTTGATCATGGATTTTTGCTTGCCAAAGAAATTACAGTTTTAGTAATCTACATAGGTAATTTCAGTATTCACCAATAATCACCACCAGCAGTAATTTACTTGACTTCTTGCTGCATTACTGGAGCATGTGCTAAGTTGATTCAAATTAATTTGTGATTTGAAAACCTTTGCAAACCTCCACAAAAAGCAGGAAAATGTATTACAAGGGTCATTTAACACGAAGATGTAGCAGTGCCTGTGTAATAAACTCAGGTTAGCACAGAATTTTTTGAAGGTATGTATAAGCTTATGGCTTTTTTAAAAAAACCCCTACACTGTGACAAGGTTACAATTTTTTGCACAGACTGAGTAAGGAGCTGTAAGAGTTTTCAACTGTGTGGCTCATGCAGCCTCTGAAATTCCAGGCTTCCTGATTTTTCCAGCTAACAAAAGATTTGGTGCATATTCTTTCCTAAATCTGTTGGTGTACCACAAGCATTTATGCTAAGTAATCACCCCAGAACTTCAGTGTTTGTCCATAAAACTTTTCACCACAAGGCTCTGCAGCTTGCTGACATCTATTTCCTTCACCTCAGGGCGAAACCATGTGTTTCAACTTTCTTCTGGAAAACTTCTTTAATTTTCAATTCAAGTGTTTTACAGTATTAAAACTCCAGTCCAATTTTATCCATGTTTTAGTCCCTCTGACATTAAAGTATAGGTATTTCTTGAAGCAGTTCTTTTTGCCTTAGTAATTCAGGTATCTTTTTTCCTTAGCTCTGTTTTTCTAAGTTCATCCATTTAATCTTTAAGTCATACATGTATTTGGAGAATCAGTGTCTCGCATGTGCCTTTAATTTTTACACCTGCAAAAAGCGCAACTAGATTGTTATAGGTGATAAAATGCTAGAAATCTGGAAATATGTCACTTCAAATTCTGTTTGCAGCGTGGATGTCATGTTCAGATCTGACGGGGACAAAAGTGAAAATATATACAAAACCCCCACATTTTTAGTCCATAAACTCATTTGAGATAGAAAGCTACAATGGGTTTCATATCTGAGGAGTCAGAGGCTTCCCTGAACTACTGAAGGAAAACTTGCTGTGCTATTATAGAACATAGGTTTCAGGAAAAAAAAAATAGCTACCACTTTTGCCTATGAGGTTTTTTTAAAATGGCACAGCACATATCTTAGACATGTTAAAAAGGCTTAGTATTTGTAACGTTCTTGGCAATCCTCAAGTGGAACATGCCTTCCAAATAAATTATTGGAATGTGGGACAAAAGTTTGCTCTATTTTAGAATCCCTCAGAACATTGTGTTTGTTACCAGCATAATTTGAGTATGGGCTCCTGTTATTCACTTTATTATTCTGCTGTCTCTCCTGCTATTTTTAGCAGAGTTAGCCTCAATAACCAACTCTTCAACAGTACTTTCTCCTCCAGATAGAAAGCAAAATCCTGAGTGGAGATTTTTGTTGACGTCCAAACAACTAACACACAAATCAGATAGCAGGAATGATCCTCAGCAGCGTGGCCCACTAGGACAAGCTGACTAACTGCCTGCGAAGAGGTGCCAAAGTCGCTTCGCAACAGACACCGCACACATGAACAACTAAATGCCAGTGGAGCTGAAACTGTTTGGATCTCTGTTTCATGAGAGCAGGCAACACACACAAGTGGGTCAGTTGTTCTTGTCAACTGCTAATTTCTTAACAGCCAGAGAACTCAAACTTTCTGCTTGCCAAACCGTAAGCGCATAAACCTCAATTAATGATATACTGCACTAACAGAGAGGCCTTGTATTTTACTGATTCTCTGGTTTAGTCTATAGAAAGTTATTAAAAACAGGTGAGGACAGACAGCTGCTGTACACAATCCATTTAAAGAACTCCAGTGTGATGCCAAAGCATTCAAAGAAAAGCACCAAAAGAATGTAATTCTGTTCAAAACTCATTTTCATCTATTTCATGAATATATGTTTAGTAAGTTTTAACAGTGAAGATTTTGGACTTTTTTTTCTGCAATTCCCATCAGAAACTGAAGTACATTTTAAACACACACGCTTATCTGAGTCACACGTTTAAGAGCAGTACTGAGAACATTACCCAAAATTTATCAGGTTTCAAAATGGATCACTGAATGCCTTTTTTAATTGCTGGATTCACTACACAGCCTTTTGAAACAGTTCTTGTATAAGACCATGGTGTTGCAATAACAAATATTTTCTCTACCAATTTTTGTGACAAATGTTTGGTGGTATTAGTGCATGAATTAAAATCCAAGCATATTCCCAGGCTTCTGACTAAACAGGCAGCTAGTTGTGCACAGGTTGGTCTTTGAGCAGAAATCTACAGCTGTATGACAAAACAAGAAAGCATACAGCTTTTATTGGAGGGAACATAGGTATCAATTCAAATTGAAAAAATAAATAGTGATCTGGACTATCGCTGCTTAAGAAAACAAGAGCTCAATAGATGCATTATAAAACCAACATTCTTCTTGCTTAAACACCCAAACATCAACATTAGTTACAAGCTCGACGAGAATGAAAAAAACTTTCCTGAGCTACACTACCAACTTCAAGTATTTTTCTTCTCCTGCTGCGCTGAGTGTATTATTTGGTTCTCTTAAACTCTAAATTGAGAAAAGTGAACTTTTTTTTTCTTCCATAAAATACTGCCAGCATATGCTATTCATCATGGGAAAGTAACAGTTTCAAAAAAACCAAGATTCTATTATCACATTAAGCTTGTACCAAATTCACAGATTCCACAAGTAATGTTTTCTCTATCTTGCAGTGCAATACTTGGTTGCATGGAATTCATTACAGTCCCAGTCTCCTGTATTTTTAAGGGGAAGCAGTACATAGTGAGGAGATTTATTTTTTCAAATGACACGTAGCCATTTCTTTAGAGTTGGCATCTATGATAGAGAGATATAAGACTCTATCAGCATTTTCAAAATAGGAAGAGTACATACTGCTAGACCAAGGGTTATTACACAACATGTGTTTCTGCAGGACCTTCAGCCCTGCTGGCTGTTTCAGCAGCAAGGTGTCAGCACAACATGCCTCAGCAGTTTTACCATCTGCTTAACAGACAGCATTTAGAAATGACACCGAGGTTATTTTCACTAATTCTCTCTCACTTCCAAAGATATTTTCAGACAACTGCTTATCTATAGACCAGAGCAAAAGAGCCGTCTGTTTCTCCATTTATAGCTTACACATTTTATATGGTACCAAAATCTTACACTTCCTTAAAAGTTCATGTTTAGTTTACAGTACTTTTACAACAACATTCATGTATTAGTCCACTCAATGTGTGCTACTTTGAGAACCTGTCCTTAAAAGTTCACTAACAATGCAATCTAGGTTAGTTGTTTGGTTTTTTTTTTTACACAGGCCACAAGAAGGCAAGTGGTCTAATATAACCAAAGCATACTTCAGCACAACATAAACAGAGAATATGTCAGAAGTTATTAATGCATTGATTTTATTCATCAGGATTTTGAGTTCCTTTGGTTTGATGTACAGATGTGTCGAACAAGCTACCAAAAAGCTTTTTTTATCTAAAAAGCAGAGATACTACATTTTATGAAAAGTCAAAAAGCCAATCCCGACTTGTGTCAAATCTGCCAATACTCACCACAAAAAAATTAGAAAACAGTACCAAATATCTAATTAGGTACTATTTCAACGAGTCATTCCTGACATCAAGTCAGTTATCTTAAGGATATAAAAACATAAAGCTTTTGCATCTATTTGTGAAAGCTTTTTTGCCACATCTTAAGAATTCAAGTTTAAAAAACAAACTCTCTTAGTAATATGCACTTTTACCTTCATCATTTAACACTATAAAGCTTAAAACATAAAAATGTAAAACTCTATCAAATGTTAAAACTTCATGTGTAATTTGCTCCCAGAAATAAGAGATAAACCAGATATTGCAGATGTTTACCAGACTGGCTAATTAACACATTCAGCTGAAGAACTTGATATAGTCAGTCAACTTTTTGCTTTTCAGAGCAGGAAGGAAAAAATATAATTTAAATAAAAGAGACAAATTACTTTTCTCCAAAAGGGAGACAGACAATTGGAGCATGTCTGCATCATGGTCTCACTCCTGGTAAGTTCACTTGATCCAGTAGAGGATCACACAGAGGCACAAAGTCAGGTTGAACCTGGAAGCTGTGTTTCAGCTTTAAATTAAATCAGTTGGCCAGGGCTGTACAGGTACCTGACCACTTCTAAGAGCAGGATCCTAGAACAGGGCTGGATGCAGGCTGCATGGCCTCACCCTGCTCCAAAGTCAGCTCATCAGCTTTCAAAAGCATCCTTAAGTCTGCTGTTGATCCAAATGCAGCAGCACTAACTCAGGCTTCCCTGTGCTTTGCACCAGCGCACAGCTGGTGGCCACTGCAGTGGCAGTTTTCTGTGCTCTTCCACACTCAGCATTGGTCCTCAGCCACTGGTGAACAGAAGTCTCAAGCCCCACCTTCTGGGACTTCTCCCAGCCCCACACCTAAACCACCTGCTGCCAGGTGTAAATGAAGAAACATGACCTGGCTAGAGCAGAACTCAGTGGTTTGGTTTGTCTTAAGCTCCGCTATGCTCAAGCTATAAACTCCATCTGTCCAAAACTAGTCTGCATGGACTGACCTTGGATGCCTCAACCTCTAATGACAAAAGGTGACTACAACACCAATAATCCAACCACAACTACTTTTCCAACAAAACAGTATTACAATTTATTTCAGACAAACTCAATGACACTATTAAAGTTAGATCATACTTCCCACCTCAGACATGGCTTTATTAGCCTATCATTTGCCAGATGTTAACCACTTAAGATTTCTCATCAGTAAGTTAAATATTTGTCCCAAAACGAACTTAATAGAAACAATGATTATTACAATACCTGGCTAATGTAAAAATTCTATTGTAAAATAAGTAATGCTCATAATAAATTCCGGAATTCCTTTTCCTTCAAAAACCCCTTGTGCTTTCATGTTACTGAACAGGCCGTCTCCCTTATGCTACGAAAATCACTGATTGCCAGAGAAATCATCTAGGCCTGAAAGAATCCAGTTCTGTGTTTCTTCCCACATTCCTCCTACTGGAGTGTCTCATTTGCATTTTAATATGCCCTAATGTCAATCATCCCAATTCAAGTTTGTATGTAATTTCAGCCAGGAAGTTGCTGATGTCCTTCTTAAATTCTGTTCACTTATGTTAGATTCGATACAGCTGAAAGCAGCCCAAGGTCTCAAACAGTAACTGCATCTATCTGTAGACTTTTCGGTTTATTGTAAATTATCATGACAGAAAAAAAGAATGATGCACTCTCTTGAAACAGAGATGATTATAGATCCATAAACTAACACTGCAACGAGCTACAAACATTTTGCTGGCTGCATTCCCAAATCAGCATGTTCCGTTTGTCACAGGGAGTAAGGAAAAAAGTTCACTTGAAACAGAGACACTTAACAGAAATGCAGGGCAGTACCCTTCAGACAAGGGTGAAAGTCAGTCATAAGCAAATTACTTGACTGAAAAGGCCACTCAGTTTTGCTTACTTGCTCAATCTGTGAAATTCATCCACTTCTGGAAGATGAGAAAACACATGTTAGAACACAGAAGAACACTCTCTGCCAAGGGTGAGGGGAAAGCATTTCTACCACTTGATCCTCTGTGGCTGCAAGGGCTGAGCAGGCACCAGAGAGCCTGGGGGTCAGATTAACACTCTGCCTACCCATGTATCCTTTCCATGTAATGGCCAAGAGCAGATGCTTAAGGAATAGTAATAGTGACAATTAAGACTAGTACTTCCTTTGATACAACCCCCAGTTTCTAATGAATAAGCGGTCATGGACCTCTTGATCCTGACCTTAAAATTTACCTAACTTCTTAAAATCCATTTCTACTTTTGATATGCAGATCTTGAGACAATTTGCTCAGCACCACATAAAAAACCATTTTTTAAAAAAAAAGTGGAATGGGAAAATCCACCTCCCCTAAACTATAATTTTATAAACTCCTTCTATACTACTATTTTTTTTTACCCAAAGCTGAAAACCCCCGGTCTCCTTAGCGTTTCTCCTCATATAAAACTTACCCCAATCTTGCAACCCTTCTTTTTTTAGTTCTGTTATCCACGCTTCCTGAAAAAGCACAACCAGAAATATGCATGCCTTGCACCTATGTGGATTTGTGTAATTCCATAATGGTGGTTTTAATTTTGTTAGTTTATTCCTTCCTGAATAAATCCTAAGCTTTTATTTGCCTTTCAACTGTCAACAAGATCTGAGCTGACATTTTCAGTGAGTCTTTCCCCATGACACAAACCATTTCCTGACCAGTATACGAGGCCATCACCAAGCGTGCATCATTAGCTGCTTTTCATGTGTGCAATACTTGGCATTTTTCAACACGGATTTCCAAATTGCCTATTTGGAAAAAAAAAATTGAAATTAAAGCAATGATCATGATCTCATATCTGAAAGCCTGCAAGTTCTTTGGCTAGTGAGGAGTAAAGGAAGAATGTCTCTAGCTGGCCCTGTGAACAAGTTTTATTTAATACATTCTTGTAGGTATACCACGTCTTAAAAAACAGAATAACTATAGCTTGTGGCAACATTAAAGAAGCCACAGCATCAATGCTTCCCACTCTCTCACAGCAGATTAAAAGGACATGAATCACCCTGAAGGCTGGATAATTACATATTTACATAAGCTGTTTCAGGAGGCCTGCTCTGCATGGTTGTGCAGTTTTAGCTTCCCCATTTTTTTCTGGCATGAGAAACCTACCCAAACTCAGTTCAGCTGCAGACTGTAAACAGAATTAGACTAATCATAATCTCTGCAGAGCACAGTCAAATAAAACTTCTTCTTAATATGTACATGTAATGTTTGCTGAGGACTACAAAGTGCTAGAGCTTTAATATACTGGTATATTCAAGTATCTGCTTCCTTACAGTATGATGATATTCTGAAAGTTACATATGGTTCATAGTTGCCAAATGCAACCTGCTAAACCAGACAATGAAAAACTTGAGGGATCAAGCTATTACCAAATAATATTATTTGATTGCTTGCTTTGCTAATGCATCCACATAGCAACCATTCATAGCCAGGCTGTAGGATTTATCCCACCCTTTGTGTGCCATCTTTTTCTTCCCCTGAAGAAGGATTGCTAATTAAAGGCAAAAGCATGAAAAAAGGTAGAGAAGAAGGTGTAACTAAACTCTGCATTTAAGGAAGATGATAAATAGAAGAAATTAGTACCAACTATTAAAGCACTACAGGTCATTGCCACTTAAAGGATAGAAGCAGGAAATTACCTACAACCAATTATAAATTGTTCATTATTGTGATTAACACAGCTTCCACTGTCTTCCCTTTAATGTATTGATGTATACCTCAACTTCTAAAATTTGTCTGAGACACAATACATACACTCTTATGTGATTTAAGTCTAACGTAGTCATCCCCACAATTCCTCAGAAAGACACCACCTTCCTTTCAACCCTCTGTGACTGAACTGAGAGACCATGACACAGCAATGCACCAGACACGGTGCTGTAATGTGATCCTTCAAGATATGCAATACAGAACAATATGAAAATTATTAGATTACAAGGTTACCACAGCACAACAGCATAAACTGATACAAACTTGTGCTTTGCCTTGTATTGGCTCCATAATCTTCTGCTTTTGCTGCCCCTTTTCCACCTTCCTTCCTTGCACAGATTTGGGACACTGATACACATGCAGCCCCTTTGCTCCATGTGCAAAGTTGTAGCTAAGCCACAGCTGTCCTTCCCTTCTCTTGGCACTTCTCCCTGGCTGGATCACTACTTTCTGAGAGGGAGTTTTGCTATGACAGAAGCTCTATGCCTAAGGAGAATGCAAGAGAGAAGACAACCTTAGACTATTCAGCACTAACTTTGTGGTGCAGCACTTATCAAGGGAATCACAATCTTCCAGACACAGGTTCTGGTCCCCTCAGTGTGTTCACATCAGCTGGGAAGTTAGTGAAGAAAGAAGGCTTCACACACAGCCCCCTCAAATTACTGGTTTACTAAATTTAAATTTAGTAGAGCAAGATTCAAAAGCATCTCCTTTTATGAAGGCAAGGTTCCAGAGTTTGGTAAAAAAAAGCTCAAGAGTTCCAACTAAAAGGTTTCCCTTACATGAATCTGTCAGTAGAAAAACAGTTTGGTTATTTTACACCATCTCTGAAGTTTGGGGGGGGTTTTGCTTCAAAACACGTCATTTCAATAACTAGAGGCAAAACTTGAGCAACATTACTTGTAAACAAAAGGACTATAACATAATTGATTCCCTTAACTGTATAAGAAATTATTTTAAAGGTATACAGCTGCTGAAACAGATTTGCAAGTACATTTACAATATTCACATTATCCAATAGAAAGTGATACTGATGGGGAAGAAATAGGTAATGTCAACAGGGATGTAAACATGATATTATACTTGTGGAACAGATTAACAGAACTTTTATTTTTTTAGAAGTTTGTTTATGTTCTACAAGAACTGGAACTGTATTCACTGTTTCTGTCTTCCTCTGTACCTCTTGGGGTTTATGTATGTATGATGACAAGTAACCTGCTCCCTTACTCACTCTTACCCTCCCAACCCACACCTGTGATGTCAAAATGCTTTCGTTGCACATTTATTTCTACCCTAAGCAGAGACAGATGCACTAAAAACAAACAAACAAAGAAAACCAACAAAAACCCCCAAAACATTAAAGCAGAAATACACAGTCAAGGACAACCTTCAATGCTGTAACCACAGACCATCTCTTTCTCCTTCACATAAATGAAATTCCAGTATCTACTACAGAACTTATTCAGTAAGTTTCCAGTAAAGACCAGCAGTGGTACACTGGCCACCACCATTCCCTATTTTGCAACTTAATTAAAAATGATCCAAGACCAGTTGTCATAGAAATGATGTTGATTTTTTTTTTTAAGCCAGCCTTTAACAAGCTGTTGATTATGGAAAGCAGGAAATGTGATCTGAGGTGGCTGAAGGCTGGTAGCAAGGCATGGAAGAAAAGAATGCATAGACCTTTTGCTGCTTCAGCCTCTGGAGTCTCTGACCACAGCACTGATTTGATTTCATGGCTGCTCTGTACAGATAGCTGACATTGCTAAATGCTACTCCAGTATCAACTTGTTAAATTTGAACCCAGACTCAGCATATCGATATACTAGGCCAGACTAACTGGAGTCAAGAGCAATATTTTGGGAGTTGTTTATTTTTAAATGAGTCACAATACACCACGATAATTAACTGGACTATGTAATTAAATGATTGCCACAGAATCTGTTATATCGGTCACAAAGACTAATAACAAATGCAATGGTATTTACCTATTTTATTCCAGTGAATTGCTGAACTGCTGTGAAGTCAACTATGGTTTTTGCTTGGTTTGGTGAGGGAAGCTTTTACATTTTTTGATAACATGTTTTATAGAATATTTACATATTTACCGGTTTTACATAAAAACTGGAAAGAGCCATTTGAGGACTGAAAAGTTCCTGTATCTGGTGTTTGTGTCAATCCATTGTAAACACTGCTCCTGGGAACTGAAACAAACTATTGCCAGTCCAGTGTCCTAGAAGGTTTTCTGGAAATGTTAGTTAACAGTCTAATCCTGAACTTGGATTAAAATACAGAATATCTTTCATATCAGCTGCCATTAAAACACAAAGGCCAGCAGTGCAAGTTGATGAGAAATGTACTTGAAGTGCATGACTCAATATTTTTTTCACACTATACTTTCAAAATAACTGACACATTTTAAGTAGTCTGGATCGAATCTGTTTGTGCTTATTATGGATTTTACCCCTCATTTTACAGTGTGATTTTGGGAGGAAGAATCACCAAACAATATATACATATATATATATAGTGATGATCTGTGATCCACTGTGAGTTTTGTGAAGAAGCTCAAGCATAATTCACAGTTTCCCAAGAAGGAAAGAGCATTTTTCTTCAAACTCTAACCAAAAAAGCTCTAAAGAAGTCAGAAAGTGTAGAATCATCAGGCACTGCTCTGAGGGCAACAAAAGACTGAAAATTCCAGGCTAACACCTCCAAGGTAATTGTCTTACTGCTTTAGAAAGGGACTGTCATAAGATATTCGGCAAAAAGCCCTTTGCTTAAACAAGCATGTTAGTTACCTGGTAGTAGTGTCAAATCAATGAGAATGAGTTCTTAAAACAATTCTAGTAACCATCAACTGTTGCACTTTTATCAGCATTCGTAACTAAAAATATTCAGATCATTTAAGTCCTCACAATGTTATTTAAACAAGTCTTAAAATCCAGCTTCCATGTGGCCTATGCTCTACTAATTGCCTTAAGAGTTAATAAGGGTAGACACCTCTGCAGTTTAGCTGGACATGAATTTCATTACCAAAAAAAAAATATATTTAATATAAGCCTTCTAGACCTAAGGACTATAATTTGAACAGCAGTGTTGTTGGGAGAGGTATTAAGTTACTCTGTACCGCTCAGGCTGAAATAGTAGTTGGAAGGGGGAAAAAAAAGAGTGAGAGGAAACTCTGAAAATTCCTGTGGTTCAGGGTGTATACAGAAACAAATGGTATTTACAGCTTCTCTGCTCAAATACTACTTATCTTTAATTCTACATACAGCAAAGTGTTCTGTAAAATAAAGCCTATCTGAAATAAAACTAAAAGACCACTCATTTTTACCCATTTTATATGCAAACAACTTCAGTAATTACTATTAATTTACTGAAAGATTAGGTGTTTATAACTACAAAATTTAATTTGAAGTTTAAATGACTCCCATGTCTAGAAAAGTAGACAAGGAAATCCCTCTGAGTTCATGTAAACAAACTATTGTTTAAAATATATTAAATACAGGTATTTCACTGTAACACCTATTCACCTGTGCTACTGTATGTACCATATTCTAAGAAACTAATCTAAAACCCAAATGTTACAGATAATTAAAGAATTAACTTCCTAATGGTGACAATTTGACACCATTAGGAAACTCTGAAATCACTGCATTGAAGCCTTGGTTGCAAACTTTTATTATTTTCCAGCTAAATTTCAACTGTAAAATACCACCACATTTTTCTATAAACCACAACACTCACCTTATGGGGCCTCCACAAAGTGCTAGACATTTCCCTTCTAGAGGTTCCATTTCTTTTCCTAACACCAGTTGTTTTTGCTTCATTCCCAGCTTTGAACTGTATGTGCAACTGAGACGTCCTTGCACTATGACACTTGTATTTAAGGCTGGATAAGCAGCAAGAAACTTTTTGACGTGATCCTTCCAAGGAAACACTTCTTTGTAAAATATGGTGAGTTTTGCTTATCTGTGCATTCGGTCTTCCTAGTTCATTTATATTAATCTGATATTCTGAATCTGTTTTCGAGGGCAGACATGCAGATGTGCTACGTTCCAGTTTTAAATGAGGGTATTTTGCACGAGAGTTCAGATTTAACTCTGGACTGCAAGAGCCATTAACCATTTCACTGCTTGATGCAAATGATCTTTGTGTAAGATGAACTGAAACACGCGAGAAGCCATCAGGTACTTCTTCACAAGTTGCCTGCTGAGGACCATCCAGAATTTGACTTTTGTCCTGTAATGATGCATTCAAATAAAGTGGTCGGATGTCTCTGACTTCGCCAGAAGAGCAAACTGTTTTAGACAGTCTGAGTCCATTGACTGCTGTTGAAAGGAATCCCTTGGAAATGGTTTGATCTTCTTTTTGTGCCAGGTCACTAGGAGAAATAATTAATTTATGAGATGTTTGATAGGTGCCTCTATGTGGTAGTTGACCTGAGCTTACTGGAGAAGCTGGAGGAGTACTGGAAGGACTCCTAGGAAAAATAACCAGGGATGAACAACGTCGCAATGGAATTTTAGTTTTCTTCCTCACTGACAAAGCATCTTGGTCAAAAGTAGTACTACTTCTATAAAGTGTTTCCTGAGATGAGCTGCTCCTGGAGGGATGACATTTGTTTGCAGTGCTTCTGCATGAAGAGTCACCATATGCAACACTACTACAGAAAGTACTGTCACTTGTCCAAAGAGTGCCACTGCCACTGTCACTGATGACACTGTTACTATATGAACCTCCATCACTTGTGGTACTTGCACATGATCCATAGTCACTGCCAGCACTGCTGAACGAGCCACTGTCACTTGCTGCAATGCTGCTGAGGCTGCCTCTGCCCAGAGCAGCATTGCTCAGAAGGCCATCATTAGATCGATGATCAGCCACAGTTCCAGTGCCACAACTCCCTTCGCTACCAATACCAATGAATGAAGTGTCTTCATTGGCAGCCACGGCATCACCAAACTGAGAACATCCACTCTGCTTCCTAGACTGCAAGGAAATGTGCAGTGAACTGCTCTTTTTTATTTCCAGTGAAGAAATAGTTGTGTTTTTCTCTTGATTGATTACTTGTTGCACTACAGGTGCATAAGCAGCATGTCTAGGAGTTAGTTTCACTTGTGTAACACTAGGTGCAGAATTCTGTGATTTTTTGAAGTACATACAATTATTACTATCCAAAACATCTTCAGAGGTTTCTGATAATGGATCTGTGTTGCTTCTTGGGGTAGCAAAATGCAATCTTAACCGTCGTGCCATTTGTCCTCATCTCCATGCATGTTAGCAAATGAAACCCACAAAGATCCTTCAGCAGAAAGGCTACAGGCAGCTGCACAGAACCCAGAGCTAGTACATTGCAACAGTAAAAGCCCATAAAAAGTTGCAGTCTTTGTCCTAATTTCTACAAGATACTAGCATTTAAAAAAAATGTACCTCTTGAAATAAGTCAGCCATTCCTCGAACTGTAGTTTCTGGACCGTTGCTGATTGCTTGCAGTCAGAAAGCCTTCATTTAAAAATGTTCCAAGAACCCCAGTTGCGACACACTGACAAACACTACTGACCTTGTTTCAATTATACCTCCTGGAATTTGCATAAATGAATACAATAATAGCCTTCCAGAACTTCCAAGTTTCAAACGGCAACGCCTGCTGCGGCTGCACGAGCTGAGTCAATGTGTCCGTACTTTCCCCAGCAGCGTATGACTACTAATATTTTTACCCATAGGTTTAGAATTACAGGAAGTTGGTAGGAATGAAGTCCCATATAATTGAGTATCAAGTCCAGGATTGAATTTCCAAATAGTAACCATGCTAGCAAACTGCTGAGGTCTGAATTATGCATAAACTAGTGAAATAAGCCTCCTCTCCCTTAAGAAAATGTTTTTCTGCACTATTTAAATAAAACTTGAAAGAAATCTGGCATTATCTTGCAATCCACATGCTGCTAAGCAAGCACACTTTCTAAAGATTTGCACATAGTAGAACCCTCTCCTGTTTATTAATTCATAATTTTAAATGAGGTGCAACTGAATAGGAGCCAAAAAAAGTTTTCTTGGCTAATAATTTGGCATTTGTTTTTATTTCTAGTTTGACCTTTTCTAACTACAGCTGTTAAAGGTAGAAAGAAACAAAATTATTCTTACAAATTAAACTACCTCATTTTGTTTGCTGGAAGCCCAGAGTAAGGAGACACTCATTACAGTTCAATGTGATTTGCAGATCTATGACCAGCTACACAAACTTCAGAACACTGAACTAAGTATGCACAGAGATAAACATCATTACCAAACACAATTACAGAAGAAAGCTATTCTGTATGATTATATGCAAACCACTTCATACATTCATAACTAATTAGTATTTTAAAAAATTTTCATCTTTTTAATAAAATGATCAGCATGTCAAGAAGTTAATATATTGTCAATTCTTCCAAGAGTAATGGGATTGAGAATGCCTACAAAATGCTTCACTGGCTCACATAATCTGAAGAGGTCCTTTGCTGGCACCTAGTGGGACTTTCGATAAAAGACAACCTTGAATCTGTTAAGCAACCTTGCTGTTAAGCAGGATTTTTTTGTTGTGGGTTTTTTTTTGAAAAACACCAACATTTGGCTAAGAATGTACTTTTGAATACATAAGCCATATACAATGCAGTACTGAATGCTACTGCACTAACATGAAATTACTTAGTGCTGCTGAAAGAGTACAAACAGAAGAGAACACAAGGCCTTTTATACTTTTATAGGTCATACTACTAGGAATTTTTTCTGCTTCATATTTATTTAACCTTTACTGTATTTTAAGCTAGAAGGCAGTAAAATTAACGTTTATACCTCCTTCCCAAAAAAGGGCCAAGAATCAAATTCACAGTACCTTGTTTGCAAGCAACAAATTTGTTTTCTAATTATACTCCAGGGCTTACTTAACCTCCATTACCTGAATTCCATTATTAGAATGCAGCAATAAATGAATACTGGCTTATTCATATAAAGCCAACAAATACAACACTTCATTTATTTCATTATGCTTAACCAACAGGACTTCTTCTAAAGTTATATGTTGGTGGGGGACCGGGATGGGGAAAGAAGAGGAAAGGAAAATACCATAAAAGATTCTTTTGGTCAGTTTCAAAAAGTTACATTTGAACTTCAAGCAATATAGTAAAAAAAAACCCGTAAAACCAAACAAACCAAATACCAACCAAAACATCAGCAAGTGACCCTAAGATACGTGAGTGAAAAGTAAAAAAGGCATTTCTTAAGGCTTCTTCTCTCCCCAAGAACAAATGTATTAATTAGTGGCACAGTTTGTAACATGTTAGTGTGACACGAAGTGCAACCACTGGAGGTGCCGGTTTCTTTTAGTAAAAGCATTACTTTCTCCCTCATGCTTTTTAATGCTTTTTAGATTTTACTAAAGAAATCCTAAGAAAACAATAAACTGACATAATTTGGTAACTCAAGGCTTAAGACCCCAG
Source organism: Platysteira castanea (assembly GCA_013397175.1). NCBI lineage: Eukaryota > Metazoa > Chordata > Aves > Passeriformes > Platysteira > Platysteira castanea. Next base: position 749,267 of record VYXC01009749.1, read on the forward strand.
CAAAATTTTTCAACGTCTCTCTTCCTTAGTTATACCTGAACAGATATTGCCAGCCAACTACAGCTTTTGTAGGCAACGTAAAATGGCTTTTAAAATGTTATATTTGATATTGCTGAATTAGAGTTGGCATAAAAATAAACTAAAAATTAGTATTTTTTAAAAATACCAATAGTTCCATTCAAAGCTTATGTCATTGATTTATTTGGTATCAATAACAGATTTAGGCACTTTGTTTGCAATATACTTAAATTGTGACAAGGTAGACTTTAATTGTGTAAGATGGAAAGATAGCAAAAGGTGTGGTCCCTTCACTGATTCACCTCCTAAGTGATCTCAATGTCCTTCTTGACACATTTTTCTAGTGTGTTTTTAAAGACAACCATAATTAAAGACTCCACAAACTGCTCAAGCCCTTTATTCTACTAAAGGTTTGCAAGTCAGAAGAATAAACTAGATTTAGCACTCCTTTACAAAATCCAAGATGAGTGATTTTTGAAAAGTTTTAAAGCTATTACAGGAAGATTTCAGAACTCTGACTATTGGTGATATAAACAACACAGCAAGACACGAAATTTAAGCTCAACCCTGAAGAAAGGTTTTGAGGCTGGTATTCAAGAATACAACATTTCTTAAAAACAAGCAGGTATTTCTGGCTTCCATTTATCCCTAGAAGTTAAAGGAAATAAAAGCACTTGGGATCAAATTTTGTAAAGAGGAAATTAACCATTCGGAGGACAGTCTCACAAATACAAGAATATTTCAGTTTTATCAGCTTGCTCAAGTTTAGACTTTAAACAGTCATCCAATAAGTAGATGAAAGAACACTGAAAATAACAGGATAAAATACTAAATTAACAGAAGATGAAACACCTTTTGATCATGGCTACTTAGCAAGGCACCTCTGATTTTTGACAGATGAGGATGAATTAATAGAAGTGGGAGAGCTTGTCAATGCTAAACAACAATCATAGCTAAGGCAACAATTTGTCTTACTTAAAACAACTCAAGACATCTGGGATAAAAACACTCTTTCTGAGAGCAAGCTAAAGAGAAATAGGGAGATGGCCTGTTCCAGTCACCAAGTGAGATGGAAACAATGAAAAATATACAGATTTTATTGTAGAACTATAGAGTGACTGGTGAGGTCATGATACTTCAATCTCTAAATATAATCATACATGGGAAACAAAGCACCATTTCCTAGTTGATACCAATAAAGTGTTTAATTGGTTCCTCTCCCATAAGCAAACAGATCAAACAACTTATATACTCCCAATTAGAGAAAGAATGCAAAGGAGTTCTCTTGGTGGAAAACACAAAGAAAACACTGGCCTTCATCCCACAAAAAATCAAGAATCCTACTTTGTAATCATGCCTCCTGGCTTCCAGGTGGTGGCAGCAATGCTCTAACGAGACGTGCAATGGACAGAGTACTTTGACCTCACGATGGATATGCTGTAGCCCATAATATTATGCCCAGATGGAAATCTGAGCATCTTGGGAAACCACATTTAACCTCCTGTGTAAGCCACAAGTGCTGGTGATTCCCTCTAACACTGCTTTTAAATAAATCAGAGACATCGTATTTGAAATACTTGGGACAGGTAATACCACCAGTTAAGCAGTAAATTGTCTGAGGACTGTGTAATGCCTATAACCAAGAAACAAGCCTCCTCCTTCTTAAATCTCATTATTCTAGGCAGTTTGTACTTATATCTACATATATTTTCACTCTTCCTAACTTAAGGAGAGCAGCACCTCGATAAAAGATACAATGGATTACTGAACATATGAAGAAAGCTTTAGGAAAAAAATTTTTCATGGCCAACACACTACTCAAGCACAAAGCACAAAGAGATCCTTTAACTGGAATAAAACTGTGTTTGGAGCGCAAGAGCACTCAATCCCTCCTGTTAGTTCCAAACTCCTGCAGAAGGGAAAGGTATATATTCCAGTGACAAGGAAAGTCAGTGAAATGGATACAAATGTCATGATTGTACTGCTACAAGCTTACTCACAATGAAACACACAGAAGAAATAAAGGTAATTAGACATCTCCACACAAAATGAGAGCTTTTGACTTCACCAAGAAAACAAAAGCACAAGCTAGCCCTGTCTCACCAATGACCTACCATTCAGAGTGACACCTATCTACAAGATCACAATCCACTGTTCACTTCTTGAGCTTTCCAACGAAAATCCATACACGCTTTCTTTCATGATACTCCTCACACACTGAAGAAGCTTCTCACACCACATATCAATACTGCTTTGTTTGTAGGAAAAAATAAACATGCAATGCAGAGCTTTCAGTATCACCAAAGAATTTGGCCCTCTCATGTGAACACCACTATAAAAGAATGATGCTTTCATGACTTAAAGCACATTAGAAGTTTAGAGTAATAATGTAACTCCTTCAGAGCTTCAGGAGTGTGGTAATATCAGAAAAATAAACGAATCAGGTTTGCCTTTAGCTTTAGGTTTCACTATAGAAGTTAAGGTTGTTTGGTGTGGGTTTTTTAACCACATTTAATCCTGATGGACTTGCTTTCGTGCAAGTCTTTAATACACTGCAAAATTGACATAAAAAGACCTACCAAACGGTTTTCATCAAATACTTCAAAAAGGAGTCTGTGTTTCTGAGGATTAACCTGTGAAAAAGAAGTACAGCAATCATTAACATATATACTGAATTCCAGCACTTGTCTTCAGCAAAATCTCTATGTTTATGCAGGAGGAAAGAAATATCTAAGGTTTCTATTCAACAGCAAATCTATACCTTGCTGCCATTCTACTATGCAATGCATTTCTTTCAGAACCAAAAAGCCAAAACTGTTACTAACCCAAACTGTTTCTAAATCCATGCACGTGCTTTTAAACATTCACAGAAAAAGGAAGGCAACATCAAGATTGAAAATGTAATGGGTTTTTTTGTGCCAGAGTTAACAAACGTATTTCTAAGGAAAGCAGTTTGTGAGCCTTTTAGAACATTAATTGTAGAGTTATTTCTGAATTAGGGAAGAGTTCTGAAGTAGGGAGAGTAGTGAGTAGTTTTTCCCAATGTGTCAGCATATCCAACAGGTAATAAGGCTAAAAACAAAATCACTTACTCGAAATAAGAGTTCTTCATTCCATTTTGGGTTTAAGGACTATGTATGGAGGAAGAAAAAAAAAGAAGAAGGCATTAGTTATACTGACAATTCTGTACCAGTGTACATCGTTTTTGATGTATTACACATGTTTTATTCCATGAAACAATCCACTTAAGAAAAAACTATGAAAACTTTAACCTTGATATTGCTGGTAAAAGTCAAAGGAGTCTTGTACTGTTTAATGCAGTGCAGAATGGAGGCAACTTATGCAGGTATTCTCAGATTTTGGCTGTGCCATGAATGCAGAGAAGCTGCATTAGACACTTGAAAACAGTGCATTTAGGGTATGCCCCTTCAGTAATTATCACTGCCTTCTTCTCAGTTCAACACCCACACTACTTACATGCAAACAACTCTTAACAAATGCCAAATCTCTAAGCAACATCATCTACACAGACCAGGCACAGATGGGCCAAAGACAGCATAACTCACTCAACTAAACTTATCTTTGAACTGTGATTATTTTTAAAAATACCAAAAATAATTTAGCTACAAAGAGAGCTTACAGTAACAATTATGAACGTGGAAGGAAAAATGCATGAGTGATCTCATAACATAAATCATAGCCACTATCCGAGAACAACAATTTGGAAGAGTGCTCTCCCTCTCATGTATACAGTTCTTCATTTTTAGTTAAACTAAGTTCACAGTACTGACTTTCTCCTGCATGTATTCTAGAAAAACAAGCAGTCTTATGACTCAAGTGAATGCTGCAATTTGATGTTTAAACAGAATAAATTGTGTCTGTGTTTTTAACATAAAAAAACATGGAAGTTGTACAGCAAGATTCTTATATCATTAAAGATCTCAGAAAAACCAGAATAATCCAGTACTTCCACTAATGACATAGTTTTGATTCAGTACTCCCCTTATATTCCTTAGCTTTCCCTCTACCTTTCAATAAAAATTTTGAAGAGAAAATACCACAATAATGTCCTGAACAGAGAAACTGAGGAGATCATGGAACATTCCTTTCCACATGTCCATTCACTCAAAAGACATATGAATTCTCATATTTCCTACAGTTTTAATTTTTCCTCTGGAGTCTGATTTAAAAAAACCTCAACACAAACCCCAAACCAACCACACAGATAAGATGACTAACCTTTCTAATAGTTTTTGTCTGAATACTGGTAAGGACTCCATTCACTGGATCATACAATGTCACTTTCACATATGGGTCACTGGGAGGGAAAAAAAGCAAAGAAGTAATATGCTGGTCTATGCCCTTTTTGGTCACCATTACTAGCAGTCAAATTTTACAAAGCTTAAATCAATAGTTGCTATGTAACCAGGGGTTAAAATTACTTTATGAATACCACAGACATTTGTAATTACAATCATTTCCTACAGTTTTAGAGATAAAACTAATATAAACCCTAGTAGTGATTACGACCATATTAGCTATGCCATTCTCTGTATCAGTACAGTTTGATTCTCTGTCCTCTTTCACAGTTATTTCAGGAGAAGAGATTTAATAAATCCTCCACATTTCAACAAGACATGCATGAAAAAATCAGTTATGACTGAAAAATATTGAAGTATTAAGTATCTTAACACTTCAGGACACCTGGAATTCGAGGCACTTCCTTGAATATGCAACAATTTTACTGTATGTTCTATCATTCTGACAGAGTTTGAGTTTAACCTGTATTTTTCTGTTAATGAAGATGTCCTAATATTGTTGCTTAAAATGTCCTACTGCCTTTTCCCTTCCTGTGGAATTAAAACACAGCATATTATATGAATATATACTTTTCATGAATAATCAAAGCACTCAATTGCTCAGAGTAGTAACAAAAGGTGACCAAGACTGTCTGCCACAGAGCAGAAGAGCATATGGTTTTCACATATTTAAGTTATGATGAGAAAAGCTGCTCTATTTTTGCTTGAAGTAAAAAAAAAATTGTACATGAACAAAAAATTTAAGAGAGACTGTCAGGCTTTAGGGAAAAAATGCATTTCATAAGAGAAATTTTTCTATTGCTAAACTGATGTCACACACAGCAATTTTGCTAGTGCTAAAATAACACTCCTGCACATATGCCAAAGCAGCTGACAGCAGAACTTGTACTAAACTTATTAATACTTTTCTAGACCCTCTGTACAAAGGCCAGAAGCAAAAGTGGCTTTAGCACAAAATGCATTCTGCCACTTGCCAACTCTACAAGATCCTAAAAACATTTCAACTACCAACTCACAAGTCTGATCATTCCTTTGCTAAATGTTAAGCCATTGTTCCTCTGCACATAATTTGAGCTGAAACAGTCTTATAAACTACCAGTATTTAATATTGTGTTCATTCCAAGTCTTTCAAGCACAGATGAGAATTTTGACTATAACTAAACTCTAGTTATTTCAGCTGTAGCCCACCTGAAGTAAAATACAGACATGGATCTATCCTCCATGGCAGAGCTATTTTACCATGCAGAGAATAAAACATTCCTATAGTTTGTTTTGCCAATACATAAGATCTGTCCAAGTGACTCTTGGACAAGAAAGCAGATATCTTCATGTTTATATAGCCTCTAATAATTTTATAAAGTTACCAGTTAAAAGAATTCAGAATTTTTTTATTTTTTTTTTTTTGCAAGAGGCACAGAAGAATTTACCAAGAAATAAACAGCTGTAGAAAGAAAATAAAGAAGCAGCTGTCCCTTCATACATTAACAACATATTCTTACCTGGCTCCTAAGATATCCTTCTTGGCCAGGCCAATTCCGGCTATAACCTTCACTCTGACAACTCGTGTGTTCTCCTTAAAAACAAAGTAACATTTTTCAGGTCTATTTTCAATTAATAAAGCTAGAAGAAATTATGGGCATAATTTTGAATTCACACTGAAAACTATAGACTAAATGACACTGTTGCTTTGTCTTACAGAAATAGCTCTATCAGCAACAGACAAATGTGCATGGACCATACAAGTTTTCACCTAATGGTATCTTGGCATTCATCAGAGGGAGGGAAATAGACTCTGACAACATTTATTTCCTGGGCAGAATTAAAAGGGTATCAAATTTATCAAAATAGATTAATAAAGCAGTAAAAAACTCTGAAAAGAAATGCAAGAATAAAGAATTATTGCATCTATTTTTAATTAACAGCACAGAGAGGTCACGCTCAAAACATCGGGATTTCTGATGTGACCTGCCAGCAGGGTATGAGTTTCTTAAGAAACCAAAAAATATTTCAATTACACATTATACAAATTAGCTTCATAGGAGTGACATAAGTAATTTCACTTCTCCCGTTAATTAATACAGCTGCATGGTCCTATATGGCTCATCTGATAAGGTACTGAATTCAAGAGGGGAAAAAAAATCCCAACAGCTGTGACCATATCAGAGGAGAAGGACAAATGAGCATTGTTTCTCGGGAAAGCAAAAAGCTTTCCAGATGAAGGGCTGTTTGTAGGAGATGGTGGGCCAGAGACACTTGTGAGGAAAGCTGATCCAGTCTAGGTGGTTAATGAGTTAAAGAGATACAAGAGCAATGGGTGAAGCAGTGGATCTTCTCCCTGGCGCCTTCCTGAATTCCACATACCACTGAAAGTGCTTTCTAAAGGAGACTCCTAGGAAGCACTAAGAATGCTTTGTCATTGGTCTCCTATACAACCACAGGGCTAAACTCCCTAACCAATCCCAACTGGAACGGTTCTTAAAGCTAATGGAGAGAACTGCATGCTAATCCTGAGGCAGGAACTACTGGCTAAAAATGTAAAACTGAGAACAGACCACTAAATAAAAATAAAATAATAAAAATGTAAACAAGTTTCTCCCACCCTCTACAGTTAGAGGTGATTGCCTGGGAACTGAGATGAACATCTACAATGTCCACTCACTGACAAAACAATCAACTGTCCAACACAATTCCTGCCAAGTTACAAGTCTATCTTCAGCCTTCATCTCAAAGAAAACTGTCTCCTACTAGAAACTCTAAGAGTTCAGAAAAGGAAGACCAACAAACAACCCCTCCCAGCACTGACCAAAAGTAAGTGGCCTAAGCTTCCAAAATTCTTAGTCATGATCAGGCTTTTAAGGAATGTAACATTATCATGTGTTTTATGACAACAACAGAACTGAGCAGATTTAAGAAAATATAAAAAATAGCTTGGCATCAAATTAAGAAGAGCTATTTGTTAACGTTTTTATGTATCACAAATATCCTAACATATCTGTCTCACATTCTAAAACAATGACCAATTTATCTTCTATCAATTACTTGGCTTCAGAGACATTCAACACCAGCGAGTTTCTGCACTGATTCAAGCTGAAGAGTCCCATGTGTGCATTTCCCCTGAGCACCTCTGCACTGCACCCAGCGCACCTCAACCCCTTCCCCACAGGAGGATGGTCCTCAGTCACAGCCCACGGGACCCAACTGACAGAAATCAGCTCGACAAACAACCCCACCTTTTCCTTCTCAGAAAAAGACCAAGAGCAGATGCTGATGTAGGACACACAGCTCTAAAAGACAAATAGGTTTTCTTGTATCTGCATTTAGTTGCTTAGACCACGAGATTTGCTCTATTATTCAAGCATGAGAAAAGCAAAGACAATTAGATGCTTTTGGGCACAGGCATCCCGGAGTCAGGTTTAATAGTGCATCAGTGTAGTCCACACAGGGGAGAGCCCAAAAATAGGATTCAAGCTCCTGAGATTTTAAAGTTGGCTTAATCACATGGTTTATTTACTTGTATCATAATAGAGATATGAAAGCTATTTTACAGAAAGACAAATTGCTTTGCACATAGCCTCAGGAAACTAGAAGCCACAAACCCAGTGCTGGCATGCTGAAGGTTGATTTAAACATGCCTTGCTGAAAGAAAGGTTATTATTTATTTGGGGTCAGTGCCAATAGGACACCTACAGCATTTTAGTTAGCCCAGCAGTACAACTAACCAAACTGCCGTGAACGCATGAACTGCCCCATAGAAATACCTTTCTAGATTAACAGAAACAGTTTTAAAAAATTCCTGAATTGTTCACAACAATCTTCCCAACAGATCTCCTTTTTAACTTTCACTTTTTCGACTAACCACTCTCACTGCCAAAAGCCACCACACCTCTTTTTGTTTTTTTTTAATTGATAGGCGACACTGAAGGATCCACTTCTTCCTTTTCCAAGCTATGGAGATTAGAAACTTCAGGAAAAAACCCATGCTAACATGCAAGGGCAATGCATAATCACATCAGATGAGGTTCCCATTCTCTGGTCAGTGTGCAAGGAACATCAGGGGAAATTCAGACAGCTCGATCCAAACACAGTCAGAAGGGCCCGACACTGGAAGGACCCATTATGCTGCGACCCCGCACATCCTGAAGAGGCAGAGCCTGCCCACAGGATACCGGGCTGTGCCGTGACCATACGACCTTTCCTCCCCACTCACTGATGACAGGCAGAACTGCTAAGGAACTGCTGCCACAGCTCGAAAAAGCTGCCACAAACACGCTGATCCCAGAATGCAGTGAACAGCCAAAGAGCTCCAGGACTGTTTGAAGCTCATTTCATGCAGACAAAAATTAGGCCATGCAAGCTCTGCATGGAGACAAAGTATCAGATACTTGATTCTGGCACCCACAGGGAACAGATTCAAAATCAAAATTTCATGGTTTGAAAGGCAATTTTGAACCTCACCCTTTTCATTCACCTTGATCAGGAGATCCTTATTTGCTTTTTTCAGAGCCACATACAAGAAATTGTGGATCAGTAACTCCAGTAGATCCACAGGCAGCTGCTACATGAGGGGTTTTGCAGTCCAAAAAATACACAGGCTGCAGCTTGTACCTCTTTTACTCTTCCATATTGACTATAGACACTCTCAAGCTTGCTTTGCTACTTTTTCACACCACTGCCCTGCTTCCAGTGGTTCTGTGGCAGAGGAGGGGACAGGCACCTAGCCAGTAAACAGGAACAGACCAGCAATGCCAAGCAGCACTGCGGTTTATCTAAGAGACTGCTCTCTCAGCCCAATTTATCTCAAGAGTCTCTTCCTGGATATAAATGTCTACCCATGCTTCTGCCGTCCCGGCATTAGCTTGAACAGGTCAATCTGAATTTATTCTGCCTGTACAGATGAAGAAACTGAGCATTCTCTGCTGCTCTGCACACACGGGGAGTCTTAGAGGTTTAGTGCCCTTGGACCCAGCTGCTCTGTAACACAGACATGCACACAACAGCCCATCAAAGGCAGCAGCTCTGGGCACAGACTTGTACAGGGGCTGTTTGTACAGATGGAACAAGGACATTCAGCTTCTTTTGACAGCTTCTGACTGCCAACCATTCCAGAGGCTGGAGGCAAAAAACCCCCAACACAAAACAAAAAAAGAATGCAATAATGTTACAACTGAACTGTTAAGCTGTTCCCTCTGAGAACTTAAGTAACCCAGTATCAATCAGGTAAAAACAGCACATGGAAAAAGAAGAAATATTGTTAAAAATACTGAATCTGCCAGGGAGTGGCTGCACACAGTGTTTATATCAGTTAGTCTGCTCCCAACAAATTCAAGCTTAAGTTGTTTTTAGGGGTTATATGGTATTTTAAAGCTATGGAGTAGGGGAATAAGGCTACGACATATTACAGAGATTGCACTATCCAAAACTTCTTGGTCTGATTAAGTCAGACAAAACATCCTTTTCAAAGCTGAGTCAGCAAGATAGCTATCTTATGATCAACTTCCAGGTTTTATCATTATTCTATTGTTAATCATCTTAGTATATTCTAAAGCACATGTTCAACATGCTAGCCAAAATAGCTAGGCCTACTAACCCATGCCATTTTCACAATCTCTAACAATTTATCTATTTACTAACAGATATTGTGTAACAAGGAATGAAATAGAAAGTTTCTGAGCTAGTATGTTAACAATCAATAACTTAAAGCTTTAAAGGCAATGCTTTCCAGCTTGCAATTCTTGGAACTGATCATAAAACAGAAATCCTTTTTATGTATGCCTTAAATAGTTTTAAAATGTGTTCTCAGAGCAACAAAGCAAGTATCAAACTAATAAAGTGGCACTTGCAGAAGAAGACAGTTTCATTTCCACAAAAGTCACTATGAAACTACCTGTGTTCAATGAATATATATTACAATGAGATGTTCTTGAACTGTTTATTTAGGACAAGAAAATAGCACTTGGAAAGAAATTTCAACCTTATAAGGAGTTCAAAACTTGTTCACAACCTTGAGAATAGAATAGTCTTGCCTGGCTTACAGTCGTTTGCAGTCAATAATTACAAAGGACAGGTATTAACAAACTCTTCATTCTCACCCCCATCCTTTCCAAATTCACATGGTAGGAAAATAACACTGAGGACAACATTGAAAATGAGTCCTGCCTTAGTGATAGAAGTCCAAGAGAGAGCAGAAGACAGAAGAAAAATATAGGCAGGAAGAAAGAGTGAGAAAAAAGGCACAGATCAAGAAATGGTGACATGTTGTGACCATAGCCAAAGCCAGGATGGTTAATTTAATGTAAAACATAAAATGGTAGTATCTGCTAGACTATTAGATAGCTTTTTTTGAGGAAGCCAATATAAAAATGACTGAGTAGTCTAACAGAGAACACTTCGTAGTAAATAACTCCTCTAGGCAATAACATCCTGTTATTCTTTTGTTCCAGTTAGACAGGTCAAGAATCAACTACCACTAAAGCCAAGAAAAGGGCACCAAGGCTTATTACAACAATAAAACAGTACAGCAGCATCACCTTTAAAGATTCTGGCAATATCAGCAACTATATATTAAGGCTTTTTTAAGACTCATACCATGTCTGCATATAGTTCTCATCTGAAAGAAAGCATTTCCCACAAAATGGGGAGCCTTAGGTGGAGAAAACTACTTCCTTCAATAATCAGACCTTGCAAGTGAGGCAGCCATACATGACAGCAAGTCTTTTTTAGCATCATCACTTCATTTCACCAGGAGATGGAAAATGAGAAGGAGAATTTGCCATTTGATCATTGCTTCACAACCCAGAGAACACTGTCCCCTCTACAGTGACCAACAGAGCTGAACCATTTTTCTTTGAAGAAATTATTTCAAAACAAGCAAAGTTTTAGATTCAGAAAGATTCCTATTACAGAACTACATTAATTGATCTTTAAACATAATGAAAGTCAAAGTCCTTGCTCCTCCTGCCAGTTACAGATCAGTCTTACTAACTCACTAGAAGAACTTAATTGTACCATGTGAGCATTTTGTGCTCATAAATACCGAAGTCTCATCAAGAAATGCTGGCTGTTACTACAGATTGTATTTAACAGCTGCAAATTAAGGAAACAGACTACAAATTAACGAAAAGATTCAAGACAACAAAAGTCCACTAATGGAGTTACCAATTTGTCAACATAATTTTAAAAAACCAAAACCACCCAATCACCAAACAATTTTTCACTGTGTGCAACCCAGTATCCTTAACAGTCCCACTCAGTATTTATTAGTTCAGTGTGAAAGAAAGGCTTTAAAAAAACAACACAAAACAAACAGAGGTACATAAAATAGCTTCTGGAAACCACCAGATCTACACAAATTACACTGCTGTTCAAAAAACCCAAGCAAACACCAAACAAAATCAGGAAACCTCTCAAGACTACAAGCCAGCAAGAATCACTCTTTCTACAATTGTCTCAAGTAATTCAGATACATGGGATTCTAGGACATGCCTTGCAATGGTAAAGTCCTTCACAGCCTCGAAAAAATTTAAATTCTTTCTGAAGCACAGAGACATGAATGTCTGTATTTTCTGTCTGAGTGCCTGTAAAAGAACAGTCAGAGCAGACATGTACAGAGGCACTGGGGAGACCACAGGCTTTGAACAGGAACTGAAGCACTGGGTTGCCTCAAGCTCAGGCACAAAGGAGTCAAACAACATCATTGGTTTTGTCAGAAGCAATCCAAAAGAAGATTAGCCCATGCCAGTCTCTGAAGTCACATCTGAAACATTTCCACTCACCAGCATCACCCCCAAAAGACAGCAATATCAGAAGGGATGTGGGGTAAGGTGTGCATAAGTAGAGAAGACAAGCCAGGTATCCTAGACATTCAGTTCACCAACTACAAGCTAAATAACCATAAACAACCTACTCCAGTAGTAGATCCTAAAGGAATATAACAATATACCTAAAGCTTTCCAGAATGAAATACCATATGCCTATGAGAAATCTTAGGCAATCTGCAGTAAACAAGAACACTTGTTATACACAGGACAGTACTCAAGTGACTGAGAAAGCTGAAATGGCAAATGCATGCAAGTAGGAAGTGTATTTTTGCCTGTGAGAAGTTCCTATTTCTAGCTTCATCCCTGAAACCAACCAAACATAATAGATACAAAAGATCTAAAAATCTAACTTAGAATGTTATTTAGGCAACATAAAAAGAGCTAAATGAAATAAGTCTTTAATTCAGGCTGAGAGTGTAAGAACTCTGACATACAGACATTTTAAAATTAAACTGGCTATGAAAGACATGTATATAGACAAGCAGTGTCATTTTATTGAATGCCATTCCAAAGCCCTACAGTCCACAGCCCTATTATAATAGAAAACAGAAACAGATACCAGACGACTCTCTAGCAATTATATTTTTAACACAGCAAACCACTGAAAAAAATGTAATTCCTTCTTTAATCAAAGAAATAACAGTGCATTAGCTAAGGTATCAACAATTCTTCCTTCAGTCTTTGAAAGAGCTTTCCACAATTACTGTTAGAAAATACTGTACTTAGTACTGCAGTCAATTGTCACAAAAATACAGTAAGTGGAATATAATACCTTGTCAGAAAATGCTTGAACAAAGTGTTTAATCTACAGAAATCCAAGTCTTAACAACTTGAAAGTTTTGTATGAGAAAGCCCCTCTTCCAAAACCTGCTGTGACAGAGAGAGGCAGCAGCAGTTGTGTCCGTCTGCTCCTGTGGCTCTGAACCAACACCTGCCCCTACATTCAAAGGAGGATGTATCCTGACCATGGCAGGAAGAGGCAGGGCTCCCACACCACAGCTCACGCCCAAGTCTGCAGTGGGGAATGCTCCCCACTGATGGCTCCAAGAGCCTCCGGCAGAGAGCACTGTGAGAGGAGTCTGATCTGCTGGGAAGAGGGAAGTACATTTTATGGCATTCCTTTCCCCTTTGAAAAAAGTTACTAGGAGGATAAAAAGCAACATGTTCGTCTTATTTCCATACCATTTGAGATCTACTTTTCTACTGCTAAGATCCTGCTCTGAATATAGAATTATTGTTTTTTCCCCATTGACTTTACCAGTGCTCATTATTTCAATACTCACCTAAGGCATAAGTCCTGTGGGTGACAGAATATTTTTACAGAAGAAAAACAGAATCAGAGAAATTAAGGACAACTGCATCTGCTAGATTCAGGCACTGCAGCTCAGATATGTACATACAGCATAGACAAGAACCCACTGTATGCACGATAACCTCAATTACACATTTTCTATCCCAGCTTCTTGTGGTGTCAGTAACATCATATTAGCAATCCTTTATTAAGTCCAAGTGATTAATACACCATTAACAACGAAATCTGTCATAACTGCCTAACCAGAGTTGTGGTGGTGGAATCCACACTCTAATACTGAATTTAACTGCCTCAACAATTACACCGACTTCCCCTCAGCTGCCTTCCTTATTATATTTAACATATAATCATATCCAAAAGCTACAACAAGAGGTCTTGCAGATAAAATTGCTTTCTTTTATCAGACAATTCTGATTTATACCCCAACCAAATCCATCTTGCAGAACAGGCCACAGAGCAGTCCTGGGAAAGCAGCAGTGTGCAGACAAACTATGACAAGACTGCGTGGGGGGATGACAGAAAAGTCCTTGATGATACTTTCAATATGACTTGGGTTTCTGACCATGTTTTTCACCTGCCTATACAGTCTTCCAGACTTAAACTCCGTGAAGACAGAAAAAGACCATCCAAGGAGGGAGAATTCTATTTTCCATTCTAGTATCCCAGGCAAAACCAGCTAGGAGAGGAGTTTTCCTGTAACCCTATGATCATTTGTTTTGTCATTTATGCATGCAGAAGCTCACATGAAAACTATGAAGATAACTGAGCAAGTTCTTTACATGCGAATCAGTACGTACTCACTGAATATTAAAGTCTCTGAGCATAAACAAACTGCATTTTCCACATATATCACTTCAAAAAGTTTGGCTAAGCTTTTGAATTACAGAAAAAGTTGGATCTAATACATTTTTTACATGCTTTCTCCCCCTTCCCCCAGCTGTTTCCAAGGAACATATTTATGCTCAAAAAGATAGAGGGAAGATCAGAATTGTTCAGTTTTAAGCAGACTTCAAAATATTTTCCCCACAGCAAGGGAAGCTACAAAGCAGCTAAACTGAACAAAACTTAACAAAGTTAAAATAGAGAGCCTAAGGCATGGAATCTTTTAGTTCAACTACATAGCCTCAGAAAGTTACTACCAACTGAAAACAGGATCTTGCAATAGGAAGTGTTATGCAACCCTTGCAGTATGCAGTGCTAATCTTCTATTAGAAATCCTATGTAATTCAAATACTAAGATGAAGGGAAAAAAGTCATTTCAGAGCTTTTTAGTTCCTTCTCCAGAAGTAAAGCACAACTTGAGAAAGAGAGTCATCCTAACAGACAAGGAATAGTATTTCAGAGCTTTAACAAACTGAATTCCTATTATGGATGAAGCAAGTATGCATTGACACAGAAATCAACACTCCTCGAACACGAAAAATAGCTGATTAAAGACAATCTTGGTAAAATATCCTGTTGGCTCAAAGACAACATTACTGACATTTCACATAGGTCACCAAACAGCTTTCAGAGAGATACTGCTTTTAGTCTTCCTGTATCTGCAATTTAAAAAAAAAACCCTAACGTTCCTTCTTCTTGATAAAGTTAACTATTCCATAATATTCTGCCCCACGCGCAAGCCTCGGTTACAACGCAAAAGCCACCCCACCTGTCTACCACTTACACCCAGTAACAGGTACACCAGTCACAGCCACCTTCCAAAGATCCACGTGCTCAGGAACTACGACCTCAGGACAGAGGCCACTGCAGATGTCACTTTCAGTCACCCACGGGTTTATTGCAAAAAAACATTGAAACGCAGACAGAATTTCACACTCCTGCTAATGGCAAGGCTGGGATGAGCCCCATCGCTCAGGCACCGCACTACTTTTTGTACCGCTCTATTCCACGCACCGCTTCTGTCACACCGCCTGTGACAAAGCCTGGAACAAAGGCGCGATTCTTCGATACCGGCGAGAGAGCGGGGGGGAGAAGAAATCCCGCTTCACTCCATCACGAGGAAGTTGGGAGCGCACGCGGATCCCTCCGTCCATAGAGGAGGCTCCACAGCTTCCAGCGGGAGGAGACAGGAATGCCGGTGCTAGANTCGGCCCCGCCCACCCGAGGGTCGGCGGCGCCTTTCGATTGGCTCCTGCTACGCGCCCCGCCTGGAGACACGCGCCGCGCGGGCAGCCTGAGGGGGCGCGCGGCCGCCGCCCTCAGCCCCACCGCCCCTCAGGGCGCCGCGGGAGCGGCGTCGTGCTCCGCCGTGCTCTCCTGGGCAGCCTTATCGAAGGCCTCAGCGGGATAATGCCGGCTTCCTAAAATTTTTCCCGGTGGTTTACACTGTCGAGGTCTTTCTTTACAGAATCACAGAATCGATTATGTTGAGAAAGACCCCTAAGATCATCAGGTACAACCTACGACAACACCATCGTGTCAACTAGACCATGGCACCGAGTGTCCAGTCTTTTCTTAAACACCTCCAGGGACGGTGACTCTACCACCTCCCTGGGNCCATCCAAGGAGGGAGAATTCTATTTTCCATTCTAGTATCCCAGGCAAAACCAGCTAGGAGAGGAGTTTTCCTGTAACCCTATGATCATTTGTTTTGTCATTTATGCATGCAGAAGCTCACATGAAAACTATGAAGATAACTGAGCAAGTTCTTTACATGCGAATCAGTACGTACTCACTGAATATTAAAGTCTCTGAGCATAAACAAACTGCATTTTCCACATATATCACTTCAAAAAGTTTGGCTAAGCTTTTGAATTACAGAAAAAGTTGGATCTAATACATTTTTTACATGCTTTCTCCCCCTTCCCCCAGCTGTTTCCAAGGAACATATTTATGCTCAAAAAGATAGAGGGAAGATCAGAATTGTTCAGTTTTAAGCAGACTTCAAAATATTTTCCCCACAGCAAGGGAAGCTACAAAGCAGCTAAACTGAACAAAGCTTAACAAAGTTAAAATAGAGAGCCTAAGGCATGGAATCTTTTAGTTCAACTACATAGCCTCAGAAAGTTACTAGCAACTGAAAACAGGATCTTGCAATAGGAAGTGTTATGCAACCCTTGCAGTATGCAGTGCTAATCTTCTATTAGAAATCCTATGTAATTCAAATACTAAGATGAAGGGAAAAAAGTCATTTCAGAGCTTTTTAGTTCCTTCTCCAGAAGTAAAGCACAACTTGAGAAAGAGAGTCATCCTAACAGACAAGGAATAGTATTTCAGAGCTTTAACAAACTGAATTCCTATTATGGATGAAACAAGTATGCATTGACACAGAAATCATCACTCCTCGAACACGAAAAATAGCTGATTAAAGACAATCTTGGTAAAATATCCTGTTGGCTCAAAGACAACATTACTGACATTTCACATAGGTCACCAAACAGCTTTCAGAGAGATACTGCTTTTAGTCTTCCTGTATCTGCAATTTAAAAAAAAAACCCTAACGTTCCTTCTTCTTGATAAAGTTAACTATTCCATAATATTCTGCCCCACGCGCAAGCCTCGGTTACAACGCAAAAGCCACCCCACCTGTCTACCACTTACACCCAGTAACAGGTACACCAGTCACAGCCACCTTCCAAAGATCCACGTGCTCAGGAACTACGACCTCAGGACAGAGGCCACTGCAGATGTCACTTTCAGTCACCCACGGGTTTATTGCAAAAAAACATTGAAACGCAGACAGAATTTCACACTCCTGCTAATGGCAAGGCTGGGATGAGCCCCATCGCTCAGGCACCGCACTACTTTTTGTACCGCTCTATTCCACGCACCGCTTCTGTCACACCGCCTGTGACAAAGCCTGGAACAAAGGCGCGATTCTTCGATACCGGCGAGAGAGCGGGGGGGAGAAGAAATCCCGCTTCACTCCATCACGAGGAAGTTGGGAGCGCACGCGGATCCCTCCGTCCATAGAGGAGGCTCCACAGCTTCCAGCGGGAGGAGACAGGAATGCCGGTGCTAGACGGTACGGCAGCCGCCACCTTACGGCGGGCCGGGGCACAGGGCAGCCACCACCGGCGCGCCGGTCCCGCTGGGACCCCCCTCATCACCTCACCCCGCTCCCCCGCCCCGCGCCACACCGCGGCGGGTCCGCAAGGAACACCTGTCCTAAGGGGGTTCCGCCCCGCGGAGAAGCCGTCGCCCGGCCTCCGCGAAAAGGGCAGCGGGAAGCGCGGGGGGCGGCGCGGGGCCTCGCTCACCTCCTCGCCCGGCAGCCCGAGCACCTCCGCATGAGACGCCGCCATGGCCGCGCGGCGCGCGCCCCCCGCCGCCGTGTTTACCGCCGCCCCGCCCCGGGCCCCGCCCCGGGCCCGCCCCAGGCTCCGCCTCTCTCCTATTCCTCGTCTGATTGGTGCNTGTTGAGAAAGACCCCTAAGATCATCAGGTACAACCTACGACAACACCATCGTGTCAACTAGACCATGGCACCGAGTGTCCAGTCTTTTCTTAAACACCTCCAGGGACGGTGACTCTACCACCTCCCTGGGCAACCCGTTCCCATATCTAATCACCCTTTGTGTGAAGAAATTCTTCCAAATGTCCAACCTAACCTCTCCTGCCACATTTTAAGATTATTTTTGCACCTCTGAGAACCAGGCCCAAGCTACGGAGCTCTTGCCTAACCGCTCGTACTCAAGAAACCTGGAATTGCAAAAATTTGGGGAAAACGGAGAGGAAAAAAAGGACTTTGCCTGTCAGGATGAGGCAGTGCTGCCTTCAGGGTGCTCTGAGGAGGAAGGAAGTCCCGGCTGTGTGAGGAGCTGACCTGACTTAACACCCAAGCAGGGAGAATGCCAGAGGACAGAAGAAAAAATAAATTGTAAAAGCTGTGTCTGAAATCAAAACAACGATGTTGTCAAGACTTTTCTCGAGAAAAAAATCTGCTTGTCCTCCACACCCCGTTCAAGCCTGTGAATCAATCCCTCAGGAATCCCTCCCTGCCCACCCGCCTTTCCAGCAGGCAGAAAACCAACAGCAAGAGCTGTGCTAAAACAGCTGCAAATAAAGTAGAGTGATTTAGTCTGAGCTTTGTAGCCATAAGCCTTTCTACAAGCCTAAGCCAAACTCCTCCAGGGACTGCACCATCTAGGAGTGCAAAGAACATACCTCCCTCTTAGGATGAACATGTTGAAAATCACGGGTCACTAACCACAAACAAATGTAGCAGCACCTGTACTGGCAAGGAACCAGGGTGTTTTGTCACCTTTCAACTCATCCAGCCTGGCCCCTCACTCCCTGGGTGACCTACTTCTGCCCTCATCATCTGAGAAGAAACTCTTCCCTTTCCAAAACAAACACAGACCCAGGCTCAGCTCTTTGGACTATGCCACAAGCAGATCACAGAAACCCTCAGGTAACACCTACTCAGAAAGGCTCAGGCAAACCTGTGCCCATTATCACACACCCTCACATTCTCCTTCCAGAGGCGAACCAGATGCTCCGAGGAAAGGCAATCTCAATATCAACATCAGTATGTGCATGTGCCAATATCAATGTAGTGTATTGAAAATTCAGGTGAACGTCTGACAAACAGACAGAGTGGCATTTGAGCAAGTGGCTTCATATGAATTGGTAGATTTACTTGGGGAAACAATGTCTAAGATCAACCAAAAAAGTTTGGAAAAAAAGACCCAGAAAAACTTTTGGGTATTTAAAAATAAACAGCTCTCTTCTGTTTCTGGATTGACCCTCTGGACACCCAAAGTTTCCAACTCCTTTCTCTCAGCCTTGCCTACGTTGGTCTTCCAGCACAAGTTTAGAGGGTTGTCCAAATTTAAGTTTCTGGGTGACAGCCAAGGAAGGAAAAACTGCCTAAGTTACAGCAGGCATGATTTCCAGGTCCAGTTTTTCCTGGGATTGAGTATAACAATGATTAGTAAATTGTTGTTACAGCTTGCTAGAAAAAGCATGTGGGTTTGGGGCTGTCAAACATGAACACTGGGTTTTGCAGTGCTGTCTCTCATACTCTGCTAGAGTGTACAAACCATGTCAGAGAGAAAGTATCAGAGCCCCAAAAGGTCACAGCTGAGATTTTTTTGTTAATTTTTTCCCCCAGAATTGTATTGGTTAGTCTAGCCAGAGATCTGTCTGGCTTTCTGCGGCCTCAGCTTTTCTGTACAGTAAAGGCTATAAGAAGAAGCATCCTAAAGTCCTGTTTAATAAAGGTTTTCATTGTGAATATTTTATTAGCACATTACTTATTGGGCTTTTCTGTAGGACATCAAAATTCAAACATTAAATTTTAAGTAATGTGTCATTTCAATAACTTTGACATTTAAAATAATGCCCTTTTGAAATTTACAACAGGACATTAACACACTCATTTTGTTATATTACTTTTTTAAAGTAGCAGAGTAACACAGCAATGACTCATTTTTTGTGCAGAAAGACCACTGATTGTCCACAATAGGAGTTAGAACACTGTCAATGCCCAAATCCATAAGCAGATGACTTGCTATGAACATTTCTGAAACACAGAACTTGTGTTTCTGGGTTTGTTACCCAGAGGCATCCATATATTAAGGTAAGGTCTATGTGCATTTTCAGTGGGATCAATAGTTATCTCCAATATTCCAGCAAGATATCTATCACTTCACCCAAATTATTCTTTTACTTAAAAATGAGGGAACATAAACCACAATAGGTTCATTAACAAACATTCAGTTCTTATGTTAGATATCTATCTCCAGCATTTAATATTTTATGATCTTATGCTATTACAAACTACTAGTGGAAGAGAGCTCCTCTGAAAGCAAATAATTGATTTTCAGTTGCAGAGAATAACCTGAATTTGGATCATCTGAGTGCAATGGAACACTTTGTATGTCCACATCATTAAAAATCTGTTAATATTTTATATCATTACTCCATCCCAATAGTGAGTTCTTATCTGGTAACAAATTAGACTTCTCTTGCCATCTAAATTAACCTTCAGTCCCATGAAAGATCAAAAATTTACAAAGTTAAAAAAAAAATCCATCTTTAAGCTGATGGCATTCATCCTGACAGATTCAATTTGTGGTTCAAATTTTATATACATTTATGATATATGGTTTGTGTCTATCATAAATGCTTTTCTAGGCCAAAGAGAATCTGTACACCATAATACTGAACTACTTTGAAAAAAATCCAACAAAGCAGTGTTTGTTTTTAAAGGAGGAAATTATGTGAATAAAGGAGATTTGTTTCAGAATTCCAAAGGATTATCACAATAGTCTTTCATTTAGGAATATATGTTAACTATAGTGATGGTTAAGTGCTAGAAGCTAGGACGTCAAGTAACACCAAAGTATGTTTTAACTTGTTAAATGTAGGATACTCTTTTGCTACAGAGGGTTTTAAATCAAACTGGATATATTATCTTCACTGGTCTTCCTTTAAACCAAAGGAATAGAAGTCATTTTAACTGCAACTAAACAAAATGATTCAAATGGCAGAAACAGATTTTCATCCTATTGTCTTTTGTTCTACTGAGTCATGGAATAAAAATGTTATGAACCACTCACAATGCCACAGTGACAGGTAAATTGAAAACTGTGTACAACAGGGAATTAATAGAAAAAATTTATATTGGCCATGAGTCATTGCTATGACTAAAAGAAGTAAACACCTATTGGTATCCTAATAATCTCAGTTTCTTTACTATCAAGGCAGTGTCTCAGTAGAGACCAACGTAGAGATGTAGTTAAGAGCCCCAAGACTTAACACTCTTGTTGGCTCTACTATGGGCTAGATCCTGGCAGTTATTTCTAGATTTCAAACACCATGACAACAAGATGCAAAACTGATACAAACATGGTGGCTTACATTTTGTTAGCAAGAATTTCAGTCTGGCAGTCATGTCAGACTGGCAGCTATCTCTGTGTTGCATATCAACTGGGCTGCTGTTAGCTCATTCTCAGGTTTTCACCAGCCCCTTCCTGCTCCTTTTCACTCTCAATTCTCCAAAGTCACAGCTTCTGTTTTCCTTAGCTTTTCTTCTTTCCCCTAAACGCAACATATCCTTGTTTGGATACATGTGCTTCCTGTGTTGCCTGAAGCCAAGCCACTGCCTCCAGCTGTCTCAAGCCCTGCAGCTCTACTTGCTCCTGCAGGATGACAGCAAGGTGTGGCCATCACCCAGGGACAGACCAGATGTGAACCAGAAATTCTCTGCTCAACTAGCTCTTTTCCAGGGCAACCTGCAGACAAAATTTAACACTGCTCTCCAAGTGTGGGCCTGTGTTCCCAAGGCACAAACACCTGCCCTGGGCCAGCTCCCTTCCTCCCTGTCTCCCAGGAAAGATGCCGAGATCTCCAGCTCTCACAGGGTAGAAGAGAAAGATATAAAAAATGTTTTTCCTAATTTCTGTGAATAGTATAACAGTTTACAAGCAATTTCTTTTGGAAATATCTCTGTCTTGATGAGCAAACTTGCATAGTAAGAAGAGCAACTGTAGTGGAGGTGGAAAGTCACACTCATTTTGTGCATATGCATTTGAATGAAATGGTAAACACTTGTCTGAATCACCACCACTCAGATGTCATCTTTCTCTCCCTATTTTCAGCTTGAGGGGGAGGAGGGCTGCCAGAACAGAAACCCGGAGGTGCTGAGCTCCAGTCAACTGCTGTCACATTGTTCCCAGATTAATTATCCACCAGTGATCCCATGTTTAACACAGTAGTTGTGGATATTTTTGCTAACAGCTCAACCCATTGCAATGTTAGAGAAGCAAGAACTTTCCGGGGATTATATATTTGGGTTTTTCTTCTTTAAATACCTTGAGATTATCCTTCTCCATATGTGTATGAAGTAGTACGTGCTATATGCTCTTTGCCAGTGCCTGAAACATTGCTAAGACCAGGAGAAGCTGTGTTCTGATGTGGCGTGTGACTGAGCATCACTAATGCACTCCCATCTTTTCACATATCATTTTCACACAAGATGCTCCCTCTTACAGTGTTTCTCTCATATTTCATTAAGAAAATGGGAATAGTAAATAATTGCTGTTATTAGTTGGTTTGAATTACTTCTGAAGTGTTTTTTATGTTCAAATACTTTTGAGTACACAGATTTTCAATGTGTTTCCTTGGTCCACTGACTGACTTCCAATGATCTTGAAAGTTTTGTCACTAGGAATTAATTACCGATAATGCCAAACTACACTTAATAGCACACCATCCAAGAAATGTCCACATATATTCAGGTCTGGCTGGCATAGAAAGTAATCCCACGAGAAGGTACTCTTAAAAACCAGGATGACTGAGAAGAATGTAGGGCTTTGTGCATGCTGTAAAATGATACTTATTAATGCTTAGAGTATTACCTCTGCCAAAAGCAAAGGGAAATGCAAATATCCTCCTGTTATTATACAGCTACTGTTTTTGATAAAAAGGTAACCTCAGATAATTCCTGAAACACTAAAGTAATTTAAAGTTACGTGCACCATAACTGGTCTCCAGCAATTCCTTATTAGTAAGCACTGAGATCTATTTTGCTTTTGCAGACACAACCATTTTAGGTCCTAGTGTTAGTTTTGCTGTCCACAACTAGTCCTTGCCAGAGTAGATTTTAGTTATGCCATTGGTGCAAGAATCAAGAACCTTTGAGCAGGGCCTCTTGGACACAGGCACTTCATCATCCTTCTCATCTCTACATATGTAGCAGGAGAGATGGTTTTAATTTTTCAAAGCAATTTGAAATAGAATCAAGGAGAATTTTTTTCCAGTCCAAAACAACCATTGCTTATACATGGCTTTTTAAACAACACATTTCAAAATGCTTCTTCTTGTCTCAGAGCAAGGAGGAATTGGGCTTGATCTCTCTGGGAAATTATTATCATAGCCCTTGGACTAAGTGTCCTTTTGAAGTACTGATACACAGCAGGCAAATAGAACACTCAAGGGTATTCTTGATAGGGAAAGGAGATGACCAAGTCCTTATCAGTTAATTTATAATGTAGTATAAGTTACAGGGCTGTGTTTTCCCATCTATACTAGAAACAAAAGGAGAACATTGTCAAAAAGAGAGCCCAATAGCTCTCTAAAGTAAGTGTGTTGAGAAGTACAGATTTGAAGCAATAGGTAGGCTGGCTATCTGAGGAAGGCTGCAGAGACAGCTTCTCTTGATTCCCACTAGCCACCTCCTCCACAAAGTGCTTTGAAAACTTGAGGCTACAGATGAACTCAGCGCCAGCACCAGTCAGATTCTGTTTAGTCATCACAAAAATCCACTACCAACAAGTTAATAAGTGAACATAAGGCTATCAACCCTTGAAGAAATAAAAATGTATTTTCAGCTTCCTATGCATCTTCTTCTTCCTACCTTTACCACATATGAAGGTTTTAAAAGCACATTTAGCTTATCAGGTATAATATATACACAACTTTAAAAATAGTTCCATAATAAAGTGGCCCCTTGTATGCACAGGTAGGCTAAAATGAAACTCACAAGCTGCTGAGGCTCATGTCTGTCCTTGGGCTAATTTTTCAAGTACAATTTTAACATTTGACTCAAAACTCCCCTAAACAAACAGCAGCATATGCTTTGGATCAGTAGCATACTGCTAACATTACTTGAACCAGCAGCTTGAGATCCACTGAAAATTTTATTCTAATAGGCATCATCTAATTAGGTAGTGTGGATAGGCAAAGTTCCAATGATACATAACTTATAATCCATATAAAAGCAGTTTATTTAAAAGGAAGCTGACAGCAGAGAAAAGATGAGCCACAGGGACAAAAATGGACCCTTTTAATGATTTCAGAGCTGAGGTATTACCAGATATAGAAAATGGGTAGGCAGGCCCAGGAAGAACAGATTCAGGAGGAGGCACGACAAAGCCATTGGAGATTAGATATGCAAACGTTCCAACACATTTCATGTATTTACATCACTAGTAGAATATTTCCTACATACCCAAAGCACATAGCAGAAATGTTATGACCTATCATGAACTATAATCATTCAGTTATGTATTCTGTATTATATCAAGGTGGTCTTTTACTTGGGGTATTTAAACACTGTAATCTGCAAGAAACAGCTGTCTTTTTAGCATGAAATGCTTTCTAAACAATTTTTCTGTGTCCTCAGTTCACTTCCAACTTAATTGACTGGCTTTCCTGAGTTTGTATTTCACTATTCTCTCTTTTTTTTAACGAGTTGGGTAGGAAAAGCAAAAGAGACTGAAAGATTTGCGATTTCATCAGGTGAGGTTAATTATGCACTACGAGGTATTGGTTTGTTACAACAGTAACAAAGGTGCTCAGATCCTGTGAAGTAATGCTTAAAATGCCATTTGCTGGAGTGAGCACTACAAAGAAAGAGAGGACAGTAGAGACAGCCTTACATCCCTTCAGATCCCCCAACTGTGCAGCACGGAATGGGCCTCCAACTCACACAAACATCCTGCCTATGGAAGGGCAGTCTTATTTGAGCTATTACAGGATTTTCCTACCAGAAAACAACTCTGCTCGTTACTTCAAAGGTCAAGCAGAAAGGGTGTTCACATGAGAACTTCTAGCTGCACCTTCAGATAAGAGGCAAGGACACACAAGTGGCATCATGGCTGGCACTGAGTGGGAGCTGGCTGCAGGCTCCTCTGTTATAGCTACCCAGCCAAGGCTTCCCTGCAGCCAGAGGACAAACACAGCACAGCACAGGGACAGTATAGCCCAGGCCTGGGCACATTCAGGTTAGTTGGTAACTATTATGTGGACCCCCAGCTCAGAAATGTCTTAAGTATACAGTCAGGTCACTGCTCCTTCCTTAAGTTTGGAATAACTTCCCAGTGTTGCTCTAATTTGTAAGCCTCACTATATATTTTTCTTCATTTTGTCTCCTTATCCAAGCTTAACTTGCACCATTTTTAAGAGAGGGAGGAGGGCAGCAAGATCCAAGCATTGGTTAATTCTGACTTAATGCATCAGAGGAGGCCCAGATAATTACAAGTTTGCTGTCAAATGAATTTGATAGTCATCAAATATTATGCTTTAACTTTGCCTGACTGATAGCAGCCATGCTACACAGTCAGATCCAGTTAGGTTTACTCAACCCTCCTGCCTTGATGCACATGCTGCTAAAATGAGGTTGTACGGGAGCTCCAGAGGTCTCCTAACTCACCCCCCTACTCTGGCTTTATCAGATGGAGCTTCTGTCTCTTGAGTCCAGAACAGTTTCCACAGAGGCCATTTACCCTGTGACCACCTAATAATGCAGGTCTTCTTCTCTAGAGAACATGGTGGTATCAATTGCCAGAGACACTGTACGGACTACATGAACCACCGCCTCACGTGACACAGCAATCCTTAACCTCAGAGGTGGAATTCTGTTTACTGGAATACCAGCTGCATTCACACATACAGATTTGTATTTCTGGAGATGTAAAAATATTTCAAAGCAATTGTTTAGGACTTACTTTGGATGTCTTTGTTAAGCATGTAAACATCTAATAATTTGAAACCTACAAAGCTCATGATTTCAGTTCCAACATTTCTACCTTCTTAAATCTTTCCTGCTAGGACATTTCCATTCACAGATTTGTTTGTTCTTTTGATCCTTTTTATTAATCATTAAGTCAAATTCTTTCAAATTTAGAGCCGAGATGTTCCAATTAAAACCCATTATTACTTCAGATGAACTATACATTTCTAAAGTATCCTTCTATTATCTCCTACATTATATTTCATCTCATAACTTGTGGGGTTTTAATTTGCATTTTTTATGACTGTGGAACATAAAGAAAGTGTGTCTGTCAATTGTTCATTGAGTACTCTTTGTAAAGAATGTTTAGAATCCAGTGAGATATATTATTTCCTCCAATGACATGTAAAATTCATCTCCTTCTGATTCTCTTTTATTTATGTTGTCTCATGTCTCCCTGATAATTCTTCTTCTTTGTTGATGAGCCTAAGTGATTGTGAGCCACCATCAAATCTTGTTGCCCACCAGCACATCTCAGCACCTCTGTAGTCTGGGATGTAGTCTGTCAACCAGTGCTATCTCTTTGGCATGAAAACCTGAACATTTATCCTATCTCACTTTTTTGTTGCCAGTTCTCACTCTGTGGCAATGCCTTTCTGTCCTGCTCACACAGACCATGCTGGGTACACTGATGGGTTTACATGCAGCTTTACAATCCAAATACAGGACTCCATAGATCAAAGCACACATTCTCCCCTTTATGTCAGCAAGTCAAGCCACACTAACACCATCTTGTAAGAGTGCCTTACCAGTATGGGAAAGCAAAACCAGGGAAGCACCAACACACTGGATGGCAACACCAGCAATGATATGTTGTATGTCCCACAACAGAAAGGGACACCAACCAGGCATGAAACCAACACTTAGACTAAGACAGACTGACCAAGGCAGCCCAGTGAGGAAGATTTACCTTCATGCTCAGCTCTACTGGGCTCAGCAATTGCAGCAAGCTTCAACTGGGCAGCTCTCATCTGTCATCGCACAAACCAGGAAGTTCTGTATTTTAGATCAGCCCTAAAGCACATTTTCCATATAAAGAAAACATTCCAGGAATAATTTTAATATAAAATGTTTTTATTGTTTTTGAAAACATTTAAAAAACAATTTTTGAGCACTTTCAATAAAAAAAATAACTGAAATGCTACTGCAATATTCAACTACTGTAGTTTCAGCAGTACAACAGACAACAAAACACTGGGGAAGAGGGGAGAAACTGGATTTCCTGCACTAAATGAAAATGTGGAACAGGGATTTTTCTTTCCTTACGGTGCAGTAAATAAAGCACAGTATAGTACAAGACTATTATATGATCCTCAGATGCACTGCACAAGAAACGCTTTCCTTCTTTTCAGTTCGGAAGTCAGTGCTTATTGCAATTATTTGCAAATTATTTACTTCATGAATTCTTATCATGATAAAATGATGCAAAAATGTTTTTCAACACCAGAACAATAAAAAATAATCCAAGAAAGGAACATATTCAACAATAACTAAGCTGAATTAGTTAACATAAAAAAGTAAATAACTTGTGAATAACTATGCTCACCTGGTTAACACTGAACCAGCTTCAATACAGCAAAAGAATAAAAAAAATAAAAGTGGTTACAGGAATATATCTAGTACTGTACAAGATTAAGTCATTAACACTCATGCACGTTTCGTGATCATGTATTAACATGGTGAAGCAAACTAAACTTAATTTTTCCTGCTGCAATATTCTCACGTAAGAGAATCAAAAATAGAAATATCTCATTGAGATCAATGCACATTGCTACATAAGACAATTTCACCTGTCACTTTTAATGACATTTTGCCTTTTAATAATGAAACACATTAAAAAGGTTTTTTTTTTTTGTTTTGCCTTTTTTTTTCTAAATCTGTGGGCCGTATTTCTTGCATTTATCCTAAGGAATGTGCCTGCCACAGGTTCAACAGAATTTTAGTGCAATATATGAACCCAGAAGGTTTGCTGGACTAACCAAGCCATCAAATTTAAAGTGTTTGCTGCAATACTGTACACAGGGTACAAATTCACTAGTTTGTATACTTTAGCAAAAACTGCTATCAAAATAATTTCTTTTTTATGTTAGTAGGAAGCCAATAATGTAAACAAGGGGTCAGAACTGTCTCAAATTCATAGTTTTGGAGTATCTGACATAGACAGGCTTCCATTTGTTAGGATCACAGAATTTTCCTTTGGGTATTGCATACTTTGGTGTGCAGTAGTGCTCTGTCTCAATGTATCATAAAGAACTAACTAGCACTAAGTACAGGGACCTAACATTAATTATAACACCAACACACAAACATCTCTAAAATGATACATACCAATGTACAAAGCTGTGCCTGTGCCTTGGATTTTACTTGAAACAATTCTTATCGAATTCAATACTTTTAAAATTAAACATATATTTGCTTTAAACCCACAGTTTATAGAATATTTCTTCTAATTAAGTCATGTTGGGCCCGATGTAATGCTTGCATTTAAAGATAATTTCAAACGCACTTTTAAAAACCTTTGGTGATGGCTGCATAATTTAGAATGCATCAACTTTAAACTTACTCTTGCTTTTGTGAGAAATCTTCTTAAAAAAACTAGTAGTTAGGCTAAACTTTCCTTCCCCCAAGCCCCCCTCAGTGTCAGCGATCCGAGGTGAGGCCAGCCCGCCATGGAACACGGGCTTGCTGCAGCACCCGGGCAGCTCCTCCTGCAGCGCTGGCACTGAGTCAGAGCCACACAATAGCTGAGTTGGAAGGGACCCTCCCCCTCTTCATCGAAGCAGGTTCCACCTATTCACAGTAGTGCTGGCACTTCACACAGGGTCAGGAAACAGAAACAAAAAGGTGCTGAGTGTCTTTCAGACCCATCCTCCCACCAGGGTCAGAGGATGTTCAGCACATCTCTGTCAGAAGGCCAAGGGCAAGTAGAAGATTCAAGCCCTGCCTTCAGCAACTTTAGTCTACAAGAAAAATGGTTCAAGTCTTACTGACAGACACCTGGCAGGACAACAAGCAGAAGGTTACTATGCAGCTTTTAGTCTCCTCCCCATTGCCTTGGAAGAGTCACTTGGTCTTAAAGCAAACCACATTATCGCAACATCCTTGTGCTTCAAGGAGGGATCAGAACTCTCCAAGTTTGTTCCTGATGAAGTGGCAAAACTTCTGATGCAAGCACAGTGAAATCAGGCCCCATAAGGTGCTATAGCTTGGCACAACTGCTTGTCCCCGCAGAAGAGGCCATAAATTGGTGATGAACTGGGGCAAGGGCAAAAGAAGTCATGATACACCAGCACGTCCAGTGCCAATGCAGCAGCACAAGTTGAATCAGCACTGCCAAAAAAAATTGACCAGTACTGGGATCTTGAGTCATTTGCAAAAACTGAAGAAACAGAAGACCACCGAGACACTTAAAAAAAATCACCAGTCACATGAAAAATCTAAACATATTCCCCTTAAAGAAATCTAAGGGGGGTTTACTGCATCTCCGCCTTCATAAATTCATAACTACTCATTCAAAGAAATGCAAAAGAATAAAATTTTTCCTGCTCTATTTTCTGCTTTGTGTCAGGTCACAGGAAAAGTAATCCATTTTATACTAGGCTTAAGGGATGGTATTGTAGCATACTCAGTGCACCACTTGTTTTGTAAAAAACCTCACTCTCCAAGTCCTCTTTGTAGCATCAAGGCCATGGCTAGTTAAATACCTCTCTCTTTTGACCATTAGAGAGATCCATGTATGCCATGCTGATAAAACAAAAGGTCTTTTTGGTTTGAGTGAACTAGTGAGGCAGAAGTCTAATTCTCATTTTCCAGAGGGGTAGCGGTTTTTCCCTAAAAAAATTTAAAGGAAAAATTTAAAAAAATTAGATTCATCAACCCTGTCAAATCACTTTTAAAAATGGAATTCAGGCTTCTAAAACAGTAAGTACTTTTAAAAGAAGTTTTACCAAAAGAAAGATCACATATCTTACTGTGTATCTGTAAAGTGCCTGGCAGTATTATGGCTCTATATGAAATATTTTTAGATTAACCACATTTTCTAATATTTTAATAATCTTTTGTTTGAGAGAGTGAGCAAGAAAGACAGAAAGGCTCAACCTACTGAAATAGAGAGAAAATAACACCTTCCTACGCCCTCCACTAGGTTAGGAAAGAGCAAACTTAAAAAAAATAAACCTTTAATAACATTATTTTAATGAGCTCCAGCAGATCTCTATTTTAAAGAAAAGAAAAAAAGACGGAAAATATCAAGTTCCTTCTCTAGCATTGATAAACAGTACCTATCACTTTAAAATAGGGTGTTACGCCTAGATTAAATCTCAGTGCTCAAAATATTTTTCCATTAATTTTACCTAATATAAAAACATTGACATGAGAACTAAAATATCAAGTATGTCATGAATATTAATGGATAAAATAACTACATAGATTTATTTCTCTTAAATAAAAAAATTTAGTGCATGTTTTTCCTTGATCATTCCTGTTAGCTTTTCCCGTCTCTGTGTTTTACTGGAGATGTCAATGGCACCAGTGCTACAGAGATTTCCCGAAGTTCACCATCAAGCAGTGCTCCAGATAGCTACACAATGATCAGGCATCTGCATGTCACCTGGTCCACTTGTACCCACTCCCCACCACCTACCTACCTGTGGGCACCCTGCATTGCAAACCTGCATGACAAAGGTCAGTAAAGATCACCTACTAAGAAATAACTACCAATACAAAGTATGGAAAGCCTACTAAAGAGCTTGAATTAAAACCCTCCCAAAGCATCAACCAGAGCTGTAATCACTGGCTGCCATTAACCACTTCTTTATTTGCTAAAACAAGAAATGCTGAATGGGAAACACTCCAAAGTTCAAATTTTAATACTGGCTCTTTGATAGCCCATCACCTTCAGAGATTTGTTTAAAATTGGTAAGACTGCCTTTTCCTTACTGAAGAATGAGCAACAGGTACAGCAAACTTTTTTAAAAATGCCACAATACATAGCAAGTGTTTCTGCTGCGGGAGGCACTTCCATTAAGACAAATACAATACGTCTGTCTTTTAGATACAGTGTGCTACATACATATTATAAAACAAGATTAACCCAACATTTCAACAGCAGGATGATCCTTACTCTCCATCCACTCAAAACTTGATGCAGTCATTGAGTTAATGGATTCATTGCAGATTTGTTGAAACAAGGGGTCATTTTTTAATTCCTCCAGTGTAGCATCATCGTCTTGTCCCTGCTGACGACCTGGATCAAACAGTAGATTTGTGTCTAAAGTGTTCAGATCGTTAATGCTGCCTGAGAGCTCGGAAGACAACCTGATGTCACTGGGAAAGACAGATGCAACGTTATTGAGATCTGATGCCACCTGATTCACCAGCTGCTGGTTTG
Organism: Platysteira castanea; assembly: GCA_013397175.1. Classification (NCBI taxonomy): domain Eukaryota; kingdom Metazoa; phylum Chordata; class Aves; order Passeriformes; genus Platysteira; species Platysteira castanea. The sequence goes on from VYXC01009749.1 coordinate 780,585, forward strand.
TTGGCAGACTGTCCTCCCCTAAAAGGTCTTTTACAGTGCTGCTAAAATCTAATTGCTGCTCTCCGATGTCTGATTGTGCTTGGTTATCTCCAGAAGAAAAACTGATCTGATCGGTGCTGCTATTTTTTGTGAGGTAATTTGGTGTTTGGAATTCATAAACTGAAGTGCTGGAATTGATCATACTTTGTGGGTTGGCACTAGGAAAAGTAGTGGATGTCTCCAAAATCTGTGTGAGATTCATCCTGGCTGTGTAATTTGAGGGCATGTTGTTCATTCCCAAACCTCTCACTGCATCATCACTATCAGAATCAAGTTTGTTTAACAACACATTGGTTATTTTTTTAGTGTTTGTTTGTTTCTGAAGAGACGGGAAGGCCGTCTGCATCATCACAGTCAATGGGACTGACTGGCTTCTCTGTGCTATGTTATTGGCACTGGTGTCTGCATGGATATTAGCAAATACGTTGTGAACTTCGGGAGTCACTGGACTTCCAAAAGATGTCAGATTAGAGCGTGGTATATTTGACACAGGGTAAACAGTGCTTCCACTGAGATTACGCTGGCGATGGACAGCAGGGCTCACACTCCGGCATCTCAGACTGTTGTTGAGAGATGAACCAGTTCCTTTGTTGTCCAAAGGAGCAGGAACAGCAAAGCCCTCCTGCTTGGTAGTGCTACTGACAGGGGCTGCCTGGTGCTGCACAGGTGAAACAGGAGTCACGCGACCAAAGTGAGTGTCGTGGTGGCGTGGCTGAGACTGGTATGACTGGCCGGGAACTGCAAAAGCGTGAGGTTTCCTGAAGCGATCTTCCACCAGCTCCTGGTAGCTTGTAAGAATGCCATGGTTTGCAACCGATGAATTACTAACCCCACCGTAGCCGTTATTCATCCACTCGAGCTTGGTTTTGTCGGGATGGGTAGCCATAGGCCGCTGCATTGGCTTCACAGGGCTACTTGATATGATGCTGGCATCATGGTAAGCCATACTGGAGCTGATGGGAGTAAATGCAAACGGGTTTCGGCATTCCACAGGACTTGGAGGGACACTGCTGCTGCAGTTGGAATGGGGTGTGCCAATGGGCGTGTGCCGGCTGCTTCCTAGGGCACTGTCTACGGGAGTCGTCTGAGCCAGCCTTGAACAAGGGCTCTCTCGAGACATGTTCTGAGATCCAGCAATCATTTCGGAGGTGGGCGTTGGAGTCGGGGTGGGAGTGGGAGTCGGGGTAGGGGTGGGGGTGGGAGTGTGAATTGGAGTGCTGTTGTTATGGATCGAATGGTAGAAGTGTGTGCTGCTTGGATGAGATGACACAGGAGCTCCTTGAGCTGTGGCCTGACTCTGAAGTGCCATTCCTAGACAACCACCATAAGGATGGGAATTATTCATGGACATTTGCTCCTCCATGAGCACCAGCTCCTCCACAATGCTGTCCTGGGTAAGGTCATCATCAAATGAAAAGAAGTTTTCATTTGACTGAGGGACTGTATGCTCAAACTCTTTCAGCTCAGACTGCAGAGGTAACTGATTTGAAGACTGTGCTTGTATTTGATCCAAGGAGTCCTGGATCTGGCTCTGTAACTGCTGGCTGTACACATCCTGCTGTATACCTTCACAGTGCACTGGCTCCCATGCAGATTCCTGTAAGTCACTAGAGCCAGAGTGCCCAGCAATAGTCATAACACTGATCTCTTGCTGCTGATCACAATTCACAGATGCAAAGTCAGAGGTTTTGGTGATATGGTGCCATGTATTTGGGTTAAAGCTGCCATCAGATTTTGAATCATTTTCTATGATAAACAAGTTTCCTTCCAATTTTACTTTTATATCTGGAGATGATGCTGATGCAAGCTGCTGTTCTAAAGTAGGATCACAGGTATTTAAATTGGTGCTCAAAGTAAGGTCTGTTGCTAAGTTTGCAGCAGCTGTAGAAGGTACAGGTACCGTCACAGGTACCTTGCTGGGAACTTGAGCAAGTGTTGCTGTATTGTCACTGTTAGCTAATGATCCAACCTTCAGAGCCTTCTTAACATTGTTAGCTTTTTGACCCTCCATAGCATTACCAGATGAAAACTGCTCCACTAGTGGTTTCTTTACAGGTGGTAACTGGGAATCCTGAAGTGTAGAAGGTTGTCGCTTTCTTGGACTTTTAGTGCATGTTTTGTCTTTGATCAGAGACTCACCAGTAGGAGGTGAACTGATGCTGGTGCTGGACAAGTTTTGACTGGCAACTGTGAGTTTAAGAGTGCTTTGATTATTGCCTGCTGAAGAAACTGGCGTGATTTCATTAGACTGCGTCTTATATTTGGTCCCTGCTTCTTCAGCTTCCTGATCACAGCCCTTACCTGGTTTTAGCTCCATGACATCATCTGTTGAAACTTTCAAGGCTGCAACCTCAAAATTAATTAGCTGTGCAGGAGGCAGGTCAGGGGTTGCCTTTATGGATTTAGACATGTCAGAGCTCTCTTGGCCCTGTACCAAGTTCTCATCCAGCAATGCTTCTGGTTCCGTTTTGATCTTGACCGCAGGTGTAGCTACAACAGTACTAGGCTTGGATCCTGGAGACTGAAGCGAAACAACAGATCCATTTTTGATCTGTGGACCAGTCCTCCCTTCTTCCACTGCTCCTGCACTAGTGCTAACTGAAGGCGTCTGTTTGACGGGCACACTACTGCTGCTTGGGGCAAGAGATATTGCTGTCATTTTTACCACATTTAAGGAATTCACATGCGGAGCTGGCACAACAGTCTTGATTGGGCTACTGGTAAATAGCACCGTCGTGGGAGAGCGGATGGTGAGAGCACTGGTGTTTGCTGGCTTGGGTAAGATCTGCGGATAGCGATGCCGGGCAGAGCGGTCACCAACAGGGCTGGCGGGAACATTCTGGGGAGTCTTTGGTGGCTGCTTGACTGATTGCATGTGCTGAGTGACCACCTGAACATTGAGCGGCAGGACCTTGCTATCAGATGATCCCATAGGACTTGGAGATGTCACCAACTGCCTGGTCCTTGGCACCTGTAGAGAGAGAAAAAGAAAAGGTGTGGCAATGAAGCAAGAAGTCCCCAAAGCCCACACATCACCTCAGCTCCAGGCATTTCAAAGGTGAGAGACAACACAGCTCAATACACCAAAGCTAGTGCATGTCAGTTTGAAACAAAATAACTCTTCTACTTGTCCAAGACAATTTCTATTTCTCTGCCTAAGGACTGGTAGTCATATATATGCCGTCTATTTTTAAGGCAAGAGGCACTGGTCTACACACTAGTCTGCTCTTCTGCTAATGAAAGGGTCATTCTCATAACAATCCTTCACCACCTGGGACAAAAAGACAGACATACAAAGGCTAAAGAGGAAAGGATATGTTCAAAATACTGCTCATTGTTAAGGTTTCAAAAGTGATTTAAATACAAACTCACTATCAGGCAGAAAACTGGCTTACCTATTGAAATGAACAGCACAGTGAACATCTTAAAACCAAATAACCTTCCTGTACTCCCCAGCCCAATTTTATACGGCTGGAAGACAAAAATGTTCTGTACTGCAGACATTCATTCAAAATAAAATTGTACCTGTCACCAAATGCACTGGGCCAATGAAAGGCAGTTTAGATTCCCTATTAAGGCCTCAGTGACCCATACAACTGGTGTCAGCTCTCTGGTTAAACTTCATCTCAAGGCTCACTTTAACGTCTTCAAACATGAACCTGGCCTAAATTATGTGATTAGAATTCTGCTGCCTCTGTGTCAACCCTGTAACTAATGTGGTACATCACTGCTTAGTTACTGATAACGTACAACCTTTTCATAGGGTGAATTCTCTAGAGAATTGCTGGAGAGCATTACCGGTATGGGGCTGGGGACAGCAGCCACAACAATGCCAATAGGTGGAGGGGACAGAATAGCAGGACTTCCATTAGATATACTGGTCACACCGTTGGTTGCAGCCCCTTCTGTTTTCTTTACTGGAGACTCTCCTGGCAAAGGAGACTGTAGTTTCTGTTCTTGCTGCTTCTTCTGGATCTTACGCTGCAGCTGCTGCTTAGCATCAACAGGAGATGGCAGAGTTTTCACTTGTGGTTGAAAAGAATTACTTTCAGCAGTAGGTATAAAAGCTGAGGGCTGGGGGATCCCTTTTATTCCTGAAAACAAAAGAAGGAAAATGAATTATGACCAAACATACTCTGTCTGCTGTGGTGTTGCTTCTGTCTCTAACAGAGAATACATGGCAAGCATCTCCAAATCCATTCTGAGAACATCTCCTCCATGAGGTGCTCCCATCCACTTCATGCTTAAATCTATTCAGCTTCAGTTTATTTCCACATTTGTGGCAAGATCTCTGTTAGACAAGCTGGGCATTAGCTGCTAAAATACTTTGTATGGGTCTCTTTCTGGTACTGTCACGTGGCAGAAAGAGACCCATACAAATGGCAACGTGCATCAGCACCATCTCAGCCCGGTGCACTTCACTGAACTGGCAGCAGAGGGCGGCGGGCACGTTTCAATGAGCCTTTAGAATCCATCGTCTGCCGTGGTTTTGTTTTGTTACCTGTTCCAAGGCAGCTTTAAAGGAAAAATGTCTCCAGAAAGCTCTGGGTCTGTGCCGCAGAAGAGCAGCTCTGAGCAGATGACATTATCTAATGGCCAAGCCATTAAATATAGTGCATCTAATATCAGAATGCATCAAAACCTCTGTGTGATCAGGGATAATGGTGGAAAAAGGGCAGTAAGAGAAGTGTTCAGGAAAAAAAGGAAAAAAATATATGAAGAAAAAGTTGAAAAAACAATGGAAATTAGAATGAGAGAACGTTTTTTTCTGGAGAATTTACTTTGCTGATCATAAAGCAAGCAAGTGCTGCTTTCAGGGAGAAAACAGAGAATTAGTGTCCTCTTGGCAGCTAGTACTAATTTCCCTTATAAAATCACATCACATTTATGATCTTTTGTTTATTAACAGTCAAGAGGATTAGCGTACTCTTTAGAGACCAAATAACCTTGCTGAACTACCTCTTCAGAAACGCTTTAATATTGTTTCATTTAAACTTTGAGGTTACAGTTTTAAAATAACTCCTAATTATAAATTAATCAACATAATTTTACTACTTTACTAGTTTTTCTAATACTAATTTTACAATATAAACCTAATAATTTGGTTTTAGATGCCCAGCACATGCTTAGTAACTGTGGTCTGGGAGCCACTCTCTCAGCAGCAGCCTGCATGTACCACAAGGGGTTGAATGTCACAACACATCTCCACTTCCACAATTTCTTCTTCACAGAGCAGTGAAATGCCCAAATAGATTGCAATTACTGGCACACAATTCTTCTATACGGGCAAGCAATACTGATAAGAAAAAAACCTCTCAAACTTTTCTTTGAGGGTAAAAGTTTGCTTTTTCCTCAGTTAATGCACAGAGACACTGCAGCTCCCTGCAAGAGGAATGGAAGTATTTTGTTTGCCATGCTAGGAAGAACCTCTTCTAAAATGATTATCCAAGCCATAGAGGCATGCACTGGAAGTAACTCTCCTTTCCTTGAAGGAAACCATCTTGCCTTGAAGGAAGTGAGGGGGAGAAGCTACGTGAATTCAAGAGTTGTCCATACACTGAGTGTCCCTTCTAGCAGCACAGCAAGTAGAAATCAAGCATAGCCAAGCAATAGGTCACAAAGGAGCATACAGGCAGCAAAACCCACCACTGCCACCTGTCAGGTCCAAGTTGGAATAAAGGAAAGAGACCCCAAAGGAGAAAGGATATGATCCAGAAGGGGATCACCTGAACACCACTTTCCATTTAAAACTGCCTGTCTCAAGAGATTGGCCTTGATCTGAACACATTTTGCTTGATAGGCCCAGGCAGAACTTCTCAGAGGCAAGTCTGGGGGCATATTGTGCATCTGCATTTCCCTTCTCAACCTTTTTGTATCCGCAGTCACCAAAACACACTTTAAATGGTTAAGTGACTGATTTCAAGCATGCAGAAGGAAACAAACCACACAAAAAAATCTGCTCTTGACAGAAAACGTTTTCCAAATTAGGGCAAGTTATCAGACAGAAACACAGCTACACCAGCAGTCTGTCTACAAACTAGCACTGTAGCAGCACCAAACTCCTGTTCCAGCCAAGTATGTAAATTCGGCACAAGTACTCACATGCCCTGAAGACCAGGGTCCTCACCAGAGGAATGGAGGATCATCAACTAAACCTGAGACCAGTGCTGATATTCAGATCTTTATCCAGACTACCAGCAGAACAGTAATTTGCAGTAATGTGACTAAAATCACGTAAATGAATGCTCAATGCTCAGAGTCAGTGTTAAAGTTTGCCCTGAAGAGAAGTGCTCCTCAAACCAAGCTGTTACTACTCTCAGTAGGAAGATCCCCCACTTCAACATTCAGCATTATCTCATTACCTGCTGGTGCCCCTGCCATTACTGTTAAAGCTGCCATTGACTTGGTACCAATATAGTGACTTTTGACAAGAAAACGAGCCAATTCCAAGACTGTATCAAAAGGCTGGCTCAGCACTTTCTGGGCCCATTCACAAACAAGCCGGCAGGCTGCAGAGACGACTTCCTCATCAGCACTTTGCAGCTGCCCAGATGGCTCTGCTCCATCCAACTAAACCAAACAAACAAAGGAGGAAATGTTACTTTAATTAATAAGGGTCATTAAGGCATGAAAACAAAAATAGAAAGCAAATCATTATTAGAATCACACAAAAAGTTGAGTAGTATGTTCACAGTTCTACATGAAGTTATGAGAATGAGATCACAACATCAATATCTTTCAAAATGAAATGTTTTAACAATAATCTACGGGTTGTTTTCAAAGGCATTATATGGAATTGACATTTCTGGAAGAAAATCACAGACAGAATCCTAATATTTGGACCACCAACAATTGATTTTCCTTGTATCCAGAGTCTTGTCAACTCAGCAATTACTATTACCCAGGAACTGCTTCTTTCACTGGGGTATCTCTTCCCTAGCATTGACTTCAAAAAATACAGTAAAAGCAAAACAGAGTCAGAGTTAAAAGCATGTATATGGTGGATGGGAACACTGTGGAAGTCTACTTCACCTCCTAAATTAGATTAAGAGTATTGCAATTCATTGTGATCTTTACAGAAAAAGAGATCAAACAATGATTCAGAATAAAAGAATTATACAGAAAAATCTTAAAAGCTGCACAGATCTTCACTTTGTTCTGCAAAGTTCTGATAGAAAAACACCATAATAAATGTTAACTTGCAGAATGATATATAAATATATATTACACATATATTTTCTGCCAGAAAGATATATAAAAGCAAATACATATCATACCCCATCTCCAGTTTTATGAAAGTCAAGGTTGGGCAGTGTTGGCATATGCACAAAAGCCTTCTTCCTCAGTCCACTGTAGCAATATGTGAACAACAATTAAGGTCTAAATTGTCTGCTTGTTAGTTGGGAGATAGGAGAGAAGAGCAGTAATTCCTCTGATAACCCTCATAAGCTTTAAAAGCAAACTCAACACAGAACTAAGAACTCCTCATAGCATGATCTCACAGCCAGCCAGAATCAAAAGCCTATCAATGGCTGCACTCTTGGCCAGGTCATTGGGCTTCTCCATCTGTGCAGAGATGCTGGGTATGAAGAATTTCATGTGATGACTTAGAACAAGCACTAAATCATGCCAGGCAGTTTCAATTAGCTACTCAATATTCAAATCATTAACATAAATTTGGACTAAACTCTCTTTCTAAAACAAGATAGGAGAACGTTATTTCCAAAAGTTAATCGCTATTCAAAAATGCATTCTTGAATTTAATTTCTACTTTATTTCCTTCTCTTAAAGGACTTGCTCAAACTGGAGTTTCCCAGGACAAGATAAAGTGTCTTATGAGTGCATTTCTTGCTACGATTTCACACAATTTTTGAGGCACTCTCTCCTCACTCATGATAATTTTTCTGTAAAAATACAGACATAAAGACCCAGACTTTTTCTGGCGCTGATCGCATCAAATTGGTACACAAAAATATACTCCCTTTATTACTCGTACTCACTTATTTATAGGTCTAGAAATCAAATCAGCCTTTTTTTTCCTCTCCACAGCTTTACTCTGGGAGTTCACACACAGTGTCTATCTCCATGGAACACAAATTCTTTCCAGGATCACTAATTTTTCACATTCTGTAAACATGTCTGTATTCTTTCCTAGGCCATGGAGTTTGCAATTGCTTGCATTAACCTGGATGGAGCATAATTACAGTAAAAGAAATCTAAGGAGCCTGGGAATTATGGTAGGTGTGAGACAAGGTCGCATTTTAATCATTCTGAATTAGAAACAGCGGAAATAGAACTTGAAGAGATCCCCTGGATCAAGCTATAATTATATCATATCCTTTCTTCCTTGACACTTCTCTAGCTCTATCCAGAACATGAGTACTAAGTTTTGGATTTCACTGCTAGATAATCCAACACTGTATATTATGAAGCAGTTTAACTGACACATAAGTTCTCCATTTACTACAAGATGGAAGGTTTTTTCTCCTCAATGGAAGACAAGCAATTCTGGGCTGCCTGCTAACACTTAATTCTCTAAGTGCATGCTTCAAGTGAGACCTGGCAAAAGCGAGTATTACAGCACATCCAGATCATTGCTGTTACTTCTGTTGAGTGGTTTTTAATTACAGCCTATGAGCACCTCAATGCCTTTTAGCCTTTTTGCGCTCTCCCTCCTCTGCTTACTGCAGGGGCTTTGCCTACCCAGCACGTCAGGATGCAGCGAGAGCCAGCCCTGGGGAATACAGCAGGTAGTCATTACTTCACCATAGCTTCTAAGGGTGCTCATGGGAAGGTGTAATTCTCAGTTTGGGAAAGAAAAAATTGTTGCTGATGAAAAAACTGGTTTGAAAATCACTAACAATTTTGGTTCCTTTATTCCAATATCTCTCTTTGCACTAAATTATAAAACTTTCTGGATGCCTCGCTGCTGTGACAACTAAGTGTCAGAACCTAACTATAAGTACTTGTTTCCAAAGTTATATCTTGCAACCTAACACTACTGCAATTAATAATTTTTAAAGAACGTTGGAAAAGTGTCGGCATTTTTTATTTAACGTTACTTCTACATTTAGCTGGTAGTTAAGCCATAACGACAGATGTTCTCCAGGCAAGTGCAGAACAAGTTACTGAGAAGCGTTCTAGCAAAGGATATTTTGATTTGCCTCTTGTGCCTAGACGACGGGCCTTCATATTTGGAAAGACATTTTTCATGATCTTTCCAAAGTCAGCAGCACTTAATGGGTGGTAGCCAAGATTGTCACAATAGCTCCTGCAACAAAGAGAAAGAAAGCGTGAATGGAATCAAAGTTAATACAAGAGGCCAGCCTACATGCTAGACTCCAAAGGTTTTCAAAAGAAAACACTTATCCCCGTCCATATTTAGAACCATATTTAACATTAATGAAGCTATCCACAACGAACTGAATGCATTAAAAATGTATAAACAGAGCTATTAATACCATCGTTTTTGCCTTGTTCTCTACTGAGTTCAAAGACAAGTCATGTGGAGACATAACAAGTAGTGGCATTATCTAGAGCACAGTTAAGATTTACTCCACAATTCAGTTTGAAGCATATGTTTCAAATCACTTATTTCAGGACATAATAAAGCAGACACCCTGTTCTAGCCAGAAGCACAGCTTGAGTGTGGTAAGGCCTGAAGTCCTGCAGGAATATTTGAAAAGCAGTAGGTAAGAGAGGTGTCAGTGTCCAGAGAAAGATTTTGCCTAAACAACTTCAATTTAATAGACCTTAACAGAACTAAACTTAAAAGATGCCTTCCCGGGGAACCAGCTTTATAGATGTAACATAAGCATGTACTGAAGACTCAACCTTCCTACCCCTGTGACTCCACTGAACTCTGAGAGCTGCTTGATTACAGGATGCTATTTAACAGTCAAAAATTAACAGAGATTCCAACTGCTGCTGCAAATGAAGATCATCATGTGACTCAATATACAACCTGATTATATAGGGGAATAAAGAAACAAAAAGCAATTATTTTGCCAACTTTACTTGTTCTAGTAAAATGGGCACTGTCTTCTGTCTTCAGTTCTCAAAAGCAGCAGAAGGAATTCTGTTTCAGCACCTGAGACATTTAAAAATACATTCTTGAGGCAGAGAACAAGAATTGTTGATTTTGCTGCAAAAGGTGAATGTTCTGGAAAATCAGAAACATAAAGCAAAGGAGAAAACCAGGACCTGCTCTGGAAGTGCTTAAGGCTGCACAAAGACAGCGACTCCCTGTGCTGTTTCAGACGTTGATGTGATGTGGCCTAAAATGAACCAGTAAAACCTTCTCAGTGAGATTCCCAACAGCTACAGCACCAGCACCCGATAGCAATGACCTCCTTTCCTGTGAGAAATCCTACCAGCAATACACAAAAACAACCTGCCTCTGAAAAGTTGACTGTACATGATCCAGTTATCAGCAAGAGAGCAGAGAAATAATTACTTCACACCCCACAGTTGCCTGCTACTCTAATCAGGTACATACACACAAACCAACCCCTGGAAACTCAGGCAGAGGCAAAGAAAAAGCAGCAGTCTGAAACAGATGCTTCATCCCCAGCATCACCCAGTAACAATCTGCATCCAAGCAGGCCAGTCAAAATGTCCTCTCTTCAAGCTGTAGCTCCATAGAACGCTGTATATATTTCTTGAGATACTTCCACTGCCTTTACTTTCTCAGTAAAAATACCAGTTACTACAGAGCCAGTACCTGCTGCTTTTACCCTGGCTGTAGGTTGGTATTCTCCACTTGCAAAGCACCACCACAGATGTAATGATTTTGATGATGACAAACAGCAACAGTTACACTCTTTGGTTCTGACACTCCCCTGCAGAGCCTCCCCCCCATGTCTGGGGCCACCCTGTCCAAACCAAGAGATGCTGCCTACAACCTGGTACACTCGTCAGGCATCAGTCTGGTTTCTACGTGGAACATCAAGAAGCTTTATATCCAATTTATATACCTACATATTTCAATGTATGTCACTCAGAAGCTGGATTCTAGATATGTCCCTTTGAAGTTATTACAAAGGAATTCTCTTCCTGCCTCACTGTGCCCTCACAGGAATCACACTGCTTTATGTGTAATAAATAGATCTCTTCGTGCTTTTTGTCCCATGCATCTTCCCAGGCCTCCATGGATTCAAACTTTAGCCTGAAAATTCCTGGAAGCTGGGTCTCTGTTGCTTACTGATCCTGATTACAAGACTTTAAGTCTCAAATACCATTCAAAGGAGGACTCTCCAAATTTCTCTGCCACAGTCAGCAGTATCTTTGACTGAAACTCAACAATGTCAGCAAAATAAAGTAAAAAACCCAAAAAACCAAGCTAGCAAAACACCAGGATCAGGGACCTACCAATCTATTAACTTCAAAGTTAAAATTATTCCCTCCCTAGGAGAAAATAAATAAATAAAAAGGGAATAAAATTATCCATTCCTCAAGTCTAGCATATCTGATTTAAGACAATCACTTGCTAGCAGCAAAAACATATAGTCTACATGGTCCCCTTGTATTCACAGTGGCAGCTCCTGCAAGCTTGTGATTTCTGAGCTATCAGTATTATCATGGAATTTCAGTTTTCAGACAGATCATCCCACATCACCCCTCCCCCTCCTGGCTTAGCCGAGAACCCTCCATGTCCATCTGTGGTCTCTCATTGACTTGACAACACATACCAGGAGTCTCTCCCCTGAAGCTCTTCTCTCTGCTACTTGCACTCTTGGCACATCGCTGAGCCCAGGAGCTGTTTTGCTCTTTGAAGGGTGGGTGGGAAACAGACGGGGGCGAGGGGAGGGGAAGGGGAGGGAAGGTCTGAGCAGAGACAGGAATGACAATGGACACGCAGTTGCTTTGTTCCTTTGTACAGAGCTCCCCTACATGATAAGCAGAAAAGGCTTTCTTTTTTTTGTAAGATCTTCAAATTAAATGTACTCCAGACATAGAATACACTGGCAATGCACCTGAATTACACCAAAAAAAAAAAAAAATTAACCAAAAAGCTCATGAAAACAGGCTATGCAGCCCACCTTACACAGCTTCCTTGGCACAAAAAACCAGCGCAAACAGCAAATTATAAAGAACCTACTAAATGAAACAAAACAGAGTTCTTGGTTTATCCAATCCGCAAAACAACTGGTCTCCAAAAATGGGTTAGAGTCAGGAACCTTAGAAAGAAGTAGGCTCTCATTAAATTGACAAACAATGCTGGCACATAAATGAGTCCTAATAATCAGGTAGGATGGAAACCAGATGTCTGAAAACCATTAGAGAAATGAAATTGCAGGTCAGACTCCTAAGAGCAGCAGCAGAGGTGAGAAACAATTACTTTAGATGGAGTTTGACTGGCTTTCAAAGGAATATATGGGTAGTTGCTTATGCTTATGGGACTAGACTTTGCAACACAAGAGGTCCCATCCTATTCCTACCAGGGAATTTTACATAAAAACACTGGATAAGCACTAACCACATGATTAGTATGTACCTTGTGTCCTTTATGTGTTCAACAGACATGGTATACATATACCTACTGCCCTCTTCTGTGTTAGCCTCTGAATATTCTTCTAACTTGTTGGTTAATACTCTTAACACTTAGTGCATATGATCTATGCATCAGGTGGCACCAAGTGGCCCAGCAGCCAGTAAAGCAAGGATTAATGATTTACAGACTAAAGGAAAGAGATACAGGATGACTCAAAGACCTCCTAATCCATATTAAGCGTATCAAGTGAATCTTCAAGACACCAAACTTAAATATGAATGACTTTCTTTCCTTGCGTCGCAGCCATAGAATTAAGATAAGAGGACTCAAGTGTTTACTGAAGGCTCAACAAACTGTTTTGTGGGCAAATAGGGATTTTTCTTGCATAAGTACTGTGGGACTGCATTTAGACTTGAAATTCTAATTCTCTAAACTCAGCTATATCTATACATGGCTGCGTGCAGAAGGATGTTTTTTAATAGGGACAAGATATCCAAGTAAAATTGACTTACAAGAAAACATTGAAAGGACCTGATGGGAAGCAGCATCCATTCACTGCAGACTGGATAACACGTTGGGCACCTGCCCTTGAGCTCCCATACTTTCCAGCCTGTATTCCCACATAACTCCCAGAGGAAGCTGGCAGAAGAACTGTGAGCACCCAACAGAAACCCAGCTTCTTACAGCTCCATGTATTCTGTCAGTACAAGCAGCATCACAGCACCAACAAGAGGTGAACCAGCTCTCATCTACCTCCTTTCTAAAATTCAGCTGCAAGCTCTCAGCCTTCCCAAGTGCTACTGCCTTATACTGTGATGCATTTGTAAGTTATCTTATCTCTTTCAAAAGAAAGATGAATCCACTCACTTTTATCCAGTTAGAGCTGAATTCACACTTCAATTGAAGAGTAACAAAACAGAAAGAAGAGTTGCTGTACTGAATAAGCCCCGTGAGAAGAGGCTACTGAAATGTGGAGGAGCTGAAAATACTATCAACACTTGCCAATGGTGAACCTGTGTGAAGTGCAAGCTTCTGTCTTTCCCTCTTCATAAAAAAAAACATATGGAAGGTGAGGCAGAAGGCCAGTAGTTTTGCAAGATTTATTTCGGCCAAAATACACAGCAGAAATGAAGATGCTGGTATGATGCAGCACTCTTCTGAAGCCTTGCACTTTTGATTTACACATGCAGAGTGCATAAGCTTACTCACTGTGAGCTCATGCAACATCCATATCTGCACACAGAAGAGAGAAATGGTAACTGGTTAATATAACAGAGCTGAGTTTTGAGAGGCCTTAGCACCCTTAGGTAAAGAAAAAGGACTTATCAAAACTAACTCACATATTTATATGCCTGTTCCCCACATCCCACTCCAAGACTACTTCTCCTTTGGTGTGTAAGAATAGCTCATGAAAATATTCAAAGAAACTGAATGTTTTAAAAACAGAACAGAAGCTTTCAAAGGAGAACAGATTCCAAACATTTGATATTTTCCTGAATATTTGCTTACCACCCTTATTTTGTTAGGGAAAAAAATACAATACACAAATACTTGATGCAGCTACATACAAAGCCATCCAAATTTCACACTCCACAATCTGTAGATGATGATATTTCCGGGCATCTGCAGCTTGGCACAGCATGGAAGCCAAGCAGATTTGTTGCTGAAGCAGGCCATAAATTATTTAATAAGAAATATATTTAAGAATAAGGCTCCCATCTCTCTCTCGCACAGCAGCTGCCGCTGTTGCTGTGTCTGCGCGAGCGGCTGCTGCTCGGGGATTGGCCACCCCGGCACGTCCGTGCCATTGGCTGCACTGCCAGGCTGCGTCACCGCTCCCGGCCGTGGCAGGAGCTCAGAAATAGGTGTGTGCGTGTTTATCAACCCCAGGCAAGCCAATGCCACCATGCTTCAGCTCAATCAGAGTAAAACACTTCAGCAGAGAGAGTTAATTAAAACGAGGTATTTGCAGAAGGCAATCCTGCAATAACAATTACTATGGGGTGAATCCTGTAGGCACTTAGGAGGTGAAGGGATTCAGCTCCCTGCAAATTACTGTAATCGTTCAGATTATGGAAATACTCATACTAGATCATAAATCTGTTATTCATCTTCAGGCAACTGGGCTGAGGATGATAATTTCTTTCCCCCTCCCCCATGGGGTATGTTCTGTAAATGAATTCAAATCCAACTTTCATCAGACAGCTCCCTCTCCCTTGCTTCTAATCGTTTTCTCATTACACGGTAGCTTTGAGACTTGACAACACAGACTCACAGTGGCCTTGGTTACTGGTTTCATACATATTCAGATATATTGTGCCTCTGTAGAAATCAGGCTTGCTGCAGGAAGGTCCAATATTTATGCAATATTCTGGAAAGAAAGGTGCGATGGGCAGAATTGTATGTGCAAAATAGCTGCATCTGTAGGGAACAATTCAACCCCTCACCCTTGTTAAGGCAGTCATATACATATGTAAACAAGCAGAGCAACACATATTGTAAGATAGTAACTGATGCTTTTTAACTGTGACACTCTGCCCACAAAATAAAACCAATATTCATACAGATATTTACTTGTTAAGAAGTACTTCCTTCAGCAACTGTACATGTAATGCACAATTTAAACACCACAGTCTTATCTCCAGAGGCAGCAGTAATGAATACAGTTTGCCACAGAGTAGCTACCGCATTCTCAGGTACAGCAGCATGGTCCATCAGGCTGTGTCCACGCAAACCAGCGGGGTGTCCCTGCACAGTCAGTGTCACACAACACCGCACTGGCTAAAGCCGTAGGTATGGCACTCACTTGTATTCATCATAAACCTCCTGCTTGGGAAGGGATGTCTCGGGGTGCTCTTCCAGGGTGTTGCGTATCCACGAGAAGGCGTGCATCTGCTGGGCACGGCTGGACGACATGGAGATCTGATCACTGGGGAGAGAACGAGCAGCGCTGAGGAAGACATGGCTCTACAGCTCCTCCTCACTTACAAGACTTAATAACTGTCTGCCTACAGAAGTGGAAAGACACCAGAGACAAAGAGGGCCTGCACCTCCAGCATTTATCTATTCCTTGAGCCATGGGCAGCAGTTTCTCCCTCTTTCATCCACAATTTAGCAGAGACTCCACACTCCACTTCTTGACTGATACAGAGCTCCGAGTACACAGTGACGGGTAAGAGTTCTACCTCCCCTCTTATTATTCCTTACTGGCCACCTCTAAGCTTCTGCCCACTTAGTTTGCCAGCTGTCCTTTGGAAACACCCAGTTTTCCCAGGACACATTCCATGTGCCTCTTATAGGCACCTGCCTGCCTATAACCATCCTACCGGGAACACGTTTATTTTGTGACACTGATCTGCAGGTTGGTTTTCTAGAACTTCCTTTAGTCAAACAAGTGTTACCAGAAATACTGTCAGTTTTTTCTTTCACCCACCATCACATTTGTGTTGCTATTTTATGACTTTCATACATAAACAGTGAAGGAACAATTACACTTAGACTATGAAACATTTTCTCTGATGACTCTTGAATTTTAGGAGATTTATAATTACAAGCTTTTCATGCAATACAAGGATCTAAAGTTAAAAAAACACCCCACACCTGATCTTCAGGAAAACAAGAGTACTTAATGTTTAATAGAGGTTGCTTCTGCTACCAACATCATGTGAATGATTCCTCAGCAGTTAAGTGCCCCAGGAAGTAAAGCAAGTCTTCAGTACTTGCTGCTCACCTTTACACTCACATACCTTTTGTCTCCATTGTTGGGACCCGAAGGCAGCTGAAGGTAGAGGTAGAGTTTCTCTAGATCTGTAAACTTCTCAACTTCTTGCTAGATAAGGTGTTTTGGTTTGGAAAAAACCAAAAGGTAGAGAGAGGCAGGGGGGAAAAAAGCAAATAAGAATAGTTGAGCTTGACAGCTAAAAACTGTCATCTGACAAGTGTATTCCTAAACAATGTAATTTCAAACAAGAATATATTTACTTATGCGAAAGAACATGACTGTGAGCACTATGTGACTAGAAATGTGATTTCCTATTTTATTTGCACATCATCACACACGAGAAAGCACTTGTTACAATTACAAAATTCACATTCAATAAAAGCAGAATCTGGAAAAATGTCAACAACAGATCACTTCTGTAACCAGATGTAACATGAAAACTTGGTCTTGTCAGAGCATACATGAAGCACCTCTGAGAATCCAGCATCAAAACCAGTTATGCTGTAACAACATGGAATGCCAGATCTGACCCTGTGATCCACTACATTTACTAATATTTAAGTGCCACAGACTTCAATGAAGTAATTTTAAAACCTATCTACGTACATATGTATTTTTTTGTTTCCTCTGGAAATCAGTTACTGAAACTGTTACTGCACACAAGCCCTTCAGTTAGCATCCATCTCAGTCATGCCAGACTCCTCCTCCAGACAACACCAGCTGAGGATCAGACATGAGGGGCAGTTTTACCTGGTGTATGCAGCCACTGATTGCTACACAGAGACCAGCATTTGGTCATTTGAAACGAGCTACATGGACTTAGAAATAGAATGAAAATCAGTTCTGGTAACACGCTTAGGGCCGGCTCGGCAGCAGTGCAAGGAAAGCCATGCAGCAGGGAGCACAGGGGGTTTCCTTCAGGAAGCTGCTACAGAAGCAGTGCCCAAGGTGGTGCACCATCAGTAGGGTTGGACACTCACATGAGCCTTTTTTACGTCAGAACGCAGCTTCTGGATTACTGCTAACTCTCTCTGTCTTTACTGGTGTCTTACTGCCAATGTAACATTTTCCAGAAGGAAGAGAAAAGAGGAGGGACCAACATGCAGTGAGACCTGGCTCACTTCAGCAGTGAGTGAGCAGAAGGGAAAGTGGGGAAACTAAAAACCTAAACTTCACTTCAAACTGGGGCTCCTTACCAGACACAGCCATGTCCAGACCAACCTTGCTGGGACAAAACTGACAACAGCACCAGGAAGAGGAGGTCCCGCTTCCTCCTCCCTGACCCCAGACCCTGGGAAAGGACTGGTGGGACACAGTATCCAGGGAAGGGTGCTGGGAGAGCGTGGGGTCTCAATAATGCTGGTGAGTGAACCCCACTGCAGAAGTGCTGCACAGAACGGGGCCACCAGCGATGCGACAGACCTTCCCAGAGCCAAGAGAAACACTTCCAGCAGCACACAGGTAACAGACACTGACTTGTTGCTTTTATAAGCTGCATCAAACCACACCATTTGGTTGGGGTTTTCTTCCTCTGACAAACTCCCGAAATTTGCTGACACCAATTTCTGTGTGGCTCTGCAGCAGCTTACACAGCAGTGGTGCTCAGACCACCAAGTATCCAGAGAGGTATTTCTTAATAATGGGTGCATTTTGTCAAATTCTGTGTTCTTCCTCTCCTGTATGAATCACAGTGTTTAAACTGGTGGGTTTTACTTTAGCAATCCCATTAATGCAAAATCAATCTTCTCCAAAGAAAGAATTTACAGAAAATTAATTATTTTTGAGAAGACAGAAATTTAACAAGAAAATTTGTACTTCATTATTAGACACTCTCTTGTCCAAGGAACTTAGCTCTTTTTGTTTTATATGGCAAAAGCCCAAGCAGCACACCAAAGGGCACTCTCTGGGTGGGATTACCTTGCATGGTAAGCACTAACCCATGAGACAAAAGCAGTCGAGGCAAAATAAATCCAACCCCCCCCTGCCATGACTCTGACACTGAAGTGGAAGACAAGTTCTCCCTCCCAAATCTAATGTGCCTGAGTGCAACACAGAAGGGGCGTTTTAGAAGAAATACTAAACCTTTTATCAAAATACACTGCAGTTGTCTCAGTGCCCACTGCAGTTGAAGCCATTTCTGTGTCATGGCAAGAGGAAGGGGCTGTGTGAAGGGTCCTGTCTGAGCTGCTCTGCTACACAGGTCCCATCTGCCAATCCCCCTAATTAAAGAAAAACAAAACAACAGAAACCCCCAACAACAAAGAAAAAAATTTGACTGGGATTATGTTAGCAGAGCCTTTTCCAAATGATGTGAGTGAGCCGGTGACTCTCCCATGAGCAAAACTGCATCCCTACAGCTGAGGATTATGGCTTCCTCACATCCTTAGCAGAGGCAGCTGGAGAGTGATGGTATCTCGCTGTTTGCACTCAAACTCCACTCCTTTCCATGCCTGGCCCTAGGCAGCACTTTCTGCACAAGCCCTTCAGCTTCCAGCAAGAGTAGCAGTGAAGCCCTGGGAAGGCAGGACCTCCTCAGAATGGGAGAGTTAAAAGAAGTCACAGGCAGTTCACAGAGGTAATCCTACCTGGGTGATAATTAGATAAACCTAAGCTTATTAGATGAGACTGAATCTATTTAGAGAAAATCATCTTAAAACTGAAGTAGTGGCAGCAAGGAGATGGAGTGTGACAGTTAGTGCAAGTACATTGAGGAAATACTGAATTTTGTTTAGTTAAAATTTGTTACACATTGTTTTGTCCAGGCTGTTTTCTCTACACATTTCTGAAACCCTCAAAACTTGGTTACAGTCTTGGTAAGTACAGTCTCTTCTTCAATCTCAGCTGACATCCACCAGTTCTCAGTGCTAAAGGTCTGGTGAATTCAGCAGTAACTGCAGTTACTGTTACTGCAATTGTTCAAAGCATCAAAACTTCACAATTTTTAATGTAATCAGAATCACAGAATTTGGGAAATTGGAGGAACACTTCAGTTGGCCTACTAACTGACCAGGAAGAAAAAGGTTCGCTCATTCTGAGTTTTTCTTTGTGCTAGGTTGGATGCATATGGAAATAAATAAAAATAGACAAGAACACAAAATACACTATAACTTCCCTCCCCAGTCT
Source organism: Platysteira castanea (assembly GCA_013397175.1). Taxonomy (NCBI): domain Eukaryota; kingdom Metazoa; phylum Chordata; class Aves; order Passeriformes; genus Platysteira; species Platysteira castanea. The sequence continues at coordinate 799,961 of VYXC01009749.1, forward strand.
CCAAATAGGTCATTAGTGTGGAAAAAATAGGTCATTAGAGTAGAAGAGAGTCACGGCATCAAAAGGAAGAATGAGATGCTGGCACCATTTTGGACAAACTCTCCTTTGTGCAGCCCACTGAAGTTTATGCTACTGTTGTTCTAAAAACCAGACCCTGTGCAACGTCTGGGGAATCCTTTTCTGCTACTTAAAAGCATCTAAGTAAAAATCCTGCTTGAAGTATTCTGACCTTGATTGACTGGTTCTATCACATCAGATGAAGACGGTCTAATTCTCCAAAGGCTATTTATAAATCATATTTCTTGAAGTTGCATTAGAAAAATGCACAAGCATGCTAAACTGCCTGCAGGACTGAGGTGTAAAACCAGCACAAAGCATTTCCTCTGGTACTCTTGCTCTTCACATGTTACCTTTATCTCCTGCAGCTGGAACCATAAAAAGCAAAGGAAGATTCAATGAAGATGGGGAGCAGACAGCATTCATACTGACTTTCACAACTTGGCTTCAATTTAGCCAAAAATCTATCAATACTCAAAATATCTCAGTGATCTTATATTCTGTGACAGAAAAACTAAGGACAAAGAATTAGAAACCTCAAGTCACAGCAAAGCAAAGACTTTCAGTAACATATAAAGGGACAGAAATATCTGCTACTTCTGTTTTGACAATTACCAAATACAGATAGGTAACTACAGAAATGCACAAAATAAGTAGCAAACAAATTAAACCACAGACCAGTGGCCACACAGATCTAAATGAATATGTCCTTTTGCTGCCTAAGAGACATAGAACAAATTTTCATAGAAACAGATGCAACTTTCTTTTTCTTTCTAACAGATATTTTGATTGAGCACAATAAACACCTGTGAAATAAACTAGGATGACCAAAATGTTGTGGGGTAGGGTTTTTTTTTCAACAAAAAGAGCAGGTTTTGATATCTGTTTCCATTCTGGGAGACACTAACTTGCCACTGCAAGTTTCTGCAGCACAGAAACTTATTCTGCACAGAATGAGGTTAAGGACTGAATCTGTGTTTTAGGAAACAGAGTTTATTCATGTTTCTGCTTGACCCAGAGAACCTAGCAATTTGAGCATGAGTCCCCAAAATCAATGAATATCTTTCAGGTTTCCTGACCTTGGTGGATTGGTTCTCTCCTTCTTGTCTTCTCTGACTGCTGATCTACTGTCAGGTCACAAACACTAGTCAAGCTTCATTCTAAAGTTGTCAAAAGGGATTACCATAGGACAACTCCAAGAAAAAAAAGCATGTGCCTTCTCTGGATTGTTTACCTTGTCAGGCCAAACTTTAAATAAGATAGAGGAAGAATATACTAAGGAACAATCAGAAGAGCTGCAACTTCTGTAATGGACACAGTGCAAATGTCATTCAAATTTGAACTATTTAAAATTTCCATAATGAAAGCAGAATTACAGGTTATTTCTGTCCTCGAGTTTGGGTAAGGAGAGCTGAAGGCCAGGGGCACTCTGCAAGCTTTACGCCAAGACTACTGTTTCAGAGAGCACAGACTGCTCTTAATATTTCTTTCCACATTTCGAGTATTTACAGCCAACTACACTCTAATCAAAGTAAAAAAGGCTGTGCCAATGGCAATGTAACCTGCACCTACTGGCAGAAAGGCCCTAAAATTTGTCATACTTCAGCAGAACAAACATCTATTATTTAACAACCAGAACTAAAAATAGCAAAGTAGTCAAGCAATCATCTTCCCACTCTATGAACAGAGAAACAAAAAGCAAAGGTTAAATAAGTTACTCTAGGTCAGATGGCTTGTTGGAAATATTACCAAGACAGAAAATAACTAATACTGAAAACATCCTTTTATTCTAGAATAAATACATCTGATATGCTTTATCTGAGCAGAAGCAGGAACATATTTCAGGTGCTAAACATTCCAAACAAGTCCTAAAAACACATGGCAGCTTTATTCTGACAGTGCCCAAGCACAGCTGCCAAGGCTTCATAGAGCTTCTGCCTGTTTCCTGTAGGGCCCAGCAGACAAGGGGCACCTTTGCTGCCGCAAGACCGACAGACGCTGCCTCAACACCCCGTGCCACCAGCAGCTCTGGTTTCCACGGCCATCCATCCAGCCCTGACCTCTTTTCAGAGGACTAAGGAAAGAAACCTTGGCCTTCTCGATGAGTGATTATATGGAGCAAACCAGTCTAAAAATTGGGTTCAAAAGTTCACTTAGTATGTGGCTACAAACATAACAAGCAAAGTCATAAGAGAATCTACTGCTAGACATGTTTACTACAGTTAAAAAGATGTTATAATGAATTTTTAATGACTGTTTACACCACAATTCTTGCTAATTATCTTTTTTGGATTGCACAGTGTACAATGATTTTCTTATGATCTCCTAGAAACTGACAGTATGTCGGAATGTGAGTGGTGCAGTGTAACAAGTGCAAGGCAGATAACTGGACTCTTGTATGAGCATTTGGAGTCTCAGTGCCCTGACACTGGCTGCTTTCCACAGCCCTCTGCTATAAGCGACCTCCCCAACAGATTATTGCCACCACCTCTGTTTCTTCTAGTTCTCTCCTTTCTGAATTGTGTTGAACTCGGCAGCCTACGAACATTTGTGTGCGGCTCTGCATGTGGGGGCTGTGACTGGTGCTACCAAAAGAGGGATTCAGAGCTACACAGCCACAGCCTTTCAGTTCAACACGCTTTAAGATTCTGTCTTGCAGCTCACAGCTTTCCAAAGCACCTAAAAACACAGAAACCACTTTGCCAGAATTCTGCTAAATTTTGATTTCCTCAAACTAGTCTTATCTTGGATTTTTCTTTTTTAAACTACCTGAACAGCATTAGATCTACCTTTGCTAACCTAGAGTGGCTTTTCCACTGTTGACACGACTCCTCTGAACTCATCAGCAGGACAGACAAGGAGGCATCTGGAACAGAAAATTAGACCATCAGGACACTGCTGCTCTGTTCCAAGTCAAGCCATGGAGACTGCTTTGTGTCCAAGACATCTCTGCCAATCCAATGGATGAGACCTACCCAGTACCCTCATACAAACTGATAATCCCTGCCTCAGTAAACCAAGTCCATAAATCTGCAGAATTTAATGCAAAAATAGTCCTAGTGTAATTCCATTTTTAAAATAGACTGCCAAAAGCAGATGATTGGTTAACCCCCTACTTATTTACTCCCTCTCCAATGCTACTTAGAAACACCTACCCCAACTCCCAATTTTTTTCTACAGAAACACCTGGTGTTTAAAGAGTTTTATAAACGTAGTTTTGCAATCTGTCCTTTTACCACTGAGGGCTCACATACAAAACAGTTTAAGATATTAAGGCACCTGCTTGGTGTTCACAAATGTCAGTGAGGAATAAAGTTGACAAAAATTACATTCTGCACCCCTATTTCCATTGGGTGCGTCCAAGAACTTTTAAACAGAGGTTAAATGGGGTCCAAAGTTTGTTTGCAACACAGTACAGCTTTAAATCTTATACAACAATAAATTAAGACATTTTAAGGCAAGAGAATTCAGTACTATCTGAATTAGCCTTTGATAATGTGACTTTGACGAGCACTCTTAGCTCAGTCATACTATTTGATAGTATCCAGATGGTTGTCTATCACATTTTTTTATCTTATCCACTGGTACTTCTGGATGAAGTGCTGAAGGTAGAAAGCCAGGATAAGCAGTCCCTTCCAGTCCTAAGATTTATGAACTCAAGACTCTGATTTAAAGAAACTTGCAACCTACTCACTATTAAAACCAAATAAAACCTCTTTCTGAACTAGTGCTTCCCAAAAATAATCTCTTATCACTGCCTAGATCCTTACTTTAATGCACAAATGAAGATGACGTTTTTGCAATCCAAGGGCCTTTCCCTCTTCAGAAAATGATCTCTCTGCCCTAAGCAGCACAGGAGAGCTAATAGGACCTGTAGTGTTGCACGTTTCTGGGAAGGTACCTGAGATGGTAACTAATTTTAATCCCATTTAGTGGTAGTACCTTGAAGTACTGCTAAGAAAAGGCTTCATAATAGCTCTCAGTCTCCAGAGCCATCTATTTTGGTCTTGCAGCTCATTAAATATTGAAAAGCATTCTGGAGTTGTACTTACCAAAATGCAGTCCACTTTAGATTGTACAGTTTTGCTAGATGTGAGGGAAGAAAGAAGAGAAATAGTGAATTAGTCTAAAATCAATGACAAAAACATTACATATTAGATTTTCTGTCACTGCACTACAGGTTTTATATCTTGCTCTGAAATATCCTGCTAGTCTGTGGACTAATACTCAGTCAGCTATTTTTACATAGGTTACCCAAACGTAACTGTTCGTTAGAATTCTTGGTGCTCTGTTCTTTTACATAAGAACTGCATTTTTTTAATGAAATACCATTGCAACTGGGAGCTATTATCCCAAGTTGCAATGCAGCCAGGATGGATGTCACTACTTTTATTGTAGCTCTTACACAATTCAAATGCATTTGACTTGTTTATCTGTAAACACAATTAACATCCCCCTCTCCCCATGCTACAGTAAATCCCACCACTTCAAGGCATTTATTTCCAGCTTTCCAAAGAGCTGCTACAAGGCACACAACTGTTATTCCACTGGCAACTTTGGAGTTTTCCAAGTTAGTCTCTCTACCTCCCAGCCGGCTTATTAAGACAACACTGGGTGGGGACTCAATTGAAATGTGCCAGGAATGACCTCAGTGCATGTGCCAAGGCGGGCAAACAGTATGGAACTTATTATACTTCCTATAAACACACCCATGAGCAGCTTTTGTGTTTCTTAAGGGTGCTGTACTTCACATGCTTGGTCTGACAGCATCAGTTGAAGGCATTTTATCACTGCTCTGAGGAAGAGCAGGAGGTTTCCCATGCAAAAAAACCCCACTGAACAAGCATCAAACAACCATTTTTTCGAGTTCAGAGAGCAATTATTTTCCTAGTAAAATAAAACATAATTCAATCTCCTCACACAACAAAACATCTAATGGAGGTTATTTTACTTTTGTATGGATGCTATCACATACAAAGCTAGACTAAGTCAGGCAGCTGATGCATCTACTAAAACTGTAAGTAAGAAAGAAGCAAAACAAATGCCTCTAGTGTCTGGTGGTGATGGGAACCTGCATCTACTGTTGCATCAGATGCTCAGAGGCAGGAGTTTGGTTGTCCTGCTTGTTATACCACTTCCATTTTGAAACAAGACAGTCTAAAAATCTGTTTTGTAGAGGCTGCTACTACCGATGCCCCTCCCTGTACAAAAACTGCTCAGGTTAGAGCGACAGAATACAATAAAATATTGCAACAGGTAAGAATATTTGACAACTTCACTGAAGTAGATCCGTCAACAGACATCCACTTCAGCTGGCTTAGTGTAGGAGAAGCCATCAGGTGGGTAGACACTCAGGAACACCAAGGAGACAGTAAAGCAGAGCTGCTGGGGATTTTTAAGAACAGGGAATGCTAAGGACGGTAAAATGGAAGCTTTGCCTTGCCTTGGGAAAGAAGCTCACATATACTGTAGCAACTGAAGAAGGGAACTTAAATGCCATCCCACCCACCAAAAACCACCATCTTACCAGAAAAGTCAAAGGACATCAAGCATGGAAACCTGCTGCTGCTGAACGCTGCCAGTGTGTCTGACCCAAAGCTGAGCGAACTCACAGGGACACAGCTGCTCCAGCAGCACTTCTCCACCCCAGACTCCACCTACCCACTGCCTCCAACCCCGGCAAGGTCTCACAGTCCCCGTGCCGCTACAGATCAACAGCCCCTCCTACAAAGCACTAGGCAACAGGAATCAGGCCTGTGTACTCATCCTTTTACCTAAACCTCTTCTACGGCTTCACATGACAGCTTACACAGAAAGAGTGCATAAAGGACAAGGGGATGCAGGGTACAGACACAGCAAACTTAGCCCAAATACAGCCTCTACAGATGTGCAGACACCACCATGCACTGGGCTTTTCAGGAGAGCACACTCCAGCCAGCACAGCTTCCCTTCTGCCAAACTGAGCATCAGCACACCCGTATGCATTAACATTTTCTTCTTGCAAAGAGAAAGAGGCAAGTTGCCAGGAGGCAGCTGGGCAGGAGATCCCTAGAGCTGTCCTTTTATCTCCAAATATCAGTCTGAGTCAGGAAATGTAAACTCTCAAATTTAGTTCAGGCTTTTCCAGTTGTGACCTCTGCTCCTACAGCCCTGACCAACAGTGTTGAGAAGCTGCAGCAGAGGAGCGATGGTAGGGCCAGTAAATACAGCTTCACTACATTTCCTTTTCGTCAACTGGTGGCACGAAAAGGACAGTCAAGTTCATGTCCTCCAGTCTGCAAGCAGATGTTGTGACACTTTAAAAGGCAAAGGTCCCACTGCTTCAGCAGGGATAAGTGTGATCTCTATTAAAAAAGAGATTTTTTTCTTCTCCTGCTCCATGCTCTTGAGTATACTGGGAGGACATAATTAAAATTTGTAAGTGATAAACTGAGGTTTCTTTCTTCCAAACCAGACCACAGGTTAACACTGCTTCATTTATTAAGCTTGTGCCTAACGATAAAAATGCTTCTTTTTTCCACTTCCCACATCAAAATCAAGCAGTGGCAACCCTGAGGAATGAGCCCTTTGACTGGGATGGTACTGGGACAGTGACCTTCTCATGGTCCTGAGTACTGCACAGAAACACTCCATTTGGTGACACTGCAGGACATCGCATCAGGAGATAAAAGGACAAGTGATAAAGGTGGCAAGGGGACAGCCATCCCAGTTACACCTGTCCCCTTCATTTTGCCCTGCTTCTTCTTCCTCACTAACAGGCCATACATGCTTTGAAAGCTGAAGTTTCATTTACAGGTAAGTCTGCTACAAGTAAGTGCATCCCTTACCTAATTGCTACTGCAATTACAGCGCCTGCAACCAGCAACCCCAACAGCCAGGCTGAATCAGGCCCTACACAGAGCCATTTCTAACATCTAGAGGCCTTTACTCACACACACTGCAGCAAGCCTAGGAGCAGCTGCAGGAGAGCAGCAGGAATGATGTTCTTTCTAGTGAAAATAACCTTTTGAATCTATTCAGAACCTGTGCCCATTGGAAACTCACAAACTGCACTTTAAGCCCACAGCCAGCACTGCTCCTCCTGGAGCTGCTCCTGGGGGCTCACTGAGATTCACTCCCACCTAGAAGCATAGCTGGTGCTACTCTCTCTTTTGTAGCTCTTCATGATGGCAGTCTCCCTCAAGTTAAACAAGTTCACTTACTTGATACAAAACTTAATTCAGGCTACTTCATGCAGTTTTATCCAGGACAAGATTTATGATTATGGGGGTAGCTGTCTCTTGTGAGCAATAACAAAGGTGGCTTGGCTGCTTTTACAGCTGCCTTGGATTTACCAATGACCCAACACAAGAAGCTCAGAGCATAAAATTTTACATCAAAACTTTGTATGTGCCCCTCTCCAACCAAAAATTAGAGACACTATCACAACAATGATACATTTATTCAGTGAGTACCATCCTACTGACAGTTTCAAAGTTAAGGCACACTGAGTGACTCAAGAGGGACCCTGTTGTTCTGTCTACAGCAATGCTCCTCAAAAATGTCAACTCTGCTCCAAACACCACCAGTGTGCATCAGTCTGGTCACCTTTGGTCAGCCCTAGTCACCCACCCATCGGCCACTCAAAGACATGCACCCAGCTTCTCCTAATTAGTAAAACAGCAGAGAAAGGAGGTTTCTTAGGCTGTGCTCAGAGAAGCAGCGCAGGGCAGCTCCCTGCAAAAGCTGCTGAGTTTTATGGAGGACCTCAGTCCTACAGCTTCCCAGGGAACCTGTGTTGGCTGCCTTGGGTCAGCAGAAAAAGCCTTATAGGAAAGCCTTCGGCCCACCTTAACAGCCTCAGCTTTTGACTTTAGGGCCAAGACTTCTGAAGGATTCTTGAAGGTAACTTTTGAAGGCTGTAGCAATTGAAGCTTCTAAATGCTGAAGACAAACTCCTGAAATTATCTTTGGGAGAATGAGATGAGGAGAAATTAGATGAAGGTATTTCCTCAAACTCCTCTTCTATCTTCTGCCAAACTAGGCATTTCTGTTTCCCCTGACCTATTTATGTATTTCTGCTCAGAACAGCCCAAACTTGGCATGGGCAGAATGAAGAGTGTGTTCTCTTCCCAGGTGAGCAGCTCAGTTTACTTTGCACTGAGGGAGAGAGAGGGGAAAAAAGCAGGAAGAGAAGGCAAGGAGATGCAATTTTTTTCCAAGTGGCATAAACCAGATGCCACCAACCTTGCTCTAATTAAGCAATACTTTACTTTCAGGAATAGGCAGCTGAACTGCACTGAGCCATATGGGACTACTGTATTACCAGAAGTGGCAGAATTCAGTTGCTCTGAGCACACCAGGTCCCTCCTTAATGTTGCAAATAGTAGAAGCCATATAACCACAAGGGATAAGAGAGGCCTCGTGTCTGTGAGAGCAGAAAAAGGGAGGTGGTTGGAAGAAGTAAAAGAAAGCCCCTGAGCTTATTACCTAATGCCTAGTTAACCCTGAGCCTTCCTAAAGCCTGCACAGCACTGAAAGTAACCCTCAGCAGCTTTCCAGCTGGGAGCATCCAGCCCCTCTGACAGGCAGCATAACCAGCACTGTGGGAGCACAGTGAACACCCCTCTCAACACCCACCCCGCAGCACAGCTCCTCTCCTGGGACACATGTGCAGAGCTGGATGCTGCCAAAGGGCTCCTGGGCTGAGTCCCTGGCAGAGGAGGGACAGCAGCACTTCCAGGACACCGCTGTTCTGCTCAGCCAGGAGAGACCTCCCAACCCCAAAAGTCACACAAGACATGGCTCTCACCATTCAGACACTGGCACTGGACTCATTCCTCAAACGGAGGAAGATGCCAACAACAACAGATCCAGTTCAACCAAACTCAGGAGACAAGTGAAGCTACAATTTATTGTGCAAAATTTAGTAATGGTTTGAGTGGGTGGTCAAAGGTGGGAAGCCCAGAGTGATTGTTTCATTAAAAGTTTGGTGTATTCAGTGAAATTGCCACAGATACTCTGTATCCCATTCAGCCCAAGACTGAAAATATTTGCATGAACTGAAACATCCTCCCAAAACCAGCCTCTGTACAGCTGTGCTTCATGTGCTTAGCACCTATTGGACAGCCTAGGGAAAACATTATTTCTGCCAAACCATAACACAATTGATGAAAAGAAACCACTTTCCATCACTGCTGATAGCTGAGCCATACATCAGAAAGGCAGGGCGTAACTCCTGACCAGACAGCAAGGGTTCCCCTCGGCAGGGTTCCAGTTTCCAGTACTGATGTATTAAGTTACATTATTACCCAACATGCAGGACTTATAGCAAAAAGTTGCACCTAAAATGGAAAAGCCCAGTCTGCAGTTACTTATGGTGGGCACAGCAACCTAGTCATCACCTCAGACTGCAAACCACCCTCTCAGCCATCCGACAGAGAAAATGTTTATAAAGTTATAAAATAAACTTTACTTTGGAAAAATGAAAAAACCAAAACAAAACCAAAAACCCACCAGGGACTGTTCAGGCCACAGGAAACCTCCGAGTGGCTCACACGCAGCGCACATAACCCTGCCAGGGCATGGTGACACTGCTGCCCTGGTATTTTACTCACAGCTGCAAACAAGCCTTCCACAAGAGAAGGATACCCAAGACAGCAGTTAGAGCTGTCTGCCAAAGAAGGATTGTCTTGGCCACATGGTCTTTCAAAAATTACTGAGAAAAGCCTCTGAAAAGCCTCCATTTCCCACTGCATCAGTTGTTCCCCCATACCATCCCCATAGGTTGTTTGTCAAACCCTTTAGGAACAGGGCCTACAGGTAGTCTGGAAAGGCTGCTCCTGTCAGGAGCAGTAGCACCTGAGCAGCACTGCCAGGCATGTGTCTCCCTGGCACAGGAGACATCTGGGTGTTGAGAGCACTCAGGAACTCCTTCTCCTGTGCAGAGTCCTGCTGCCTCCTTGCCTCTTGCAAAAACCCACTTAAGCTCCCAAGGAAAGCAAGTCAGACTCCACTACAAAGTACCAACAGTGACAGTTTTGGCAAAGTCATCTTCCTGAGAGCCATGTTAAAATAGGGACGGTCATTATTAAACTGACCACATATCCTTTTGGAAAGATTCAATCTGAATTCCACAACTCTGATGACATCAGGTGACATGAAAAAAAAAAAAATCTCTATTTACTCTTCATGCTGTGAGAAACCACTCAATAAAAGGATTACCAACCCCATTACAGTAAGTGGTACTATCAGAAAGGTACTATTATCACATCCTTACCACGACAAGCACTGTGTCCCAGCAGTGCCTGCAGGAATCAGCCCTTAATTCTTAATCTTACTGAATTAATGCTTCTCTTTCTTAGACTAACAGCTCTAAATATATCTTTATATAACCTTCCACTCAGAAGCACAAAGAAATGTTAAACTGGAGCCAAGGATCATCTAAGGAGAAAATTATGAAACAGACGCCTATGTGTGCTGCTACTCAATTAACATCTTAACATATGCCATGTTACATTGTCTGGCTTGGCTCACGGTGATAAAGAAGTAAGATGGCTGTAAAAGCATTTCAATTAAATATTTAGAAAGCAGAGCTGCACAAGGTTGAAACATGTTTGAATTAGCAAAATGACGACTATCCATACTGCTCAGCTAATGGTGTAAGAGCCGTAGCACAGGGCACTGAGAGAGGAAAGCACACCCCAGCCGGGCGAGGCCCCGCACCCCGGGGACTCCCCTCCCATCCGCAACTCTCACCCTCGGGCGTGCAGCAGCCAAAAATCAGGTGGCTTCTGATGCCACCTAGGGGCTCTGTCCCTGCCTGCACTGCTCCCTCCCCCGGGAGAATCCAGTGTCATGCCCCAGCCACCAGGCACTCGAGCCTAGCACAAACACGGGCAAACAGCAGCAAAACATTTAATACAAGACAAATTAGGTCTTTCAGGATTCAAATGCAGATATACTTTTGTTCCATATAAAAGCCACAGGGACCATAATTGCATGCTAGAATCATGATGAAGTATCGTTATTTTCCTAAAGTATAAAAATAGAGCAGTGTCCACTGAAAATGTAGAAAAGTGTCCAACTCTCAGGCCTCAAAAAGTAAACAAAGCAAGTATTCACCAACTGGTAAATACTGCCTCTTTCAGTTTGAAGGCAGATTCCTCCTCAATCCCAGGCAAACCACCCTTCTCAGCAAAATCAGGAAGCAAAAGCTCAGCAAGCCAATACAAGAGTGCAACAAGAAGGGTGAGCTGCAATAATTTCATCCTCCCTGTAACCTAATCCACCTCCTTCCACTTGCCAGAGAGAATAAGCCAGACCAGTTTTCCAGCAGACATAGGAAGGAGCAATGCTACTTCACAGTGCTGAAAAACGTAGTGGTTAGGCATGCCTTGAAGTTAATGCAGGTTAAAATGTGTCAAACACGTGACTTCAATACTTGTTACTAAAATAAATGCAATTAAAATAGTTCATAGAGGATAAAATTTTAATCCCTTCACCATTTCTGACACTATGATCATTTTATGAGTATAAATAATGCCAACTATACAAACAGCTGAACAAAGAAGGAAGATAAGGCTGCTAATGAAATGCCCAAGCCTCAAATGTAGCCCATTGTAATGAACTGCCAAGAAATAATTAGCCAGCAGACATCAGAATACCTACGTCTGAAATGTAGGTCTATAAACATCTCTTTCAGCTCTCCGAAGAAATCTAGTTGTATTCAATGCTAAAGGCTTGTTCCACTATTCTTAAAATAACTGGGAAGAACTTGCAACAACCACACACTGCCAGGTGCTCTCTTCCAACAAGACAGTCATTTAAGTTCCTGGGGTTGGGGGGGGTTTTACATTTATTTAAATTCAGTATATTGCCACAAGTTACTGTAGCAAACTCTGAGAAGAGACAAAGAAAACACTTTTACACCACTCTCACCCTGGTTCTTTCAGCACTGCTCTGAATTAAAATCAGTGCGTATTGTTACATTCAGGCAGGAGATTCTGTTCCAAGGATGCGGTGCCCTCTGTACAGGATGTGGGAAGATAATATGACTTCAGAAGAGCTGCAGCCTATATTTATTACTAACAATCTACGATCTCAACAAAGCATTATGAAAAAAGATTGTTTCAGTAGAAATTTCATCTCAGGAATGTTCCACTGAAAGCAGAAAGATGGAAACAGTCACCAGGCATGCAGGTTTGTGGCTAGGCAGCAAATCAGCCATTGCAACAACTCACGTATTCCACAGTGAAAACTGCTGGGTTTAAAACTAATCAGGAAAAAACAAATCAACCTTTGGTTGCTTCAGAATCCAGTCTATAGACAGCTGAGCGATCTGCTGTGCTATTTTCAGCCACGGTCAGCAGAAGCCTCATCACAACATTATTACTTAAGGGTCTGAACTGGAAGTGCTGTAAAGCCAACTATGAGACACTGGGATTCTTCTCCAGCCTTTGTCCCACACGGCTCCAAGAAAGGATGCCTAGTGAAACCAAGGGGGTGACACTCCTCAGCAGCACTTGAAAACAAAACAGGAAATTAAGTGCACCTATAAAACATGTGCACAAAATTGTTTCCCTTCCATGCCTGCAGAGCCAACAAGCTGAGGAGGAGGAGGGAGGCAGCACCTTGCTGTGCATCACAGTCAGCCACAGGGCACAGACCCGGCCCTCTGCTGCCTTTCCCTTGGGAAATGGGGGCTACAGACAGCTGACAGCAATATTCATGTGAGAAAATAGGAAGAGTTCTACACTCTGTTTACATGTAATACACACCCATGAATGTACAAGTCTGCATAGGGCTGTGTTTATTGTACACAGCTCAGAGCTCAGCTGAATCCAACAGAACAGCAGAACAGCTCCCAGTGTCAGCAGCTCTGCAGCAGCAAGGGTTTCCTAGCACACGTGTTTCCCAGTGCTGGCACAGGTGCCCGGATGGCAGATTTAAGCCTGCTGATAAAAACTGTTTCTTCTTTATTTCACATTATTTCCTTCAACGTTTTCATGACTCACAGCTATCCTAGTTATGTTCTATTAGCAGAGATATTTGCTGCTACTGGTTGTACCTTCTTATTTCCCTATTCATTTGATACCCAGGGGGGTGTCATCTGGTTTGCAGCGTCACAATCCAGTCCCCTCCAAGCTCTTCGGTGGCTTTATCCCGAGGGAGCAGACGAGACCCCCCTGCCCTGCCGAGCCCACACACCGCTCAAGTCATGAGCCAGCACTCAAACACCACACACATCCCCTCTCCAAAATCTGCAGGGTCAGCAGGTGCAGGTGTCCCACTGTCAGCCTGGAAAGGAGCCCCAGCCCTCACAAAACGCTGCCATCTCGATGCTCCCTGGGCCTGGCACGCACTGGGAAGCAGAGAAGCAATCTGGGGCTGCCCAGGCCTTTCACAGACACTGCACTGAGGAGGCCCAGCTTAACCCACAGGGCTTTCCTGGCACACTCTCTGTCCCTCCTCCACACCACAGAAATCCACCTCTCCCCTCCACACTGAACAGCTCCCCCATAGGCATCAGCCTGTCTTCCTGCAAACAAATCCAGCGTCTATCTAGCCCTCTTCTCCCAGTGCTGCTTGCAACATCCTATTACCTCTGCTTCTGCCCTGATTTCTGGACACATGCACTCCTCTTTCTCCTTGCTCTCTTTTCTCTCATGGCTGCCCACCACACAGCTCCTCTGCACCCTTTTTTCCACTTGAGGAACCTGTACCCGATTGCTGACTCCCACGGAATGCAATTCTTGCAACCTCTTAGGTTTCGCTGTGCTGAGTAATGCCCTGAGTATCCACATGCACTCTCCAAGCATCTGCCTACTAAAAGGGTCACTCACTTCTTTCCTACTAGATGGGCATGGCTTCATTGCCGTAGGAAAGGCAACTTCTCTCTCCAATCTGTGCCACGTTGCTCACTGGCACATCCTAGAATTCTCTCCTGTCCTTGACTTTATTGTCAGCTGAACATACGCAGGATGAACATGGCACTGCTGCCTGATGGTGACCATACAACCTCCCACCTCATAGAACTCCCCCTTGTTCAGCTCCCACAGGTTCTTTCAGGCATCCATCCTTCAGCCTTGCACCTGCACCGAGGCACTTCTCACTCACCTCTGCTTATCAGCTTCAACCCACTCTGAGCACAGAAGCTGTCTGGGCTCTGCAAATAAAGAGCTGCAAGTAGCCAGAAGACTCTTGCCTATCTCAAAGGTCAGTTCACTGAATACTACAGCAGTGTAACTCACCAGCTTTCCATCCTTTGCTTCTGGGGGTAGAAAAAATAATCTATGTGGCAGCTTTTAAAATGGTTTTAAACCCTAAACTAGGATCTTCAGAAGAGTTACAAACGTGCTACTCCAATTCTCAAAGATTTATTTTGAAACATTTGAGTTCCCCTAGCCTACAAACCAGGTAAACTTTAGTTTACTTGCAGACTCAAAAGCTTGTCTAAACCTGTAAGCTGCACTTGCTTAAAATTAAAGCTGCACAAAATTTAATTAACCTAAAGCCGTGTAAGTTCATACGTGCACACATCTCCTTCAGTTTGCACCTACAAAGCTGAGTTCAAACACAACTGCACTCACTCCTAGGTGGCAAATTAACTGTCCAACATGTACCTTACATGGCCCTGCAAGGCAGGACTGGCTGCTCCCAGCTGCATCATGTTTGCCAGGTCTGGGGCTGCCACCCTCAGGCCAGCCCAGCTCCACAGCAGCAGCACAGAGCTCCAGGGCAGCCCTGCAGAACCTGTAGCACGGGGCAGGCCAACACCATCCACTCCAGCCACTGCCTCCTCCCCTGCAGCCGTGATGAATGAACAAGTGAGTCGATCAGAATACTTCATCTAAAATCCGTCATGAATGGAAATCATGAACAGCAAGCATCTGACCAGTATTTAATACCCCACAACTTTAGCATTCAGTTCTCTGTGTCCTCAGAGCAGGGAACTACGTGTGCAGCTGGTTTGCTGCCTCGCCATCCTACTTCTACAGGCAACCAGGGGGACAAGACCCAAAAACCTCAGAACTTAGCCATTTTCTTCTCAAGTAACATACCTGCTTTGCAGGCACAGCATCATCCATAAGCATTTTGATATCTATTTCAGAAGTTCTCATATTGTCATGGTTTTCTTTTGAAAATGCAGCAGAGGGCACGTGACCCATCCAAATACAAAGTACTGAAGCCACAGCCACACAGGCCACTGAGTTTAGCACCATATTCAGACAGCTTACAGAACACTTGCATGGATTCATTATTCATAGCATTTATATTCCAAACATCCCAGGGAACTGCACAGTTACACCACAACTTACTTAATAAAAGAGTCAAAACCAGAAAAGGCTGTCCTTGATTAAATCGAGATCAGATTTCAGAAAAGCTGCACTGAACTTCTGACTTTCCAAAAATCATAACACCAGAGAATTACATTTAAGATGTATGTAGACAGCTCTAAAGCAATACTCACTGAGGTAACCACACTGTTGACACTCACCTGTAGGCTGCAGCACGTTTTCAGCATCTAACAATTCACTGAATTATGCTTCTGTAAAAGTCTCATGCTAATGTTACCCACAATTACTCGTCTGAGGGGTCATTCCAGAAGGAGACATTGTTTAAGAGCACTACAGAATTGATCAGTCTGGATTTTCATTCCTATGAATCACATCATGTGTAAACATTCAAGCGGGAGAGCAGATGTCTGCATTAAGAGAATGTAAATGTCCTTTCCTGATTATTAACACAGTTTGATTTCAATTTGCAAGGTGAACTGTATGCTGCTTTGCCACTCCTTTGCTCAGCAGCTGAACTAATCAAGACAAAACCGCAACTCACCTGAGTTTGACATATCCCAGAAGAATACAACGCACTCAAGCTATCTCCTGATCCTACACTGGACCTCACCACAAAGCTACTGCTATTTAAAGCACTCAGCAGTAACTAAGAACGTCACTAAACTGACAAGAATCACTGTGAAGTGACAAATAACAATTATTAGTTCTGCACTGCAAACACTTAGCCATTACAAGTATTTTTACCCTTAACAGCTGGAGCTACTCACCAACAGCATCCCAGTACATACACAGGTGACTAAATGTTCACAGAGGGGCTTCTGCACACGGAACCATGGTACACATGAGCTAAACTTTGTTTTTCAATTAAGTTACAAGTTTCACCAACTTGATTGCACAAGCCATGCTGATATAAGAACTCTCATTGCCAACCCCTCCAAGAGAAGTAAGCTAGCAAGAAGATGCAGTCCATGCAGACATGTTCCATGAGAGTTAAATGGGGACTGCTTAAACTCACTAGTAACTAAACAAAACAAAGTATTTTGTGTTTCGTTTTTGTTCTTAGCCTTAGAGCTCAGGACTATTACCTTTTTTTTAGCTGCTATTAACTGAAAACTGACTGCTCAGTACATTCAGGCATGGATCTACAGGGTAATCAGACACCTGGCTTCTACTCGGAAGTAATCAATAAGAGATAGGTGTCTGGATATCCTCATGGATCACAGACTTAATTATACAGGTTACCAAATCCTAAGGGTCAGCATTTTGGCATTTTTTGCATGATAAAATGATGATCAAGATTAATTTTTAACTGAAAATTCACTATAAACCACATTTAGACAAACCTTTGTCCAGTGTAATTAAACACACACAAACCACCAGCATTTCCAAATATTTTGATTCAGCAAGCTATCTCCCAACAACTGATAGATTATATTTAAAATACCCTTTTCCAGGGATATTTCTACCATTTTAAAACTGTATATCATTTCCATTTCACTCACCTGTTGAAAGGCAGAGGCAAATACACTTTTCCCTCAGCTGCCATTTCATTTCTCAACTTTTTAGGAGTCAGTGACTGAACTATACCACTGGAATCAAGCATAATGAAGGTAATGCTGCAGATCAGGCTCCTGGAGCCAAAAGCTGGCTTAGCTCTTCAGCTAAAGGTGGTTCCAGGTGTGCAGCTTTTGATTGCTGTCAGTGAGTAACTTGACTGTCTTGTAAATATCAACTAATTCACTTAGTTTATATGACCACTGATAGGAACTGTAGGGCCTCATCATTTATCATGCCAAAATGCTTAATACATTAAAAAAAAAATCAAACCACAAAGAAAATAGACTAACCTTTCATACACCTTTACTGAAAGGAATTTTGTCACACTGTCAGAGCTTGGATAAAAGGTTTCTGTGGCACAGTCTGACTCCTGCAAGATTAGCTCAAAATTATTTCTGGCCTTTTCTTCAGACAGTCCCATCACAGCAGAAGGAGCTGCAGCTCTCACCAAGGCTGGCTGGCCTCACAGATGCCTCCCCCACAGCGACCAGCTTCCACAGCAGCAGCACAGGGAGCACACAGCGATCGCTGACCTCGCCCCGAAGCACAAAGCACCCGACCCGAGCAGGGTGCAGGGGACGGGAGCTCTCAGTGGATGATGCCAAGCACCCACGAGCACAGCTCTCTCTGGCAGGGCACCCTGCGTGCTCCTCCCAGGAAACCACTGCCTGCGCACCCTCAGCACAGGCAACAAACTGGTCCTGCCAGAGGATGTCCAGCCCTGAAGCAGAAGCCTCGAGTCTCTATCTCAGATTGCCTCCAGACACAGAATTCACACAGGATCCACAATTCCCTTGCAGAATTCTCCCCCTGGCTTAATAAGCAGCCAAGCCTCTCGAGTACTTTCCTCCACTGAATGAGCAATAAAACTAACGGGGTTCTGGAAGAAGGAGTTGTCATCATTTTTCACAGCAGATTAAAAAACAAGACTAAAATTCCACCCACAAAAAATATTAAATAAATCTTAAAGCTTTTCAGTTTAGAGGCCTTGAAAGAGTTACCACTTGTACCAAGTAACTGCCTTTCCAGTCTGTATTTTAATGTAGCAGTGGTTCTGAAGAGGAAGGGAGAAGGCACATAGGAATATTTCCATTGAATATAGGAATATTTCCACTGAATTCACAAGGACTGCTCCAGGTATTTTCAAGAAGGTGGTAAGCCAAACACAGGAGAACAAAATGCCCATCCTATCATCCATCACACTTTGCACACAAACTAATCCTTGTTTGTCCAAAGGATGCTTGTGGTAGATATTTACAAGGCAACCTCGTTTGTACTAAGAAAAAGTTCCAACAGCTCATACTGCTGACCACTTTAAAAACAGTTATAATTCATTGCTTTATAGGCAAAATCATGAACTGTAGTTCCTACTGTCCAGTGCAATCCAACTTTTTCACCCACAGGCGTCCCAACAACCTTATAATGGCACTTAGGAATTTCTGACGAAGAAATACAGATTGCCTGCGTGCCTGTGAGGCCATCCATCAGAAATGACAGCCATCGATCCTGGACCTTGACATTTAACCACAAACTTCCTCTCAGGAGGAGATACAAATACGCCTCATTTAATATACAAGTTCTCCCCAGGAACAAGATTTTCTTCCCAAACTTGAAGTACCTGACAATGGGCAAGTGATAGCACTCCCAGCTAGCTCCAGGGAAAAGCTAAGCAGGACTCGTTGCTGCGGAGAAAACACAGGTACACCCCCAGAAACCCACAGGTACACCCCCAGAAACCCACGGACACATGCCCTGCCCCGGAGCAGCCAGCGCTGCCCACGCAGGTGTCTGCGGGTTCCGGCTGGGGAGGGACAAGGGACAAGAGCTCTGTCACGGAGCAGTAAGGACAGTGCCCCTCACCGGGTGCGGGTCCCAGCAGCCACAGCCGCCCCAGCCCAGCCCTGCAGCAGCACCCGGCCCCCCTCCCTTTGACAGGTACAATGTCACCGCAACAAGCCATTAAAAAGAAGCAACAAGGAAAATATTTGGGAAGTTTTGAATGGTTTTTTCCACTGTCTTAATGATTAAACATTCAACAACACAAAACACTTGGCAGCTTACTGAAAGCCTGTTGATGGCACAGCAGCCGATAACAAGCATCCTACTTGATGAAAGATAATCCTTTTTCCATTAAATCAAGACAGCATTAAAATTGAGATACTGGCTAACTCCATTTAGAACAAAACAAACCAAACCCTCAAAATTCCCAAGATCTAATGGAACACCACAAAACATCCCACCACTCACAGAATTTTTATATTTAGGGGATTCTTCTTGCTGGCTTGAAAGCACCAATTTGTGCTGGCCTTTTGCTCAGGCTCTTTCTGTGTGACAGTGCACTCATTGCTTTTTCACCTATTCAATTTACCTTTCGAATCACCTGCTGGTAGCTTTGTAACACACAGTCCAGCATTCCACCTGGACTGCTCCAGAGGGAAGCCAGGAAGCTACTTCCCTGTCCTCATCGCCAGTTTAAGAATAGAGATCCTTATTTATATATGAGGCTTTGTAATACTAGATATTAGAAAGGCTTGAACCAAAAATCCAAATTTGGATCCTGATCTGAATTTTGCAGCTCTGGCCTTTCTCCAAATACTTCTGTTTGGCAAGCGGCTGAGGAGAGTAACAAGAGAAGGCAACATACATAAGTTATGGGATCTGTATAAAAACACTAAGCTCAACCCCTGCTCTCAAAACTACACACACACACACACACAGAAAAAGACTAACAAAACCACCCCAAGCTCCAATTAATTAAAAGATTTATTAGTGCTTCAGTATAAGTCTGATCACCCCAACCTGAGCAATACTCTCATCTCACCCAATTATACGATTTTTTTCTGACTAATTTATACAGTACCCAGAAACTTTTAGGGGGGGTTTCCAAGTGTTCTTTTCAGGTAGAGACTTGGATTCCTACTTGCCAAGGGCATACAGACACATGTAAATCACACAGAACTCTCCCAAATGGCAAGGAACCCAGTTACAGAGGCCTGGGATGACAACCCTGCAATTCTGTGCTTATTAAGGACTCATTAGAACTGCTGCTCTGAATCACAAAGTCACACCACCTGACTTGCTTCAATGAAGAAACTCCTACAGTGGAAAGTAAAACGTTTATGAAACAAGGAATTGAGTATGTTTGATGCTGTGAAGTCAACAATTTTATGCACTCCAATGCATTCCAAATGAACAGCAGAAAAACTTATCCAAATCTTTTATTACTTGAATAGTGCTTTCCCCGTCATACAGTTTTTAGATTCTATTGTTTCAAGAAACAAAGACAAACAAAATCCACAAACAGGAGTGAAAAATCCACTCTTCCTTAAAGCAGCTTTATAAAAACCTTTTTTCTGCAAAACTATTCCCTCCAACTTGGAGCCAGGATAGTCAATAAAATCTCAGCTCCATTCTCCAAAGGTTACATAAAGGTCACCATTCATTTTACTCAGGTTTATTTTCTAACCCTGTAAAAATGCCTGCAGACCAAATTGGCTTCCACACCTGCTGACCTAGAAACTCCACCACTGTGGTGGCCGTGCCCCGTTTTGGAAAGTTGTCTCTCCTCCCACGCTGCCCTGGCACCGGTCGCTGCGCCGCTGACCTGCCCGCTCCCAGCACCCGGAGGCTTTCCCAGCAGCCCAGGGATGCACCGCAGCAGGGAACAGCAACAGCATCTGAATGCTGCTCTGGTGGGAAGGAATTCTTCTGGAGGGCTTCCCCGCAAAAGAAGAGTTTCCTGTACACAGGAATGTGTCGTAACAGGTAACGGGTGGACCTGGCCCTTGTTCAGAGGAGTGGAGGGTCTCCGAACAACCCACAGAGGCCATCTCCAGGAGAAGTCGTGAGTTGAGACAGTGACAAATTGGGTAGGGTTTATTCTGCCCAATTCACGAGTTCTGCACCACAGACAGTTACACCCTGGTTTAAAATTTGCAGTCAGAATTAGGCACATGAAGTGATCAGATGGGCTGTTTTATGGAAACATCTTTCCTAAGAGCTGGCCCTCACCTCAGAAATGCATTTTTTTCCTCCACAATAACTACATGGGAACTTGTACAGAACCAGGTGGAGTGAAATGAAACAAATTCCACTTTCTGTTCCTATCCATTTAGGGAAGCAGAGTGTGAAGGAGAATGACAAGCTGCGAAACGCTTTGCTTTGACCTTCCCTGAAATCACTACGTACTCTAAAATATGGTCCACAGTTCAATTTTTTCCTATGCATTTGACTGCTTATACACCATAGCAGGAAATACATTCAGGACAGGCAAACCTCCCCATCACCTGGAAACAGTGGAACCAAAAAGCCAAGGAAAACTGAGTTAGTGACAAGAAATCCTTGCGGTTTTACAGATCATCTCTCAGCTGAGGGGCTCAAGGTACTTTTTCAAAGGAGGGGAACACACTTCTGATGTTGCATAGATTAAGTGAAATGAGTGCAGCCTGTACACCTGTCAATGATAATTATTTGATTTTCCTCACAGAAATCAGTAATCTGTAATTGAAGAATTATAACCTGTGTTTCCCACCTCCAACAATGAATTAACCAGGATGAAGGAGGGAATGATGGCCGCTGCATTTCAGGCCAAAGGCAGAGAATAACCACAAGTACTCTGTAATCAGAGGAAATTTTGAGTTCTCCCAATTTTGACAGGCTGCTTAACAAAATACTGAAGGTTATGTTGCGGGTTTTTTCCCTTATTTCCTGTCTCCCTCTCCCAAGCTACAAGAAAGAGAAAAAATGCAGATGGATTGGTTTACACGTTAATCCAACTTGACTTGGGAAATACTTGTTTTAAAAAAATACATATAGAAATTTCAACAGCAGAAGAAAACTACCAGAAAGGTATATCTACCTGCATTTGCTGAAAGCCTGAAACACATACCCTTCAAGCTTTCCTCTTCATTGCCAGGCATTTTATCAAAAATATCAAGACTGTCAATCATTTTTTATGCTGACCTAACTATACAAATAAGTAGCAATTCCTACTATGAAAAACCTCAATGGCATTTCCCAAGTTGCAGAACATTTGCTCTGCCAACAGCTAAATGATGATCCACGCTTGCTGACAATGCCTAATGAGGAGTGATGGATGCAACTGCAGGAGGGAGCAGGAATGTTTTAAGTCGTAAGAAAGAATGGAGCCTTCCAAAGATTAGAAAACACTGGTGTTAGAGTCAGCTAATCTGGTTTTCTAGCACAATACCAAAAGCCCAAAACTAGCAAGGGCACAACTCACCTCCTACTCCTTCTTCAACATGAGACAAACTGGGCCTTAGGACATATAATTTTGGCACTGCCCGGACTCGCTCGTGGTTTTCCAGTACAACTTCTAGCTAGAAGAGTGATTTGAGGACAAAAATTATGGGTCTGAAACCCACACCCACGTCCAGCTGAAATGGCTGCAAACGCAGTGCTTTGTGTTTGCCACTCCACACTGCCTGGTCCTCAGCTTGGTTTACACACGAGACACTGGGGCGGGGAAGGACAGAAATTAATCTCTTGAGCAGAATTTCTATATTCAAATCCTAACAGATGCCTTTAGGACAAAAAGAGCTGAGATGCAGGCAAGGTGAAAGAAGCTGGGGCCAACCCATGCACAGATGCAAGCACCAGATTACTATTTACAACAGTAAACAAGTGCTCTTTGCAGAATCATCACCAGTTACTCGCAACAGTGAACAAGAAAACAAACGTGTCTGTTCCTTCAGTGTTCACAGCTACTGGATTTTGGATTAATACAGTCAGCAGAGGGATTAAATTGCCTAAAATTGGTGGTCTTTTTCTTTTATGCCACTGATGACAGACCCTCAGCTGACACCACTCTCCCTTGGCCATCTCCGCATTTCAATCCTTGTGCCACGCTGCTTTTACATCCGTATTTTGCTGGCTGTCTTCAGCTGTAAGATATTCCTTGGCAAGTCAATGTGATACTGAGTAGACTCCGTCTTCACCACCATATGTTTGGGTACAGAAACATCATATACAAATAACACACATTTGGTAATACAGTACCCTCACCCGAAGAAATAATTGAAACCCCATTATTCTATATGCTCAGACAGCTGACTAGGGAGGTTTTCCCGCCTCGGGCTCCAACGTCTGGACAAAAAGTTATTAATAAATATGAAAGCTTTAACAAATCTAAAGAGAAATAAAAACAGGCAGATTAAGGCCCAGTGTCCAGCGAAGACCAGGGCAATTTACAAACCCGCCCATGCCGACACTAATCAGCCAGGCTGGGCTCCCAAAGACGTGTTCTCTCTGTCTAGACTTCTAATCCGTCAATGGGAAAAGACATCCAGTATTATTTCTGCCCGCTTCACCCACACCGTAAGAACACATCCAACCGCCTCAGCAACTCACACACGCAGCACAAAACAAAACCAGACACCACTTTGCTGCATGTATTCCAGTGGGGCAGGCTGGACACAAATACAGATAGACAGCAATGAGCTTCAATTACTGTAACCAAATAGCAGTTAAATACCTGTATGTGATATTGTAATGCAAATAAATACTTCCTGATTTGTTTTTAAGCACAGCTAAGTCACTCTTTTATCTTCCCCTTCTCAGCTCAAACTAGTGGTCATTTTATATGCCAAAAAACACCCCAACAAAAAAAAAAAAACCCAAATCCAACAGACTGGACACCTAAAAAGCATATTTTTAAGTCTTCAGTACCTCTACTGACCATGCCTGCAAATGTAACTGCAGGACTTAAGCTATTGTTTCAATATAAGGGACTCCACATGTATGCAATTAATTAATATGTTTTTGTCAAACTAGATTTTAATTTAATAAACAGAATAAACTAAGTATGAGTTGAGATAATGAATAGCTCATTGTCCCAATCATGGCCTGCATCACTCTCTATACTTGTCTGTAAAGTAGAGGGACAAGCACTGACTTGTTTGTGACCCTCAAGTCCAGGATTTCAGTAGCTGCTATATTTTGCTATACTACTATTTTCATTGACAATATAATTTGAAGACTGAATCCTTTGAAAAACCAACTGAACAAAACAACCCTGTAACAAACACAACCAACTAAACCCCTCCATCCACTGTGCACAAACACATGTAAGAAAAAAGGAGGTAGGGGGAAGCAACAGAGGAGAGTACTGATCTGGATGTGTTAAACCCACTAGAAAGCAAAGGGGAAACTGAATGCACCAACCTGCCAGCACATGCAACTGGCACAGCAGGGGAAGAGGAGAGGAAGAGGAGGGAAAGAGAAAAGAGGAAGCTCTGATCTGCACATTACACCTCGTTCTGTTAACAGCAACGCATTGCCATTTTCACAACCGGCCTTCCACAGCCTCTCCCGCTGTTTATCCATCACCAGCACCCACTGAACAGAGAGCAGAGCCCAGACTGCCAGTACAGAAGGAGACCTTTCACTGTTTTCTGGGGCACAGTGTGTACAACAGCCCCAGCAGTGCTCTTCATCCTGGCTGCTCCACAACAACCACTGCATCACCAGGAAGATGCAAATTAACATTAAACTCCAACCTCAAATGAAGACTGCTTGATGACAACAGAGAAACATAAGATTTGAAGACATCAGAAGAAAAGGTTTTCTTATTAAAAATAACCTTATCTTCAAATACTGCATTTCAACAGCACAACCTGCAGGGAACGGATGCTGCCTGAGAGCAGCAGGGAAGTTGAAGCCCGGTGCAGGAAGCAGGTAGCCAGGAGGAACACTCTGTGAAGGTGAGGAATGCCTCTGAAAATACCAGGAGAGAGGGCTGCAAGGTGCTGGCAAAACCTCTGCTGGTCACAGGCACTTGGCACCAGGCGAGCCACTCACCCCGGGCAAAACGCCGCATTCCTTTGTACCAAACGTGGGCTTGGGCTATTCAGCAAGTTCACCTGAATCAAACAAGCAGCTTTCATTTCCGAAGCTAACATATGTGCTCTTTTTCCTTGAAAAGAAAACCCATAATAAAAGCAGAGGTTTTACTTAGTAGCCATTTTGTCTTCAACTTGGACATGATACCTAATCTGAATGCAATGTAAACATGCTCTCCGAGGCTCATTTGCAAACAGCACGTTCATGCAATGAGAAGGAAACATGAAAAGGCCATCACTAAATACCACAATAAATTAGGAAGGTGTGAAGATTTCTCGATCCAAAAAGACAGAAAATTCTGCAGTTCGTATTCCTTCTCTAGGTCACATTGCAGAGAAAACCAAAACAAAAGGTAGCAAGTGTGGATTAAGGAAAATGAGCTATTATTTACTGTTTAAATAAATAAAAACAAAACAACCACCATCCCAATAATAAATGCAATTTCAGTATGCCATACAATAAAAGAATCTGAAGGTAAAATTATATTTAGATTCTCTTTATTTTCTAGTGACATCCATTCAAACCACACAGTCTAACTGTAATATGACGTAATATGCAAGACAGATCAGTATGTTTTTCTTGGGATGAGTATATGTATAAAATACACATGGTGTGTGTGTATATAGAGGAAAACATTATACGAGTAACCTGTATTTATAACTCCCAACTTTCACTACTCTTTATCAGTGCCCTCAGCCAAAAGCAGCTTTTAAAAACATACATAAAATACAAATGCTGCAGGTGACAGCCTCTTGCAGATATTAAAAAAAACCCCCAAGAAACAACAAAGCGATTTATTTGCAGCAAGCTAAACTGGTTTCACCTCGTTCCCCCAATACACATAAAATAAAATTCTTAATTAAAATCCTGGTTTACTAGGAATTTGAATTTTTAGGGGGAAAAAAAATCAACAAAAAATAACCTGGATTCCTATGCAGAAACTTGAAAAGCATCGTAAGCTCCAGGCAAAATTGCATTTGAACTGCCTCACTGGGACTTCAGAAGAGCAGAGGTTTACAGGAGGCTGGACAATCGCACCCTTCCTGCCCGGCTCCGCAACCCCCGCTGCACCGGCGCCGTGCTGGGGGCTCATGTGCGCGCTACCAACGCGGCCGGGAGCGCCGCGGGCCGCGGAAGATGCGCCCGGTTGCGGCGCCTGCGGCAGGTGACCCGTGCCCACCGCCCCACCGCAGCCGGGCAGCGCCGCCGAC
>VYXC01009749.1:826141-858867 GCA_013397175.1 Platysteira castanea
GGGGCCGGGGCCACGACTGGGGCCTGGGGCGGCGAGCGCAGCCGGAGCGCGGGGGGCGGCCCCTCGGTCAGCCCCGGGACCCCCGCCGCGGTGGGTAGGGGGGTGGACTGCGGCCGGAGCGGCGCAAATAACACGTGTGTGCGTGTGCCTGCCCGTGTGCGTGTCCCCCCGCGTGTCACAGCGCACACAGCCGTGCGGCACACGCTGCTGCCCCGCTGTCCGGGCGCGCCGCAGACACGTGAAGGCGCTGCGGCGGCAGCAGCATTACATCAGCTGCGGCACCGCGGCCGGGTGCGCCCCGCAGCCCCGCGCCCGGCCCGCCCCTCCGCCGCGGCTCGTAACAAAATAACAAGTGCCGCCGTGCTCACGTGGCCCTGAGGAAGCCAGACACCGGCACGGGCGGCGGTAGGCCGGGCCATCGCTTGCCCTCGGGCTTCCTGTGTGTCCCCTAGATATAAGTGGGGCCGGGCTGCCATTCGTCCCACTGGCCTTTACCCACAACCTTTCTGTGAATAACAATTTCCCAAAATTTAAATTGTGCAGCTACCGCAACTGCTTTCTCTGAACTACGGCCCATATTTCTGCTCCTTGGGATCGTGGCTTTTCATGTAAAAAGCCAGCAGAACTGCAAAGCCTGGGATAGTGGGCAGGTAAATACCTAAATTCAGGGACTATGGTACAAGGTGACCATTATTAAAGTTGTTATTAGGAGCTGGACTCGATGACCCATGTGGGTCCTTCCCAGCTCTGGATATTCCACGGTTATTGTTTCTCTTCCCACTAGGGTTATGGTAACAAAGGCTGCTCAAGCTGCCCCCCTGTAGCCCCTCTTTTCCCAGCCACTCCAATTCTGGTCTGTTCCCACTGGAATTCACAACTTGGACACTCAGCCCACTTGGCAGGGGCATGGACATGCAGGTACCCCCTCTGACACCAGGATGGAGTGATTTCCTAGCCTGTGCAGATCACAGAAAATGTGGGCTTAAAGGTGACTAATAATATAAATATACACATGGAGACACAGCATTGCTAAATTTAGGAGATGAGCATTTTGTCATCAACTAAAGCAAAGGCCTTTCAAAAATAAGTATTTGCTTACATCTCCACGGCTCCAAAATCAGAACATTAATGGCTATGACAATGATGATCCTACCCTTACAAAACCTCTCATCAGAACCAAAAAAACTAAGCTCTCTTGTTCCTGCCTCTTATTAAAAACACTTTTTAATGTTAATTGAAAATTTCTGAAGGTCATCCAAAAAATAAGGAAGGAAAAAAAATACAAGTAAAAATTGTAATCAGAAGTAAACAGAAAAGTAATCAATTTTAAATCCCTAACTGCTAGGCTTTTTGCAAGAAAACTACATCAGTATGCAGGTAAACTGGCACAGGAAGACAAGGGTGAATGTCCTTGGTGATATTTTCTAGTTTTGTGGCAATTTCCACTTAATAGCAACTGTATCAACACAGCCAGGGTTGCTTCTGTTCAGATCTTGTGTTGGACTCTGTCACATCTGCCTGGTCAGAACTTAAACCCACAGGGATCCAAGCCATAAAATTATTCTGGCCAATGCCTATCTATTAGCCCCAGACTGCAATCGATGGCCCTACGCCTCAGAATAAAGTTCAACAGATGTGCATCATGTTTGCAGGATCACAGACTATCACAATAAACTGTAAAATACACACATCATTTCAGTGTTGCTTTCAGTCTAAACAGCAGCTGAAAGGCAAGTTTATTATTTAGTTCCCCATGAATTTAGTTCCCAGACATGTTGTTGTAATCATGTTTATTTACAGCTGTATGGGCATCATATGACAAAAAAAAAATTAATGAGTCACTTCTCTCCTGCAAAATCTGCAATGCCATGCCAGGCTGGCACCCGAGGCCCACCGGTGCCACCCTGAAATCATACCAGGTGTTTTAGGGTAGAACAGGATTAAACTGGCACAGAGATTAAACAAGTGAGCCAGACTCCCAGGTTGCATTTCTGTGGTCAAAGAGGTCCATGGGCTTCAAAAGCTATGTTTATGCTCCCATATCTCACCATCAATCAACCGTTCTATAAAAAAACCCTCTTCTTTTTCCTGTGCCTTTTGGTGTGAAGCCTTTCAACTGTAAGCCTGTTATTGCTGGGTTTGAGCATCAGGCCCAAAATAAGATTTCATAAAGGCCCAAAATGAGATGGAGGTCCTATTTTGTGTAAAGAAGAGATTTCCTTCACAGGCCTAGCAGTAAAGAAAAATGCAACATTTTTTCAGAGTGTGATACTTGGAAGAAATGGGACTGTGTTGTGTATCAGTACAGCAGAGAAGGTCACACTCCGCTTTCCACGAGCCTTTTCCTGTTAGGAGTAATCCTCCCTCGGTGTTTTCCTGGTGTTGGCACAGGTTTGTTAGTGCCTGTTTCCACACTGAGCGGGGAGCCTTGCCCTTTACGCAGCAATGGGCTCATCCATGGGGGCCAGTTTGGCTGCCTCCCGCACAACCAGCTCACCTTGCCTCGTGTTTGGTACGGTCTCTGCACCTGTGCAAAATGGGCAAAAGTGGTGGCAACTCACACACAGCTTACGTGGCTGTGTGTAACTGCAGCAAAAAACAAATCGATCCAGAATTACTGTGGCGA
Organism: Platysteira castanea; assembly: GCA_013397175.1. Lineage (NCBI taxonomy): Eukaryota > Metazoa > Chordata > Aves > Passeriformes > Platysteira > Platysteira castanea. The sequence continues at coordinate 828,768 of VYXC01009749.1, forward strand.
CAAAGAGTTCGTGCTGACAGAGTTAACTCGAAGATACTGAAGGGAATTATTTAATAGCTGTGAGATGACTGGCTATGAGCTGGACTGACTGGACGTCTCCAGGGATTACCCACCAAGGACCACTACAACCATCTGCTGGAGTTCTTGTACCTAATGATTCTGAAAACCTTCATTTGATGAAGAGATTTAGCTCCTGGTCAGCACTATATAAGAAACACACCAGAAGTAATACAGAGGAGTTAATTTTAAGTCCAGTTACTCTAAAGAAAGACATGTATGAAAGTTTAAGCATGTCAGAAATCAGACTAGTGTTGGCAGGACCAGGATCTTTCCTGTTCTTTCCCATTTTCCAAATATCTGCCCTTGTTGAAGAGTGCAGCAACTGAACTGTCAGTAGGTGGGGGCTTCCTCTCTCCTTCTGCAGACAGATTTTACTGGCCTAGAAACTAATATTGCTGTACTAGTGCTAAAATTCCTGTCTTTTCTAACTCAAAAGCACTGGAAGTCTCCTGTGCCGGACAGACATATCCATTCGAGGATGATCTTCAAAAGAAAATTAAAGAGCCGTTTTGGAGAAAGAAGGAGCCGGCTGTCTGCACGAGGACAATCTCCACTGTGCAGTCCTGTGACAGGTGAGAATCAACTCCATTTTGCCAGGTTAGTTCCAAAAGCTCTGTTTATTTTCCCTTCATTTCTGGAGCTTGGGATCTAAAGCAAGCCCTGTCTGTGGGGAAAAGCTGTGCTTAAGTACTGTCTAACCAATTTTCCAGGATTTTCTCTACTGTACTTTAGCGTGGCTTTGTTTTGTTTTTTTCCATTACGAATTGTGTCTGACAGTTGGGGAATACAGCGTCTCTCACTTTCAGGGAGGAATGCCTTGCTGCCCTTTCTTCAGCTCGCAGCCAGCACGGAGGGGAAGGCGCTTTTCCCGCTCTCCTGTCAATAGAGAGGGATCTGCCGCCTCTTGTCTAGCACAGAGCCAGGGACCTGCATGCTCAGAGGCTAACCTGAGGTATAAGCCAGATAAATTATGAAATCCCACTATCTTTATCCTCAAGATAAACATGAAGCACATTCTGTGAGGATAGTTGACTTTAAAGGCTTGCTAAAGAAAGACACTTCTCAAAAGCTTTAAACACTAGTTCAGTGAACTCCATTTTGATGCCTTTTTGCAACTCTCCTTCCCTGGGGATGTCTGTCTCTGTGTATCCTGAGCTATGCCCAAGACATTTCACTCTGGTTCTGTTTGTTTTGTTATCTCCATTCATGTGTAGTATCTGTAAAATCAAAGTGCAATAACTAGTAATTCACCTAACAAATTTTAATGAAGACTTCAGACTTTATGGCCTCAATTATTAAAAAAAAAAAAAAGGCCAGTTTGCCCAGCTTCAAACTCACATCATCCCAGCTGACAGAAGAAATCGGTCTGTGTTCAAACCAGGCAGTGAAAAGGGGGCTACTTTAATTACAATGAAAGCTTGCTTGATCAGAAGTTTTCTATGCTTTGCTGGATCTTACAGCATCTGTTTGGAGTGGGAAGCAGTGTTGTGTGGTGCACAGTATGGCCACTTGGCAAATAACAGGAAATGTTAAAAACATGCCAGGGAAGTTTGAGGTAGGCCCTGTGACCATGAGTGCTTCTCCAGCAAAGGAAGAGCATTGACCACCCCTCTGCCTAGTGATGGAAATGGGCTTTAGACCTCAGCAGGGCAACTTTAGGGCACTAGTGAAAGGGATATGAGCCATTCCTCTGTGCAGATGTGGACGATCACAAGGCGCAAGACAGCAAGGCCCAGGCTCCCAGCCTGGCTATGGCTTGCCATGGCTGGTCAGATGAGGGTGTGGCATTTTGCTGGGGTAAGACACAGATCACTTGCATTCCGTAAGTTATAATGACCAGATTAAACTCTCAAGGTCACCATGTTCTTTGGTGATATAGTTTGAAACTTCATTTCTGTAGACTGTCTTCTCTGTACGGTACAATAAATCTTCGCCTCAGTGTAATGTCAAATGGCCTCAGCTGGTGAGCTGTTAAAAATGGAGTGTGGTGTTCCTAGATACTGCATTCTTGTCTTCAAGCTGGAAGTCCATAAGGTAGAAAAAGGTACCAAATACCAAATACTACTAATACAGCCTAAGAAACTACATCAAAGAGGACAGTGGGTCAGGAAAGTGGTGATTCAGACTGTCCTGTACAAGACTGATAAGTAGAAAGGAAGGGCTGTCACTGAAAGAAATACCAAAGTTTGGTACTTGACTGAATGAAGTTCTTAAGACTTTTTTTCCCATTTTTGGGGTTGTTGAATGTTAATGCTCTGCAGGTAGAAGCTCAGGGAAAAATATTTTCACTCAGACTCCTATGCAGATGCCTAATCTTGTCAGTTGTCTCTTGTGCTGATCCAGAGACTCAGTTTTGGGGAGATTTTGACTAAATAATGGCCAAGGAGGGAGAAATATATGCCTTCAGCATCACAGAAAAGTGACATGTAAGAAAGCAATCAACACTTCAGTCTTCCTGGGATTTCTTTCCTTTTGAGATTCAGTAGTAAACTGGAAAGGTACAAGCGAAATCCAGCATTGCCTACCTGTAGAATGTCTGGAGCATGAGGAAGGGGTCAGCTACAGTTCACATGGGCCTTGCCACCTGCACAAAATCATCACCCAAATTAGCCTGACACAGTAAAGCAGTGGCTCCAGGTATCTGATGGCAGGAAATGGGAAAGTACCAAATCCCCAAATAGAGAACCATGTGGCATGGGAACCATGAATTTTAGCTACATTGGTTCAACATTTGAATCCCCAGGTAAACTATGGATGTCCTCAATCTTACTGATGCCTGAAGGATTTCTGGAAGATTTCCAAGTCATACAGCCTCCAGAGAAATTTGTTTGCATTTTCTCCTGTATGCAAATTGCCAAGGCAGCAATCCAGCAATACTCAAGTGCTTGTGATTATGGCATTGCCCTTTGATTCTCCATCTTGAAAGCAGGCAGCATCTTGAAAGATCAAACCCAGCCTGAGGACACACTAAGGATATTTGTTCTTCTGAGAGCAGTTGCCCCCCAGAAATGGGGGAAAGGAAAATGGTCCCTGCACATTGTGACTGTAGAGCAGACAGGTAAACCCACAGCACAGTAAAGCCTTCCTTTCGGACCTTCTTCTTTCAGCTCTCTCCCTGACAAGACAGTGGAGTGTCCTGTCAAAGATCAAAGCAATCACATCTCCTCTCTACTGGTTTATGCCCATCTGGTTTTAACACTTCAGTTCCTCTTGGTCAAAACTCCAGTCCTTCCCCTGCTCATCTTCTGCCTGATAGCTCCACCACTTCTGAGCACCACTTCAGGACCTTCATTTCCACAAAGGCTTTTGCCCCAGGGGCTGCTTCATGGACTCTTCCCAACTTTTCTGTCAGCAGCGCCTGCTCTCCAGCCCCAGTGGCTGCTGAAGGCATCAGTGCCGTGCCTGGGAGTGGTGCTATCAGTGCCTCGTCAGGACGCAGCAGGAAACGTCTGGCCTCCGCTCCACGACCATCTGCTAAAACCAGGCCTCCTCTGGCAGGAGTCCAACACAAAGTAAACAGAGTTTCACAGCCAGATTTCAAACAGCAAAATAACTGAGAAATATGGCTCACTGCTTCTGGTTTTCGAATTCCAAACACTGAAGTCCCTAGAAGCAAAAATCCTTTATGGATCCTAAGACCTCCTGGTTGCCAAATGGATCCATTGCAGCTAACACTACAGAGAAAGTGTAGTGATGTAGCAATTTTAGTTAGTTACACCTAATTAGTTCAATTTATGCATTTTGTAATTTTAAAGATGATTTCTTTCTCAAGATCAGCGATGGAGAAAAATAAATTTGTTAAACTGAAGATTTCAGCTTGAAATATCTGTATGGGTAACAGTACAGAGAGAATTCTGAATCTTGCTACTGTACAATATTTTTCATGGTATAGGAGAGAGAGAAGGACTCAATGAAGTGTGAAAGATTTTTTAAAAGAACAGCTTGCCATGTCTTTTAAAATAGGTCAAGTTTTTGGCCTAGTTTCCTTTAGAGTATCCCTTAAAGCAATGGGGTTGGACTATCCATGATAGTGCCATTGCTTTTTTTGTTTTTAGCCATGTCTATGTGTAGCTCCAGTTGTAAGGCAGAAATATTCCAGTGTAAAACTACGATGGCAAAGACCACGTGTCTCCAGGAGTATTTGTGAACGAGTTACACTGAACAATAAAATCTCAGCAGTGGCTGCATTTCATCCTTATGTGTAATGTTATTCTGAAACAAGTGATTGAGAAAAAACAAACTATTAAATAAGGTCATGCCCAGTGAAGCCAAAACCTGCAGACACAACTGCTGTCAAACCTAATTCATTAATTCTCCAAATTTCAGGAGGGTTTGCACCATTGTTTGCTTTCTATCTTTAAACTGATTAAATCAATTGATTAACTTGATTTAAGAAGAAAGAAGAATTATAATAATGACAGGTAGACCAAAGATACACGAGATAGCACTTCTGAGAACAAAACAAGGCCACCTATGTTGAATGGAGATAAAATACAACAGTCAGCTGTCAAAACAAAAAGAATCTGTATGTGTACATTTAAATTCCGAAAAAGGATGTTCACGTTATTTAGAGGGAGGAAATTCTGCAAGCAATATTAATTAATATAGAATAAATACCATCTGTCTTCTTTGTACAGAGCAGTCTGGTGCATATTTTTATGGCTGCATCTTTGCTCTATGAACATAACAGGTATAATACACATGTATTTATTATGTTACATAGACTTAATTATTCCACATAATACGCATACCTGTAATTGCAGTTGGCCTTAGTGCAGCTATACGGAGTGAGGCAGGACATGAGGAGGATTTCCTCCACCACAGAGGCCTGGAAAAAGGCCAGGTACAAATCAAGAGCAGTTGTGTTTGGAGACTACAAGGACAGGACTTGTCACTTTACCTGCTCTCCCCTGAGGCTGAGATGGGTGCTCAGCACATCCCTACTGCAGGTAGGTTCTTCTTAGATGCAGGTTCCTCTCCCCACTAAGCTGATCCATAAGGGATGGTGCCCTTCAGAATGTACCTTGTTGTGGTGAAACTCCGGGCTGACCTATTGCACAGCCAATAGTAAACATCAGTTGGCTTACAGCGTTGTACAGAAATAAACAGACTGAAGAGCCTGTCAGTGCACACTTTGGGAAAGAAGTGCAGTCTGGAACAACGGGGCCTGTGCACACACTTGGAATACAAACTTTCTTCAGGCTGTATACTTCATTCTGAAATCTGTTTGTGATTCCAGTTAAGCTGCGAGTGAAGGCAATGCAAAGGCTTGTCTGGTATTCATCTCATTATAGTGTGGAAAGATAAATCAGCCTTTAACAATGGAGACAGTTTCAAGAATACTTTTCTTTTAATGATTATCATTATTTTGCACAGAGATTTATAGTTGTAACCACCATCATGAGTGGAACTTTTGTTTTGTACCTGATCCTACTCTACATCCTTTGCTGAGCAACCAGTGTGAGCTGTTACACACATGCCTTTGTGTGCACAGTTTGTGACATAAAAAGGCTCGAGAAGGGGAAAGAGGAACTTTCTCCTAGCAGAATATCACAAAATGCAGGAAGAGTCATCCAGAGAGCTCCTAAGGATTCTGACTTGTGAACAACTCTTTTTCACATACTACTCCCACTACTTCCTGTGAGACAAGAATATTACACACACAGGTTTGGTTTGAGTTTTCACACTGGCAGTTCCTCCCAATGCTGTTCATATATCAAAATCACTTCCACTTCATAAGAAAGCATAAATTCTTCCAATAATAATTCTAAGAATATTATTTTTGTCTGCTTTAAATGATTGATGAAGCTGCTGGACAGATTTGTGATGCATTTGATATGGAGCAGGAAAATGTTAGTGGCTCTGCAATGATTGCACTGCCAATAGCTGGCAAAGACTTATCTTGAAAAGAATCTCACTGAAAAGTTTTCCTCAGCATGAATATGTGACTGCAGAATTACTCAGTAAAGAGTGGTGGACTAAATCTCATTAAATCATAATCTGAATCAAGGTGGGAAAAAGTCATATTATCTATTTGCATGGATTTATAAGCTTCACACAGAGTTTTACTCACCAGTATAGAGCTCCATGGAGCACAGACATTATATTCTCTTATCAGGCTGAAATACAAGAAATGAAAGATGGTTCATTTAGGATACACTACAAAGATCCAGATTCTTAATGCCTTCATCTGCTCTTATAAAGCACTGTGGGGTCCTGATGTCAGCAGCACATTCAGATTCCAGGTGCAAAACAGAAGCTGTGAGTGGAACGCCTGTTCTGTGGAACATGCAGAATAATTACACTGCATGCTACAGTAAGGGAACTGGCTCAGCTCTCTGAAGGATGGGACTTTATTCTGTTGGGCTAAAGCAATCTTCTGTGGGGTTGGAGCCAAGAACGTTGAAAAGAAGATGTTCATAATCCATCTGGCTGAAATCTTACACTTATCCTATCTAAGCACTAGATGTAGCTCAGAGCCAAAATTAGGCTATCGAGAGAGGTACCAGTGAAATGGGGATGAAGCCAGAAAGCTGTTGAGAGAACCCAGTCCCTGGGCAGATAACAACATGTGAACAGGGTGAGAGGAAAAGGCTGGGGAGCAGCTCCCATGTCAGATGAGCACAGCAGTGCATGAGTCAGCAGTGGTGGTTATGGTCTTCTCAGTACCCGTGGTCTTAATTGTGTTTGGGTTGGATGCTCAACCCAGCAAGAAACCCAGTATCAAATCAGTTTAGATAAGAGAATGGCATCCTTTATCAAGATGCTTTATCAATATCTTAATTAGTTGAACACTTCTGTATCACTACTCTTACAAATCAATACCACATACAGCCAAGAAACAGCTGTTCCCACACTACCAGGTTTCTAACACTGCTCTAACAATTCAAAACAAAAAAGAAAAAAGGGTATAAAATTCAATACAAGTAGCACTTGATGTCCTCTCCTGTTTTTAAGTGAACCTATGAGATGACTCATGTATTTGAATACCTTTTTAAGATATATGTGTGAAATTATGGAAATTTACATAAAAAGCCACCACTTTACAACTGATATGATCTGGGGATAGGAGGAAAGTGTGGAGCTTATAATTAATAAAATACTGGACTTTACTATTTGGGATGGTGCTCAGGGTTTTTCAGCATTTTTAATCTGAACAATTTCTAGTGGAGTGGCTCAGGTTACAAACCAGCACACTTTGCAGCTGGATCTTTTATACCACCATACAAAGAGTAAATTAAATAAATTGGTAGGTCACCTTCCTAACTTGATCTTCCTGACACAAGTAATTTTCTTTCCTTCATGAAGCAAGGAACAAATCTCTTTCAGCAGTAAGAAGAAAGGATGCAGAGGCAGCTTTCCCTCTGCTCATTTGCTTGAACACTGAGAATGAATTGATCACATTTTGTTCATAAAATTTCCCATGGTGGGGCATTTCTCTGTTCGCTTCTTTTCTTAGTTTCTCCCCTTTAAGTTTTTCAGAAGTCCTCTCCTCAAATTCTAGCAGAACCCAAGCTCAAAAATTCCAACCACAGTTTTAGAATACTACTATTTACAAAATGTTGTAAGGGCCAGTTAGCCAAGTGTGACATCAGCCCAGGAGTAAGGCTTGTCTCAGATACAGGCTGTGTTCTGTCCACATGCAGGAGGTAAGAGAAATACTGTTTAGTCCTTTTATTAACTTAGCAGGCACCCAACTTAGAGCTGTGCCTGTTCAGGCATCTAAAAACAGTTTGCACTGACCGTGCCCTCTGGCTTCCTGGCAGGGCTACTCCCATACCAGTAACTTGATATATTCACTCATGGTCACCATAACACCAGCCAAGCGCATGGAAAGAAGAGCATCTTTAGAAAATACTTCAATGGGTTAAAAAAACCAGCAGGTCTCAGCTACCAAAGCCATGTCTGGGATTCTTCCCTCTGCAACACAGAGAGGGGGCTCAGTACCTTCTGGCTGTTTGCTACTTGAAAAGGAAAAGGATGATTGTGCAGATGGCAAGTTTGAGCACAGAAAATCTGTTTTCAAAATTGCAGCAACTGACTAGTTTGAGTTGCTTTATTCCTCCAGCACCAAGGTAAGGGAGGGGGCAGAAAGGTATCAGCTCTGCTAATGGCACACGGTTTGATTAACTAAATGTTACAGGCCCAGATTCTGCCCTCACTGTGCTGGTGCAGCTCAGAGCAGGCGATGCAGTTGCACAGCCACGTTAGAGGACAAATACTGTCATGGCACAGTTACAGAGCTTTATTACTAGTAATTTAACTGTCAAAAAGGAAACAATATACTGCATAAATGCCTGGTAGGTGGTTAAAAAATATTATGTTTTTAACCTTATCCACAGTGTATTTAATCTCAAATTACAGACACAGATATAGAACACACTGGTGTTACTTTTAAACATTGCAGACCTGTATCTCTGTAAGAGAATGGAGTTTTTTTCTGATTTTGTTTTCATTTTGAGGGATTTCTTGAACAGAAATTTCAACCATCACAGCACACAGTTGTCTGTTGCAAAAAATACTATTCTGCTTTTCAGCAATTTCCTCTCTTTCTGAAAGCATAGACAAATTAATGAAGGATAATCATAGCTTACTCATAAAAACAATCTGTCAATATTTACACGGTGCTCTTTCATTTCTTGGTCTTTCTTTGCTGGTTTGATACTTCAGCTAAGCCCAATATGCATCACCAAGCCCTGGATCTAATAACTTGGGAAGATGGTTTTGGAGATGCATTTGCATCAGCAAGAGAAAATCCAAAGGGAGTGAGGAGAAGTGTCCTCAGCATGATTCAAAATCATTGCTGAATGAGAGGTCAGGATATAATAGGATGAAAAAAAAATGCAAAGGAAAATAAAGCAGGCAGCCAGAATCCAACTGGTGAGTCTGGTGAGTCGAGCTGCTATGTGCAGCAATGAGAAGGCCTGTGGGTGCACTGGCAACTTCCTCAGACATCGACTGTGAAACTTTAAATTGATTTATACTTCTTTTCAAAAAAGATGCAGCTAATACATAGTTATGTCAGGTCCATTTTAAACTCTTCTGCTCATCTGGGGTTTTGATATCACTCTCTAGAGTCCTAAAGAAATTATCCTGAGAAAGAAAAGAATTGGGTCTTGAAAACTCCCAGCTACAACAGCTGGTGCCACAGGCACCGTCTGGAAGAAGAGCAGTTTAAGAGCTATCAGATGGCTTTTCCATCTCACTGGCATTACAACTCAAGAGTTCTGACTTATAAGGGATCAATCACAGATATTGATAACTAAGCATAAATATGACTTCGTAGACCAGAAATGGGGGCTTTTAGTGTGACAGCAGCAGGCCCACTGCTTTAGCAGGGCGCTAAAGTGAGGCAAGTGAACGCTCAGACTCTTCTTCGTAGCAAGTACGTGAGCACTGCTGCTGCTTCTGAAACCCAGCTGCTGTAGTACTGCAAAGAATAACTCAGAGCAGCTATGAAACCGAAAGTACTGCCACACAGACACAGCATATTTCTTTCAGAAGGTTTTTACCCAGAAGTATGATTGTTAGCTGTAAAAGTCTTTCTCGTTCATGCTTATTGGTTTTGGTTGGGGTTTTTTTCCCATCATTCTTGCAAACCTGCTGCTTGGGGACTAAGCAAATAAATTTTATATGTGGAACAGCTTTATCACAACTGATTAAATGAACATCCTCTTTCTTTCTTCACATTGAAAATACCTCTTAAGATTTTTACAGTTACTGGGGCTGGCAATAATGCACAGTCAAAGAAGGCTCATGGAACATAGCGTGATGAGGGTGCTTTCAGGGGCAGCATACCTGAATTCACTTATAGAACTGGTGTCTGAATCCTCCAGTTCAGGGAACAAAAATATGACACACAACTTCCTAGATCCCATAAGTGGTTTCAAATAGTTTGTTTACCAAATATTTCCAAGTGGTTTGCTTATTTTGAATTTCTGAGACATTTACGGATGACACAATCTTAGCATCAAATTATTGCCAAGTGTGCACAAGCCTCTTCCCAGAAGATCTGGCCTGGGGGTGAATAATGTACTTGGTGCATTTGCAACACAATTACAAGGCAGAGCACAGAGCACGCACTGCCCTGCTCTTCAGTTTGTCTCAATTCAGACACTCTCACTTGAGCTACTTGGGTAGAAGAAGCAGCTTTACAGTTTTTCCCACAGTACACTTCCCTCCTAAAAATCTCCCACACAAGCATTCTTACTTCTGCAGCCCCACCAATGCTAGTGCGTGTGGGAGGGCTGGCATTTTTGGTACAAGAACATTTGGACCTCTCTACAGTGTCTGCTCTGCTCCCTTGAATACATTTGCACTTAATCAGAGCAACGTATGACAAAGGGTGGTCTGCTGTGAAAGGTACCCAGAGCACTTGGACTTAAAATCCCCTCATTTCACGTGGATAATGATGCTTTTTCTTCCCCCCAGATTCTCTCTTCTCCTCAAAACTGCTGAGCAAGAAAGACTGCAAGTTCTGTCTGAGGAAACTGAAAACAATAAAAGCTCTGGTCTACTTAGGAAAAGTGCTGTAAGAGAGCCAAGCTCTGTATTATTATATTGTCCAATATATTGTAATGAAACATTATTAAAATTGAAGCAGTGGAGTTCATTTTCAAATAGATGATGGGTGGAAAAAAACGTCCTTCAGATTATTCTCATTAGTATTTTCACATATGTTATACTGGTTTTCATATAAACATTGTATGATCCTATGCGGTATGTAGTCAAATAGCTGGAATCCATTAAAAGCATGCTCCAGCTGTGCAATCACTGTCCTCACAAAGATACATTTTTTACATGTGGTTAATGCCAGAAAGAATCTACAGCTTCAATTATGAGAACATCAAAATATATTGTTTATTGCAGAAAAAAAAGCATTTGCAGCAATTTAAAATATCCAGTCAACACCACATCGCTAAATCTAGATAATAGAAATCCCAGAGAAATTTGAGCTAAATCTGTCTGGATTATAGCCGTGGGATTATCTGAATGCTAAATTACTGTATATGTTTAACTCACAAACATGAGCACAGACAGTATAGGAATATGGATGACTATGCAGATCGCAATAAAACCCATCCCCAAGAGACTTTTTCATGCACTAGGTAAACAACCCCTCTCAATTTATCAAGCATTCTGGATTGAATTAATGCTGTCATTTACTTTGCTGTTGCTGTGTAGAGGAATATGGTTTAACATGAACAGCTTTAGCACTAGAAAAATAACAAAGGTTTTCTCTGTGCACCCTTTACAACACAGAGAGTGCAGGAATATTAATTGGCTGCTGTGTTTGTATAACTGAATTAAAGAAAATACAACTGTTGTTTAGTGTATAATCAGAAAACCGAATTATATGCAATACTGAAATAAAAGATTAATCCTGATTGTCTTATTAAACCTTCCTTTCCCCTCCCCCCTTGTTTACACACCAGTGTTTATGGCTTTCTAAGGATAAACAGTGAATGAACCTGGACTGACCTGACACACAGCATCTCTCAAACTTTCCCTCTGGATGATTCACACATATGTGAGCTGGGACCAAAAAAAGCAAAGAGGAAAAAGGCAGGGTACTGTACAGGCTGAGCAAATTTGGAAGAGGTGAGACTGTCCAAGTGTGCCATGCCCAAGTCCCTCCTCCAATGCAAGTGCACAGATACTGATTACAAACACACAACCCTTCCCTTGCCAGTTTAGCTCGGTTTGACAACTGCAAGTGAAATTAGCTTCAGTCCTGTCATCTTTATTAATTTACTCCCACCTAGTAGTTTTTATTGCTCTCTGGTGCTTTATTTGCTATTTTGTGTGGCCATGCTGTGTGCCAATGCACGGCGCAGCTCCTGGTACGGGAAGCAGTCGGGAGGGCTTTCCCGGGGAAGAAGGCTAGACAGTAATTGCTGCTTCCTGTGAACAGCTACCAGCTGATGTAGATATGGCCACTTTCATTTCCCTCTTTCTCATTCAAATAATATTTGTAGCTCTATAAACAGATTAAATATAATTTTGGATCCTGGGAAACCATCAATGTAATCCTTTGGTCAAAGTACAAACAAACAAACAGATCGGTCTTAGCCAGGAAGTTCAGCTGAATCCAGATTTTAAGAAACATAGTTTTCAGCAGAAAAAAAATTCTGATAAGTCATCAAAACCTTGCTTTTTTATTGAGAAAGAGGGATTATTATGAATAAATGCCATGGAAATTTGGGCATGATAGCTGTTATTGTCAAACCGTGCGCATGTGCCAACACATCGCAATGTCAGCACTCTCTGGTGTTGGAGATAATGAAATGTCCATTCCATTCTTCAGTTTTTCTCCCTCTACCAAAGGAGCAATTTCTCACTATTTCTGCCACTATTTTGTCTGCTTTAGTGATGAATGTCTGAACACCAGCTGACCTACAACACAAAAGTTTGGTTGTTACATGAGCTGTCTGTGGACTAAAGCTCTCATGGAGCTGAACCAGCGGTGGCAACAATGAGATATTTTAAGAGTAAAAGCTTAAAGTCACCTAGACACAAATATCACAGCATGACTGCAAAGCTGAGTTAATGAACTCAGGTCTATCCTGTCTCAACGACTGCAAAATGCATTGCAAAGACTCCAGATCACACAGCACCAGTCCCAAAGTGGGTCTCTGCATCTTAGTCTCTGCCAAAAAAATTACATACAGAATAGAAAAACTTGACAAATAGATAAGGCAAGTGAAGGAGTGCAAGTAGAAAACAGCTAACATAAACACTTTTTTTACAAATTGAGCTAAACTCGTGTAAAAAAGTAAATTCTAAAAGAACTTGGAAAGAGACAGTACTGTTTCATACCATGTTACTAACTCAAAGGATAAATAATTTGACAAACTGAAACATTAGGAATAGATTTAAAGAAAAAGAAGAAATATTTTTAAATTTCAAACAGTACAGCATAGCCATAGTTAAAACAATAAAATAGGGTGCCTCATATTACTTGCAGGAACTAGATATGCTTCTCACATCTCTCACATATTCATTACGAAATTTGTTCTACTGTAGCCCAGACACAATTTAACCTATTCCCTCTGCCAGGAGAAACCAAACTTTAAAGGCAAATATTAACTCAACTAGCATGGCTTTCTGAAAAAATAAATATATTTTGATTAGCATGAGCAGTATTTCAGAAGATGGATCAATTTCCAGTCAAAAAGAGATGAAAAAATCTGATTCAGCAACCTAGTTAGGTAACAGCTCACATGCTTATGTGAGAAACAAAGTTCCAATATTTGAATGAATCTCCAACAAAACTCAAATCTTTGTTAGATGAGATCTACAAAAATATTATGCAAGTTGGGGAAAAATATGTTTTCAGATTTACACAAGTATTTGTTTCTTCAGCATAGCCCCTTCAGGTGGACAACTGCCCTTGTCACATGGGTAGCTTTGTAAAACTCCACTGACACAAACCTGGGTGCTGCTCTGTGAAACACTGAGTGCTCAGACACACAAGTGGGTGGCACTTATCAGAGAGTTGTTCAACACAGCCCAGAAAAGAGGAAGTTAATTTTCATTTCCTGTTGGACAGCTGACCACATAAGGAAAACCATAATTATACATAGCATGGAATAACATTACGTGCAGCTTCATGGTTAATGTCAACACAGTCAGAAAGACTGGAAAATAATTAAGAAATAAATAAATAAATACCGTCTTAGTGGAGGTGGTTTCTCTCCAGTACTTGGTCATGGTGCCAGAGGAGCACAGAGAAAGGATGCATGATTGCTGTTCATGCTGAACTGACTTCAAAAATAAAAAGGAAAATGAACTTATTTTTCACTGCCATGACCTGCTTTTTTCCTCTTTTACAAGCAATACATTACAAAGAATTTTGAAGTCCTTAATTTTCCACTGTGTGCTGGTTAAGTGATTTCTTCTCTTCATGTGCTTGATTTGAAAGAGTCATCAGGCAAACCTCCACTAACTCTGCTCATTGCTACTCACAACTTGTGTGCTCAACTCTTGACAGCTCTCTCTTGGCTGTCCCAGCCCGGCTTTGGAGACCCTTTCTTTAGATCATTCACCAAGGCTAAATGAGCTCTGAAAACCCTTTCTGGGGATCTTTTTTCTTTTGCTCAGTTCGTGTGATCTCTATCATCATCTCTCAAATCAGCCAGAGAAAGTTCCAGAGAAAGTTCCTTCTCTGATTTCCTCTGCACGTGGGACAGACAGCATCGTACTGTGCCTCAGGCCAGTGAATGGAGCAGAGCACAGGAGTTACTCAGGCCTGCTGCAGAGCTGTTAGACAGCAAGAGAACAGAAACCAGGGATGCTGTGAGCAAGCCCCTGAGAGTCTGATACTGCCTCAGAAACTCCTCTGCTAGACTGGGTTGTTACAAAATATTAAGATGATTTTATTGTATTCAGTATCTCCTGAACCTGATTTTAGCTTAGAACTACTCCATGTCTACTTGAACTAACTAATTTTGTAATATTTAGAAAGAGGAGAAAGATTAATTAATAGACTTCAGCAACTTTCTATGACCAGCATCACACTTTTAACATATTATTTTAACTAGATAGTTCCTAGGAAAAGTCTTGATGTTTGTTGCCACTGACTGCATTAAAATTCATGTCAGAGATAATGACTTCCTCTGTAAACAGTGCCTTTACAGTGAGTACAGTAGCTTTTCATGCTTCTCAGTATCAGCTGTGTGGGTTTTTAATGCACTTTTGAACTAATTTTGCATTACGACTAGCTGTTAGTTCAGCCTGGTTAAGAAATGATCGGCAGGTGATCCTTACAGAAGTAAAATCATCATTCTGGAGGTATCAGTTTATGACAATCTCAGTCCAGAATTTATAATTTTAAGTTTTAATTCTACTTAAGTATCTTTTAAGACTCAATTTACAATGAAAAGAAGTACTATGGAATTATGCTTATAACCAGAGCTGTTTAAAATGCATTAAAGAATTTTTAAATGCAAATTTACACTTAATGTTGTGTCAATTTTTCAATTTATTGATACCAACAATAATTTTACAATTAATATTTTCGCTCTTCAAGCTATCTCTTTACAGTAAGAATTCAACTTTTCTTTTATAACAAACATTTGCTTTTATCTCTACATTCCACATACTGCTTCTTATGCAACGGCATGATCTTGCAAAATCTGAGCTGCCAACACTGAAGAAGAATGTCCAAATCTAAGTAAACAAAATAGCTGTCCCAATGGATCTTCTTCTTTTCATCAGGTTTAAGGGAAAGAACCCACAACCTTGTCTTTGAACTTCAACACCTTTGGAGTGCTCTTTATACTCAGGACAGCAAAAGGTGTAAGAGCTGAATTCATTCAAAATTAACTTCAGCCAGTTTTTGATTCTTTCCTACCTTCGTAACTAATGGTTCAGAACATTTGAACACAGATATTCACTTAATAATGCTATTAAACCAGTTGACAATAAATTTTAAAGGATGGAAGAGTCATTTATCTGTCACTACAACGCTTGTATATCGGTCCTATAACACTCAATGAATATCAACATCTAAATTAAGCAGGGATTAATCTTTGTTTGGGAAAGAAAACGGTAAGGAGTGATGGGATGGAAACAAGGGAATTTTCCCATTTTATTTGCATATGCAACTAACACATTTTGTATTTATGTGCTTGTTTTTGTTAGGGATTTGAAATCTTAAATGCTTTGGTTTTTTGGTTTTTTTTACAGAAGACTTTCTCCATTAACTGTTACCTCATGAGGCACGAATCCCAGGAAAACCTTAGTTGCAATAAGGGGAAAAAAACATTTTGACCACACAACAGAAATCTTTAAAGCTCTGTCAGATAGGCCTAGCCTTGGAACTGAGCTCAGTGTTCAGTCTGGGGTTATTTTTGCCATAGATAGTTTCTTCATAGGAAAGATGTTTCCCTGTGCCTGAGTGTCCCATAGTGGTTATGCTGCAATCTTACCTCTGCATTCCATCTCACAAAGCAATTCCCCTTAGAGAAATCCTGCTTTAGTGTAAGCTAACTTGCACCTTACTACTAAGGCTGACTGCTGAGATAATAACCTGGCAAGTTTAATGAACACATTCAGAGTATGTACCTTCCAAAAGACTCAGTCCAATTTGTGTTCATGTATAGAAAACAAAGCCTCTGTGCTTTTCCCGGTGACTGTGCTCACATCACAGATGTTCCCTAATGCTGTACTTGGATCTTGAATCTGAGATTCCTTGGAGTGCTCTGGGGCATCTGCAGCAAGAGCTGACTTCAATTGAAATTATGGGGCTCAGCATGCCTAAAAACTATGCCTTGTATTTTTAAAAGCTATCAAACATTCTGTTGTTAAAATAACATCTCTTTTTAGTGTGGCAGTACAACAAAAAGAAACCCCCTATGAATTTCTGCTGGCTCTGCAAAAACAGCAATTGCTGTCGGCATTTGTTTATGAAAACAGGCAAAAGATAACAAACCAGCATTCTCCCCCAGCTGACAGGGAGCTACACATCTTTTCCTCTAGCTAGTGAAAAAGTTCCTACCTCCCCTAAGCCAAAATAACTTTTCAGTGCAGTTTAATACACAAACAAATCATGTGTATGCATACTGGGGGGTTTACACAGGGGCACTGAGCTTGACTTTTAATTCCTTTTCTTACACTGGCACAAGTTCTCTCACAGAGAGCAGGCACTATCAGGGATGCCAAGGCCTGAACTGGCACTACAGACTCAATGAGCATTTCTTTTATCAAGCAACACAGTACACACAAAAATATGTGTTATTCTAGTTTAAGGCTAACATGGAATGCTAACATTGGCACATTGAAAATGTTAGAACTTGTTTGTACTTGATATGTAATATTAATTTGCTTGGCCATAGCCTGCTACAGTCACTGACTATTTCAGAATATTTCACCGAATGAAAAATTAATAAAAATATGCAATTTGATAGTGAAGGCCAGATCTGTTGTGGTGTTGTCAACACAGCAAAGTAACTTTGAAAGCCCTCACCTGCATTCACCCTTGATATACGTACTCGAATACACAACTGGCAATCTCATGAAAGCAACAGTATAAAATGTTTTTTCCAAATGAATTTTATGCTGTGTAGCAGAACATAATCTTCCAGCTGAAGAGGAACTGGATGCAAGTGATGACACCTATGCAGATAAAATACTCATGATGAGCACAAAAGTATTTGGCTCTTTCAGGCTCTGGGGTTTTGGTTCTAAATACCCAGTTGGATTTCTTACTGACAACAGCAGGGACAGGAACAATAAATGCAGCCCAGCAGTGAAGGCTGGAATGAACAGGAATAGCACGGAGAGATTTGCACTTGCTCCTGTTATAACTGCAGGGCCCTGCATCTAGGTGACAAGATTGTTTCTTTTCCCAAATCTGCCCTGTTAATTGAAAGCATCTGTGGTGAAAATCAGGGATTTCTTAAAAGCACCTTGGTAGCTCTCTTTAAGTCAGGTGGGGTTGTCTTCCTTAGACAGAGATCTAAGATGTAAAGTGACAGTCCTTTGGAATTCCAGTGATCAAATATAGTGGGAAATATTCAGTTTAATTTTATTTCTAGTTTGCAATAAGTAAAATGAAATTTGTGGAGGAGGAGTCACTGATCTGTTTCAACTCATGTCACCTTTGTTTAAAATAGAATGAGGAAATTATCTCATTTAGGCAAACACTGTATACTTCCAGAGCAGACCAATGAACATTTAACAAAACTACCTGGTAGGAGGGTCTAAGAAGTAGATTTTGGTTCATAAGTGAAATGCAAAATTCTTTCCTTTTTTCTATGTAACTTCACACATGACAGTGTTGCAGGCAGGAAATGGCATAAGATTTCCATTTGCAGTGAAATGAAAGGTCACTCTGTAGCTTTGGGAACAGCTTGGAAAAGCCTTAGCATGTGTTACAGCAGCCCTCTAAGGGTACCCTCCATTAGAAAGGTTGCTCTTACACTGTAGGAGGAATTTCCATCATCAGCCAAAGATATTTCTCCTTTACTTTGACATTGCCATGTTCTAAATCCTTTGAACCTCTATACTGGAGGACCACATACTTTTTAAAAATTTTCAACATGGCAGACCGTTGCATTGATAAACTAACTTCTCTTGTTTTTCCAAAAATACCAGCTACCACTACAACAAAAAAAATCATACAATTGTCATAACAACCTGGTAATATTACAGTGGCCACTTTGAAGAGTGGTCTGAAGAGCATTTGCCAAACCTTTTGATCCCTAGTAATCAGAACAGAAGTGCCCAAAATCCAGAGATTAAAGGATTAGGCCTCAAGAAAGACTTGTGGTATTTCAAGAAAATGTGACTGATGCTCACCACTTATTTTTTACAGTACTGATGAGATTTAGTGTTTAAGGTCCTTTCCTGTTCAGACATAAAAGCTGCTGTAATCAGAGTATTACTAGGGGAAACTACTCTGGTTGGGGATTCAATATGTTTAAATTGTTGAGCCAAGGTTATTGTTTGGATTAGGTTGGGAAGGATGACACTGAAATAAGTAAGCCCCAATAGCACAGTGAAGCAGAGAAGAACAAAGAAAAATGTTTATATTTTTAAACAGGAATCTGGATAGCACAAGTATGCTGGTTATACCTATATATATATAAAAAAAACTTAGACCAGCATAGAAACTAGGTCTTGTATATGTCTACACAACTACTAGAAACAGGAAAAAAATCCCATTTCCATGGCACCGAAATCTATATGAAAGCAAAACTGGAGACACTGGAGATGGAAGAGACTTAATAGGTCAGCCTGCCCATCCCCCATCTCTGTTGTCCCTCAAAATCTGTGTACCTGGTTCCCACACACCTCCCCAACTTCTGCCACACAAAACTTGACACCACTGGCATTCATCAGGGTTATCCTGCCAGGAAACAAAAGATACCAGGGTATAGTGGTGCTAAACCAGCTTAGGATGTCTGTCAGTAAGTGTTAAAGAACTTGCACAGACTTCATATATTCAAACAGCAGCTTTTTCACAGGAGATCCATGGCTATGAATAATACTTGGTCTTCTTCATATTTTAGGGAGCCATTAGAGATGCATGAGAAAATATCAGCACAAAAATACGTTCCAATATACAATCATGCCATTTCAAAAAACACTGGATTATTATTACTGATTAGAGGGAAATATCCAACAGCTGTCTGGGGAATTCCCTCGACGTCTGGATTATTGATTTAATAGCTACATATTGTCTAGATCCTACCATTCCACTAATGTTTGAAAATGCTGTACACAAGTTTTTTGGATTTTTTTCCTATGATTGCACAATAATAATGTATTTCAGTCTGATTTTTAGATGAATTCGAGATTAGCTATTATACACTCCACACAACAGAAATATGAAATAGCAATTTTATATTTTAAAGTAAAAACCAAGATGAGTATTTAAAGCTAACAAAAAAAAAACCTCAAAAAACCAAAAGCAAAAAACAACCCCAAACCAAACAAAAAAACCCCCAAAAACAAAACCCTATCCAGGTTTCCAGAAATCTGCTAAGTATTAAATTCCACTTACAATTTATAAAAAAATTCTGCTCTTCCCTCTCTCCCCTCCAGGAAATTGGAACTAGAAAAATGAGGGAGAAATTTAGGTAGGGAAACTATTCAAGGGTGAAGTGGCTGTAATGGTTACAGTTGCTTAGGTTACGGTGATGTGTTTTGGATTTAAGTTTGACATCCTCTGTGGCACATTCGGAATAAACAAGTAAACAAACAACTGCATGCTAGCTTGACATGATTTGCCTGCATGTGCGAGCGCTGCAGTCAGCCCGTCTCTGGTTTCCTTCCTCGTGGCTGGGCTGAGCCCGCACAGGCTGCGGGGTCTGTGCAGTGTGAGGCTCCCAGTGCGTGCCCTGCTTGGAGGAGGATGCTGCGAAGAGCAGCTCACGTCACCAGACCAGAGACGTGGCAGCGATGCAATGGAGCAGCCCCGTGGCAACAGACACCCCTGCGAGGGTGCAGTGCTCTGCTCTGGAGCCCCGTGCCTGGAAACAGGGCTGCTCACTGAAGGAGGCACCCGTGCTCGGCCTGAGAGAGGAAATGCGGTGTGGGAAACAATCCCTCTGGGGCTGCCTGACCCAGAGCAGGGTGATCTAAGCAGTAAAAACGGTACCGGGCAAACAAACTTGCTGACAAGGAAGTATGGAACATTTTGAGTCATATTGCCTTGGTGAAGCATCCCTCTTTCCTAGGATGGAGGTACAGCAGGCAGCAGCAAGTCCTATGAAAGACTTTTACTTTTAGAGGTGGAATCAACAGATGTATAAATGAGAGAGGTCTGTAGTAACAGAAGGTTAATCAAATTTAACTCTACCACATACCAAAGACAATATATAGCCCTAAACATGATTCTTGGTCTAAAAATGGTATGCATTTGTGGTATCTATATGTGCTATTTATTTGTTTACAACGGGCCTTAAAATAAAAAACCCCACAAAAACAAAAAGCTTGAGCCAGGATATCAGCTGTTATCTCTTTGGCCTGATACATTTGCAATGATATTTATGGAAGAAAACACTGTGCCAAACCACTGCTGTTCCTCCGTTTCTGACAAGGAATGTAATATACAGTGAAATCCTGTCCCTTCTCATTGATAGTTTTCTAGGTCTCTACTAAATATCACAGCTTTTATGAAAAGAGAATAAAATTCTGTGTAATGAATCTTTAAGCCAATAAGAAGATATTATGAACAAAAATTGTGTCTAAAAGCATGAAGATAATAGGCTCATATAAAAATTTCATGCCTTGATATTTTTGTTGAAGGAGGAAAGAGAGATCACAAAAATTGTGCCTGTAGGAGGAAGAGGGCCATGGGTAACAACTAAATAATGCATGTGCTTTGGTTTAATCAAAAGTAAACACTGTATATCAATCCTCAGCAGTCTTCTGCAGTGAACTACTCTAACATTCCAGCAGCTACACACATGCTTCTGTCCCAAACCACTCCTAGCAGCTTTACTGATGGAGCTCTTCTGTTCTCTATCCTATCTCCCCCTTTGCTGGCAGAAAAACAAAGGCAACACAGTGAACAACTTCATTTTGAATCTAACATTTCTGTTGGAGCAATTTAATTCTGGGATCGTATAATCCTCAGAAAATAAAAATTGAAACACTTGAAAAATACAGAATGGTGATGTACTACTTGATGACCTACTACTCTAATCACTACTCTAATCACAGGGGTCCCTACAAAGAGGTCCCAAGTACAGCTCGTTATGATCACAAACACCACTCTGGTTAAAACCTGTCTCTAACCTGCTGCACACTTCACCTCAAAATGACAAAAACATTTTCATTTTACAGTCACTATGTTTGAGTCAACCCTTAAAAAATGATTAAATGGAAAATGGGAATTTGCTACCAAATATTGTTGGCTAAATCTTATACCATATACCAATGCTATGCTTTCAAATGCCTTTCTTTCCCCTCCAAACAAATACAGAGATAAATTTTGCTATCTCCTTATGTATCTCGCCATTGGTTGGAGTCTCTAATATAAGCCTATTCTCTACCCAGTTACCAACTATGTATTAGAGAATTAACCACAACTGTTAAGGTCACATCAGGTCAACTTTAAAGTGATAAAACCTTAATGGAGTAAAGGATCACAAATGTAACAAAATCTCTTATTTTTTCTAATTTTGTTTTCTATATCTCTGAAGAAATACTTCAAAGTTCACTAAGAAATACATATCCAAATATACTGATCTTATCATATTATTTCAAATATAGGTAGTTGAATTCTAAATCCAATTGATACAATATTTCCAAAAATAAATCATATTAAATAAATCATGCTGTGGATCTTAGAAACATTGTGCAAATCTGCAATCCTAATATGTACGTATGTTATTAATCCCAGGGGGTTTTAAATAAAAAGAACGTTGCGTTGCTGTGTTTGTTAACATATTTAATTATTTATGATATAATAAATTACCCCTCTTTTGTTTATTAAGTCTTAGCTAAAAGCTGGCTAGAAAACCAGTTGCTCTAATCTCTCTAATCTCAACCAGTGATTTTGTTTCCTCTGTATCTAACTAGCAGAGATATTCTAGCTAATACTTTTGGCATTTTAAGGTGTTATTCCCTTATAGCTATTTTGTACAAGAACTTTAAAACCAGTAAAGGTATTAATAAGACAATATTTTAGTTCTGCAAAAAGAAATAGTACTTTTAGGGACAAAAAGTTCCTGTTTGGAAAGAGCATATTTCTCCTCTCAGCTTTCATCCTGCCAACCTTTGTTTCCCTCTCTAGTTCCCCTCTTTCTCTTAAAATCCCCCAGGGTGTCACTAGAGAGGTTTCTAAAATGTGGCTTTGGTTATGATGTGTTAATGTATCATAGAATCTACAGTTTATTTCTTAACAAAATCTGTCTTTTCCCTATGGAGGTTAGATCTCTACTATTGACCTCACCCCTTCTATTTTTCCAAACCAAAAGCACAAATGACTGAGTTAAATTCTGGTTTGGTTTTTTGTTTGTTTGGTTGGTTGGCTGTGTTTTTTTTGAAATGCCACCATTAATGTCTTGCTATTCTTTTTAGTAAAACCACAAAACTTATGGAAATGGACTGACTTCTTGATACATAATTTTTCTCAAAATCCCCATAACATTTTTCATAGGCTCACTGTTTTTCTGTGTGTCAATACTTTTGATTCAACATTAGTGTTAAACACTTTCATTTTCTATATTGATATTTCTATTTTTGCCTTCCACTAATCACATTTGTCCTGTCTTTCATTTCGCCTTATTTATCCCATAACATTGCCTGTCTCAATGCTCAGAATCTTCAAGTATTTCTTGTCTTGCAAGTAATGCTTCTGCAGAAATCCTTCAACACAGACCTTTTATTTCCAGCCAGCTAAGCCCTTCTGATTTCCCTTGTGCAAATCTCTTAATTAAGATTATATACAGCCCATGTAACTCAGTATAGAACTATGCTATCCTTGCTCTGTGTATACCTGGTGCAGGACAGCTGGGCTGTCGTCACATGGAGGAGCACAATCCGCTAGGAAGCTGGGAAAGGAGATGGGAGTGAATGAGCAGTTGGGTGGGCAAGTAATCTGCAACCTCCTTGATGGTGCTGAGCAACGGGCCACGAGGCAATGGGCAGAAACTGAGGCACAGAGAGTTCCAGCTGAACTGAGGAAGAACTTCTTTGCTGTGCAAGGAGCGAGCACTGGAACAGGCTGCCCAGAGAGGGCGTGGGGTCTCCCTCACTGGAGATACTCCAGAACCATCTGGACTCAATCCGGTGCCATGTGCTCAGGGGTGACCCTGACTGAGCTGGGAGGGTGGACCAGATGAGTCCACTGTGGCTCCCTTCCAACCTGACCCGTCCTGTGTCTCTCAGACTTTGTGACAGACGGGAGTGGAAACAGGCTCATGGGTGAATGGAAGGAGAAATGCAGCAAAAATAAACTGTGTGGGGGTGAGGGACAAAAATAATGGAGGGATTCAAACCAGTGGTGGAGGACGAGGTTAAAACCAGGCGACAATCACAGAAATGTGGGTACAGGAAATGCAGAGGGGGCTACAGCACCGAAGAGCTGTACAGAGGGTGGCACAGTTGCCGTCATGCCGCTAACAGGAGTTTAACGCACTGAAATGAGGGGACGCTGGCAGGACAGCGTGTAGCAAGGCCAGAAGGGCTGCAATAAATATTTATTACACTAACAATTGTAATGGCCCCTCAGCCCTTTTCACCTGCCCCTCACCTGAACCCGTGGCAGCCCAGCGCCATGCCGGGTGCCAGCTGGTCCCTGCGCACGGTCCTGTCCCCGCGGCTGTCGCTGGGGCCTTGACACGGAGGGAAGGGAGGGGAGAGGGAAGGAAGGAGGGAAAGAGCGGGGGCGGGCGGCCGCCGGTTGCCCGGGCGAAGGCGACGCCACAGCGGCCTCAGCGCGGACAAAATGTCGGCGGTCGGCGCGGCCCGGCGGGGCGGGGACGTGCCCGGGGTAAGGCGGCGGCTCGGGCTGGGCTCGGACTCGGGGCAGCGGGGCCGTGCCGAGCCCGCCCTGCTCACTATCGCATCCTCCCCGCAGGTGCGGAGAGTGGCCGGCAGCCCCCCGGCGTTCTCGGGGCCCGGCGCGCTGAGCGGAGCATGGCTGGCCAAGGAGGAGCAGTACAAGTAAGGAGGCCCTGCCCCGCTGGGACCAGCGCACAGTCGGTCCCCTGTACCCGGGTGCCGCGGCTCGGTTCCCGCAGAGGGCGGATGGCACTGCCCGGGGCTGCGGCACAGCGCCCAGCGACGCTGGGCACCGCCGCCTCAGGCAGGCTCTAGGCCCGGACACGAGGTTCTTCTGCACTTCGAACACTGACTTGAGTTCTAAATTATGACTATAAAAAAGCTTAAGCCTGTTAAAAACAGTTTAAGAGCTGTAAAGGTTTTAAATGGAAGCCCTGGCCCTGTTACCTGTTAGTGCTCAGCCCTTGTGAATGGTGAGGGTGCACAGAGAGCTACGTCTCAAACTCTGGCAGTCACGGCACCAGGGGCTGTGTGTGAACATGCAGGAACACCACACTACCGTAACCTGTGCATCCATACAGCAACACATCTTTAATTACATGATAAGCAACGTAGTCATACATGAGTCCTTCCCCAACCCCTGCTGCTGAGTATACTGAAGGGAAGGATTGTGTTAAACACAGAAAACCTTTAGGAAATAAAGACATACAGTGTGTATTAAGAAATGGCATGTCCAAAACCAGACATCCTTCACCTCTCAGAGTTGCAGTCTAAACCTTGCTGCTTAATGGGTATACGTGTTTCATTACTATTGATTTGGCTGAAACACAGGAAATTGTTGAAACATAATTTTGTTAATACACTGAAGTGTATTTCAGCATTCCTTTGTAAGAATCATTAAAATTTCACTTAGTTCAGGCAAAAATACTGTCATGCTCATATTTATTCCTTTTAAATCTTTCAACAACTCAGTGACAAACATTCTTACTGTTTCAGGCGACTGAATGCAGAATTAGAAGCCAAAACAGAAAAACTGGTGCGTCAGGCTGAAGAACTCATGGTGAGTAGGTTATGCAGACTGTTAGGTAGTTTAGTCTGGATTCACATGCACACAGGGGTGAGCTTCAAAAGAAATTTAGACCATGACTACTAAAAGCATGTTGCTTTCAAATGCAAGGTAAGCATTAATTTATTTCTTTTCAAACTTATAAACTTGTATTAAAAACACATTCAAAAATAGTTTCTGTATAATTTCATCAGGTAGGTTTTCACACAGCTGCCTACAGCATTTGTGCAGATACATTCATAAAATCACATAAAAAACTTGTTTAGTTGTTTAAGAAAAGTATCTGTAGATGGTTTTATGCCTTAAATACTTAAAATTAGTATTTGAAAACCAGATACTGTTACAGTAACGTCCTAGTGAAATAGGATCTACATTGTTCAAGCTGAAAGAGATACAAAGAATAAGCCACATAAATAGAAAACATGAACTTAGTAAGAAGGAAACTTTCTCAAAATAGAAAAAGTTCCTGTTTATTATCAGTATTATCGTTTAACATTGGTGTGGCTATGTACCAGATAGAGCCAAGACTTTATATGAAAGTTGGACAAATGAATAAAAAGGGAATGGGGCAGGTATGGTTTATACCCAAAACAGTTTGAAGAAGGTGTTCTGCATATTAGAAATATTCATTGTAAGTACACTTATCCAAATAAACAAGGCTTAAAAAGCAAATTACTAAGTGTTCTGGAAAGCTGTATTTCTATGCACTTTTCCTACTGTTGAAACTTCAATTTTATGGCCTGTGAAAACATATTCTTCTCTTGAGCAGTGATAAACTGAGGCTAAATGCTTGGCATTTGAACAGGAGCAGATGAAACGGCCAAAATAGCATCTAGTCTCTTTCCTTTAGAAAACAGCAACAACAAAACCACTGTTTTTTTCTTCTCTAAATATCGCAGAAAATGAAATATTCTTAGGACACTTAATATACCACATGGCACTGCCAGATTGCACAGATACACATTTAACAACAAAATAGCAACGGCATTTTCATTTTTAAACATCTTTTCCTGTGTTTCAAAAGTTCTTTTCCCCAGTAGACTACAGTTTCCATTCTTTTCCATAGCAGACTGTAGTTA
This sequence comes from Platysteira castanea, assembly GCA_013397175.1. Lineage (NCBI taxonomy): Eukaryota > Metazoa > Chordata > Aves > Passeriformes > Platysteira > Platysteira castanea. The sequence continues at coordinate 854,934 of VYXC01009749.1, forward strand.
CTGTGATTTGTGATTTACAAATAGGTAATTCATCTTTAATGGATTATATTCCCCCAAAATCAACAAGTTTTTTTCTTCTCTTAATGAAGAAAGGCCAACAGAAGATACTATCTCAGCCAGTTTCAGTACAGAGTAAGTCATCTGAAGATGACAGCCAGAGGTATGTGCTTTACAACTGCTGTGTATAATCGGTGGGGAACCTCACACTGATCCTGCCCACCTTGTGTCCTAATCATGCTCCTGTTTTATCTGTCTTTGCTGCATACTGCATTGGTGGAGTCTTAAATTTTTTTTCCTATTATTTTAAAAAAAGTGATCTAAGCAAGTGTTGTTCCTTGTTATTTCAAGGAAGGGTTAATTTTGCTGGAATGTTCTATCTAAGATCCTAAGTAGTGCTGACCTTTGTAAAAGAGCAAGGTAGGGTAACAGGTTTCATTACAGTACCAAACAGTAGGCACTCGGCAGTGGATGGTTTTTAACAGTTCAGCTGACAAAGTGAAGGAATAGATACCGGTCCACATTTAACTTGGCCTAAGTGTTCCTGAGACAGGAAATGCCTGATGAAAACAAACACAAAACCTTAAGACAGGCAAACACTGAGCTGCCACCGTCTGGAATGTGGATACCATTACAGTGCTGGGGCCCACTCTGGGCCTGGATGATCACAGCCTGAGTGTTCAAAGCCCTCAGCTCAGGAGTGGGGACATGGCTGTATTCCCTTAGTCATTCAGGGGCATTATTATGTCCTTAGTTGTTCAAGGGTCTGTATATTGGTAGTGTGGGCAATGGGCGAATTTAGGATAGACTAATACACAGTTTATCAAGGATCTGATCTGTAGGTTCCTGAATTTATGATGCCACTAATCTGGATAAGAAAGATACAGGAACATACTACAAAATGCTTCCAATTTTAAGCTGCAGTTGGGAAACTTTTCAAATAGTGTATATGAAAGTCTGATAAAGATGATCAAATAGTTACTTTTGTGCAGGATAAAAGCAAAGACATTGAGTTTTTCTGAAGGTAAAAGGGGTTTTCAGTACACAAAAGATATGACGGCAAGTCAGCTTCTATGATAGAAGTCTGACTACCAGCAAAATTTGCTACTACAATTAAAATTACTCCTGACCTATCTTAAAGCCATAGCTGAGGGTGTAAGGGGCAAGAAATTTAATGTGTTATCCATCAGGATAATCATGCTTTTTAAACAAATTTTGGATCTCACTTTAGATTTATGTTCTGTTAGATGGATTTTGAACATTAGACAGAGAATTTTTAAGAACTTCAAGCTGGAGTTGAGTTTTAGGGCTGCTTTATTAGGGAATGTGATTGGAAGATTCAGCCCCACAAAGGGAATTAGTAGGTTTGATGGTACACGTTAGAAATAAATTGAAGTGTTGGAAGAATTTTAAAAAAAGAAACAAAAAGGACAATTAGCATGTCAGAGTATCTACTGACCTACCAATTACCAACTTAAATTAAAACACCTTAAAACAACCACAGTCTGGTAAACACAATGTTCTGGTAAACATTTACATGAGAGTAGATTGGAAATCACATGCTGTAGTGAAAAAAACTAGAAATGTGTGCTAGGAATTAGGCACACTGATTATCCATGAATGAACACCGAGGCCATTCAATTAGATTAGTTCCAAGTATTTAATATTTAATTAAAAAATATTTTCTTTCTAAATTGTGCAAGCAGATAGGCCTTAAATCTAAAGGAAGCACTTGAGATATTTTTGAAATATCTCGTTGAAATTTCTATTGATTCATTTAAGGAGAATGAACACTAAAGTAACTGGAAAGAAAAGGAGGAACTGAAGCAAAGAAAGAGGTGGTATCGAGGGGGAAAAAATGACAGGTTGAAAGGAAAAAAGAAATGAATAAGCAAAGTAGGAAAAAAGACAACAAATATTTAAGTCACCCTCCGAGTCAGCGTATATTTGAATTGAAGTTGTTCTGGAGTTATTTCAGCATATTTTCTGCAGGGAAGTTTGAATTCCTTAGCAACAAAGCAGCTCCGCTGAGAGCGCCGCGCACTGAGCTTTTGTTTACACTTTCCCTGTGCAGCCGTGGCCCGGCTGGCGGCGCTGGGCCGGGCCGCGCATGGGCAGCCCCGGCCCGGGCTGGGGCTGGGCCGGGAGCCGCCGGCAGGAAGGGCTGGAGCGGGGGGGAGCGGAGCAGCGGCTCGGGGCCCCTGCTGCCACGGCCTCGGGCTGCTCATCTGTGCGCCTCTGCGGGATTTACACCGTCCGGGCTGCTTGTCCTGCGCCTCTGCGGGATTTACACAGTCATTGCACCGACCGTACGGCCACACAACTGCAGATCGGGCTTTCAAAATGGGGTGTCAGGGATGAGGAACAGGAAAGAAAGCATTAGGGTTGAACAAGTTGGAGAATTTGAGAGATACAGTGAGGCTGGGTTTTTTGTTTTGCTTTGTTCGTGTTTGGTTGGGGTTGGGTTTTTTTGTGTTTTTTTTTTTTTTTTTTTTTTGTCTTTTTGGGTTTTTTTGTTTTGTTTTTTGGTTTTTTTTTTGTTTTTTTGAGGCGACCCTAAGACAACAGATACACTAGGAAAAAATTAGTCTGTTGGGGGAAAGAACATACTTGTTTTCTTGAGTATAGAGCATGTTGTATTTTCGGGTTTTTTCAGAGTAACATATAACTGCTATTTCTGTGGCAGCAAATCCGCACCTTCTGCATGCTCCTAGAGCTAACCAATAGGGAGGAAGCTTGAGGAAAATAGGGTAAATAGAGAAAAACTAATCATCCTATTCTTGAAGTCTGTTGCCAGCCACACACAGATGATTTCTCCAGGTTTTTTGGGGGTTTGGGGTTTGTTTTTTTTTTTGGATTAATAAAATACGGAGCTTTGTGCAGATAATTCCTGTTGATGAATGTCTGAAATTTTTAAAGGCAAGATCTAAACATTTGCTCAAATCAGCCTGGCAAAAAAATTAGGTGACTTGATGAGCCAGAAATTTAAATTTTATTCAAAATCTTTTATAAGCCAGCATTTTAATAGGAGTAAAAAATTTCTAAAGGGTAGTTAAAAAATAGCCTTTCATTGCAATAATATACATTCACATAATTCATTTTGAAAGCAAAATTTTATATATTTATTTATATATATCTATATTTATATCTATCTGACAAGGAATTTGACCTGAATAGTACACAGCATGCTAAATCTTTCTTCTTAATTTCAATAGACTTGAAAAATAATCATTTAACCTGAAATTCAGTTACTAAGAAGCACAGTTTTCAGCCAAATAAGCAGATAAGAAAGCTGCTTTTTTATTCCTGATTTTACTCCCTGTCTGTAAAATGGATACCATATTTATAATATTTATTTCAGAGAAAATTCTATGAGGCATAATTTATAAATTGCTCCACCTCATTGCTTTGACAGTCCCTGTCAATTGACCTGACAATGGTCAGTCTGACCCCGCTAGGACAGGTGGAGCTACCTCCTCATAGGATGTAGAGGACACTGGTTTATCTTCACTTTGTTTGTATGAGTTCGGGGGTTTGTGTGCCAGGTAGGTGTTACCCAGTGAGCTGCTGGCAATCTCTGGTACTGGATTGTGCTGGCGAAGCTGTAACTCTCTGCTTTCTGGCTGAGTACTCCCTGGTACAGGGAATCATTGATCTAACAAGCCAGTAGCCTGAATTCCAAGAGACAAGATCAGGATTCTGGTACATCAGTACTGTTGTGTTGGATAGCATAGACTCACCAGGTGATTTGGGTAGACTGGACAGACAGCGAATGAGACTGAATTTTTGCTTGAACTCAGTATATGTTCCTACCTTAGCTGTATTGTTTATTCTAGGTATATAAAATGTTATTCTCCTGATTCTGACAGGGGGGTTGTATTTTAACTGCAAAGTGTTTACATTATTATAGATGTTCAGAGAATTAATTTTTTTTTTT
>VYXC01009749.1:859234-994129 GCA_013397175.1 Platysteira castanea
GGGGTTTGGGGTTTGTTTTTTTTTTTGGATTAATAAAATACGGAGCTTTGTGCAGATAATTCCTGTTGATGAATGTCTGAAATTTTTAAAGGCAAGATCTAAACATTTGCTCAAATCAGCCTGGCAAAAAAATTAGGTGACTTGATGAGCCAGAAATTTAAATTTTATTCAAAATCTTTTATAAGCCAGCATTTTAATAGGAGTAAAAAATTTCTAAAGGGTAGTTAAAAAATAGCCTTTCATTGCAATAATATACATTCACATAATTCATTTTGAAAGCAAAATTTTATATATTTATTTATATATATCTATATTTATATCTATCTGACAAGGAATTTGACCTGAATAGTACACAGCATGCTAAATCTTTCTTCTTAATTTCAATAGACTTGAAAAATAANGAGCAGGGTGGTTAAAAATAAAAGAGACAGTTTCTGCTTAAAACTGGCCCTTGTTCTGTGAAAGAGAGTTTATGCTCTTACTCCATATATAAGGACCCCCCTACTCAGGTGGGGGCTGGAACTAGGTGATCTTTAGGGTCCCTTCCAACCCATTCTGTGATTCTCTATAAACTGATGGAATGCATATAAAAATCACTGATGGAAAATCCTTACTTTTTTTAAGGAAAATTGAAAGATGAGACAATTTTTTTTTTTTTTTTTTTAAATGCAGAGATCCATTCTGTCCCAAAGTTTCATCTCTTACACACTCACTTGCCAAGGTACCAAAACTATCCAGGTTAATTTCTTTTCTAGCGTAGTTTCAATAATATAATGACTCGTGGTTTTGGGGCTCCACTGGGGCTTACATGAGTGGCAAGCCAAAGGGAAGTGATGCCCAAAGCAGTGCTGCAGGGACAGTGTTACCAGGGCTCCTCACTGCCACTGGTGGTCAAGGGGACTTACCTCATGTTTAATTTCTGTATTCTGTTTTCTCTTCAGCATAGAGAGGAATGCTGTGTTTTGAACATCAAATTAAGAATTCCAAGTGCAAAATACTAGAACATAATTTCTTGCTTGCTTCCTTCCCTCACTTGTATAATACTAAAGGCAGTACTAGTGTCATCCAGATGTAATAATAAACAAATAGTCAGAGTAACTGAATTTAGAAAATATATTGGAAAAATGAGATTAGGAACAATCTGAATAGTCTCCAACTATATTGAAGCTTTCATGAGGTGAGCTGAAGCTTCTAAAATACCATCTGCAGTTATTTATCAGAATACAGTAGAAAACCCTCTTAATTTTTAAGAATATTTGTGTGAAAAAAACAGAAATATTGTTAAATCTTCCTTCAACAGGACATTATAAGATTAAAATAATTCATAAAATATCGTATTTTTGAACGTATGATGACAGTCCAATAATTAATACCTTGATAAAAGCTCAGAGCCTTGCTTGTGCATAGATTTATTATGAGTACACTTGGAAAAGCTCCCACAAGCCAATGATTATTGGGTGTATTACAATTAGGGCATAGAGACATAAAAGTTGCAAGCTAAACATGGGTACAAATAAAATTGAGAAGTTGTCATTTTGAAAGTTTGAAAAGCATACTTTGAAAACTATCCTTGAGCATGGATACATAAAGAAGAAAAAAAAAACCATGAAAAAAACCTAGAAAAAAGTATTTCAACAATAATACACCACTAATTTCTGAAAAAACTTTTAGGTAGAAGACAAGAAGAAATTTCCTTCTGTGCCCACAGCTCAGAACAGACCATACTCTGCAAGTAAGGGAAAAAGAACAACTTCAAGGTATACCAGACATCTCATTTGGTTTGTCATGAAATCTTTTACTTGCTATTTTTGTCTATCAAGTTATTTTATAGACGTATGCTTTTATATTTATACAAATAAATGTATCAAGCTTTTGGTCCTGCTCAGTCAGCTCCACCATGTGGCTGTCTCTGTTTACATGCACCAAAAATTATCAGTGAACATACGTGATTAATATTACAGCAATGAAACTGTTGCGTTCTGCTTTAGCACTTCTCAAGGCTGACAGCTAAATTCTGTAAACTCCTTCAGTGAAAGGAGGTCCAATGAGCAAAAATAGAGCACCTGAGGCAGCCTGGGAGAGCACACTTGTGTGCTAAGCCTGATTTGTGATCAGACTGGTGCTGGGAAACATGAGGCCTTGACGGGCCTCCTCTGTTGTAGTGAATCTTGGGCTTACAGGACAAGAGGCTCAGTAATATAACACAGCTTCCAGGGGTTCCAAGCTGAGAAGCTTCAGCTCTGTAGGTAGCAAATTCAAGGTTGTAAAACCAAAAAATGGAGATCTGGACAAAGAGAGAAGAGTTGAAAAATCCATAAGATCCTGGGAGCAAATTAAAACTACCCTGAGATATGGCATAATACTAAAATAGGATGAAAATTGTCCTCAAGGTGGCAGGATGTGCAATTGACAGAGGCCGAGGCTGTCTTATAGGAGTTGGAAGTCCCTGGAGGCCCTTCAGACCTCCCTTGGGCAGTTCACGGGAGGCTGTCATGCTGGCACCCCATCATGAGATTTAGCAGTGGAATTGTGCAGATACAGAGTCTGTGGGGCAACCCCAAAGTTGTGGGAGAAAGTTAGGAGCTAGAAGGAGTTTGGAGGCTGCACTGGAATGAGGATATGTTGGAATAAGAAGTTAGGAGCTTCAGATCCTGTAAAAACTAAGATGACCTTTCTGTAGGAGAAAGCTGAGGAGGTACCCTGTGTAGGTGATGTGTTACCCTGTGTTCTGGTTTTATGAAAATATTGATATGCAGCCTCTAGGATCAGTGAAGTTTCCTAAGCTAGGCATAATGATGCAGAAACTGTGGCAAGGGAGGAGTACAGCCAGGGGCAACAGAGTTCTATGAGATAATGTGGCGGGGGGTGGAAATAGCAGAAATTAAAACAGAGGATAGTAGCCAAAGCCAATAGAACATTCCTCTGTTTCTTTGCTTTCTTCCCCTTTTAGTTATGGATTTGTTGAGATGAGAAGACCATGCTAGAATCTTCTCAGTTGAAAATGGTAGTAGTTTCTGTCTTCTACATTACAGTATGTAGAATCCTGTAATTATTTATGTGGAATATGGTAAAGGTATCTTACAGAAGAAAAATGAGAAATTGCCATCAATGCGTCTTTCATATGAATGCAGGTAATGAAATTGCACTATGTAAATAACTGTACACTCTTAAAAATAGCAAATACAAAAAAAAAATATCACAGAAGTATAATGTATTATAAATTTAAAATCCAGGTTTTTCATTTTTTTAGTTCAAAAATAAGAAACATGGAAGTACAAAGTGCTGATGGTATTGCAGTACTGGAAGATTGCATAGGTTTTTCTTTAACAAAAACAATAAGCAAAGTTGAAGAAAAACTAAAGAAAGGAGTCTTACCAGACTGTCAAGATGATGATATTATTCCAAGGGCTGGAAATGAAATGGGAACAGGTAAGTTTCCTTCCATGGTTAGTACCTTTATTCTTGCTTCGTGACTGTTAGAAATGGGTTTTCCTGGGGAGAGACAAAAGGAGTTTCTGTAAAAATTACAGGGAAAATTCTAAAGCCCTTGGCTTAAAGGAAAAGGGAAAGACGGTTTTTCCTCTTTACACAGTCCTAGAGGAAGATCAGGTCACATATGAACGATTATGGGGAAAAGTGAATTTTTATCTTCCTTTCCACCTTTGTAGGAAAGTATTTGGATGGTTAAATATGTTGAATAAGTGCATAACATTTGATTCATTTCGCTGGGGAAACAGAAGTACATGATGCTAAGCTTGTATTTCCAAAAAGATGAGCTTCAGTCTTCGCACAGACTCTGCCTTTAGAGGCAAAAGCCTTTCCTCAGACCAGTGCTGTGGATCTTAGCAAGTGGCTGAAACAAGGTAATGTTTTAGCTACAGTGCTTGAATTCAAATCCTCCAGATATTTTCCCACTCCAAATGGTGTGTTTATATCTGTCCTAGAAACAGAGCAGGCAAGGGATTGCAGCATTTGCCAGCAAGGCTAAAGGCATGACGCACATCTGTCTTTGGCTCTCGTGTGATAAAAGTGAAGTTCGTGTAGTTCCTTACAATGCTAAAGTGAGCATGAAGTCAGAGATTCACTGCAGTAGCATGAAGTGCCTGAGCCCTCTCCTTTTAACCTAACAGCTTGATGTCAACAAGCATGCCAACACAAAAATAGCTTGGTTTCTAACCTCATGTAATTCTGTGCACATCTTCTGTTACCAAGTCTCCCTAAACAGACCCTCAGATAACTTTTTTATAGTCTTCTTGCTGAACCAAAAAGAAATTGTTTTGGCTTGCATTGGAAACTTGTACCAAATTAATTCAAGGAAACTCAAGAAGAGTTATTGCTGGTGCCTTATAATCAGGGACCAATGGTATGTATTGGAGTGCTGAGGATTGTTTCTGTAACTTTAATGATGGAATCAAAATCTCCTGGGTTGATTTTTGCATTTTGAATTTGATATTGACTGTTTAGAACACTCTGAATGCCTCCTTAATGTGGTAAATAAGCTATTGCAGAGCATTCCAGCAGTGCCAGACTCCCAGAACAGTTAGGGTGTTCACAAGGAAGCAGACACAAGTATTAAGCAGGCCCTGTTACAGAGAGGGATAATCCATAAGGGATTCCTTAGGCCTGTGTGCCTGTGCCCAGCTATTTAGGCCAACGTGCTGAAAGGATTCCATAGCATTGTCCTTTCCCTGAGCTCCTTGCAGCACTCCTCCTGGAACTGGGTTCCCTGTATTTCCTGATCACAGGTTACCACAGCACAGCCATTTTACTGCCAACACAGTAGCTCAGACATTATTTTAGTCCGGGACTGTTTTTGAGGGTTATTATTCAACTCTGCAGTAACCAGCAAGGATAGAAGCACACAGACATAGAGAAGGCTGAACATGAAGCTCTATTTTTATCTAATATACCCTCACATATATGAATAAAATACCTGAATGTATTGTTGCACTTCATGTTAATCTTCAGCTTATCTCAAGAATTCAAGACATCAGTTCTTTCTTGTGGGGCACCAGAGTCTCTCAGGTGTCCTTTTCTTGTTTACCAGTCCCTAAATCATTGGTTACTTTATAACCTAAGACCATCCTATGAAGTGATACTCCCCCTTATCAGCCTCATCAGGTGATTCAAATTGACCAGTTAGGAAGCTAATTGTTTAATTATCTTTACCCCTTGTCAGAATTCAAATTATTTGGATCACAGGCACCTCCCAAGAGTGATCTGGTTCTAGTTATGCACTTGAATTTTCACAAGTTTTACTACTAAGCGCTCTTAATGACACACAGCTGAATAAGACAGAAATTGTCTGTGGACTAATAGCTGAGTAAAAGAGGAAACAAAATGGTAAAAAGGACCAGTTTTTACAGGCAGAGGTATAGCCCTAGAGGAATCTGTCACGGAGCTTACGTTGAGAGCTGGTAAAGAAATTTGTCTATGAAACAATGATTTTAGGGTAGCTAAAACTGATGCTGAAGTATTGCAAAAGAATCTCACGGTACTGAGTGAGGTGATGGAGCACAAGTCTGTATTCTGTATTAAAGAGTGCAGAGTGACACAGAGAAAACACAGCTATCCAATCCCACCTACTACACAACTCCAGTTACACCTACTACTGAGCGGACTTACCTTAATTAGTGATAACTAAACAATCTCCAGAAGCATAAACTTATTGCCTGTTCACAGTGGAAAAGGCAAATTAATTTTTAGAAGTCCTTCAGAAGATAACAGAAAACAGAATATTGTTCTCTTGCCATTATGCTATGATATAATGGATGCTACCCCATCTTGAGAATGGCACAGAGTTCTGCACACCCCATCTCAAAGCCAAGATGTGGAACTAGCAAAGATACAGTTCAGAGTGTACAGTGCAATTAGAAGTATAGAACAGCTTGAACTGGAATCTTCAGTGTGAAAACAAAACAATTAAAGGCAATATGAAAGATCTGTAATGAAAACAGTAATGGTAAAGGGAAAGCTTGTCTTTCTCTAATGCAAACACTAGTAAATGCCACATTAAATTGGATTTAAAGGGAGCTATACAAAGTGTTTCTCTTTCACATAATGCATAATTAAATTAGCCAACTCATTGCCAAAGGATACGGTAAATACCAAACTACAATATGTTTTATGAAGAAAATCAAACAACTTAATAGTATAGAAGTACCTGAAAGGGGATTAAACATGAAAGTTTCATTATAGTCGCCATCTTGATAGCCACTAGTTACCAGGAGTTAGCAAGGATATAACAGGAGGAATAAAAATCAGCCTGTATCATATTTTTTCATGGTGTTTTCCTAAATTGTACTTATTACTGGCCTCTGCAGAGTTAGACCTTGGGCTGCAATTGATGAGGGAAGGTGGGTGAAAATAAATGAATTCCTGTTACAGCAAATGAACCCATGAACCCATCCATTTCTCCACTCTTAGATCCAGATATTCCTCCTCCACTTTATTCTTTTCCCCTTCTAACTACTGTGAATAGTGGTTATTCCTGTGTCGATCCTCAGACTATTTCCATGCTTTATGCCTGTGGAAGTTCAGGGAAAGTTCTTGTGAATGATCCGGGGAATAGGAAGTATGAGAACAGACTGTTCACACACAGCTTGTTTTGTCATGCCAGTCCATTTCTTAGCTGTCCAAGAGCAAGAAAGTATTTCATTTGGAAAAAACATCCGATTAAATGGAGTTAATTTCAAACTATTAGTTGAAGAATGTTAGCAGTGTACTTTTAAAAAGCATAGACTACTGTGTGGGAGGGGTATTTACCTATTAGGAGGGGTTTGCAGTCTACATCAAATTCCTTGTTGTGCACAATTTAAAATTACTTTGGCTGAAACTACAGATGTTGCAGCTCCAGCTGGATTGCAGTGTAGGCATGCCCTACAATATAGTTTTGTTGACTTCAAACTCAAGAAGTGCTGTCTCATACAGCATGGTATGATGCAAGTTTTCAGTAAGTTTCAATTTTGAGAATTATGAGTCTTTTACATTTTAAAGATTTCAAGTTCAGTCATTAAAGGGAGAAAATCTATACAAAGCTCTGCCTGCAACACATTTTTAGAAATCTGAGTTTATATTTGCCTATTTCTCTTCAATAATTATAAACAATGTAATGTGTTTTTAAATACAAGAAGATGAAAGTGAGTTCTTGCATCAGTTTTGGTTCTTTTCCGCATTGAATAATGAGTACTTGTGTATAATAAAGGTAACTTTTTACGTTCACAGAAGCTCAAATCAGATTTCTTAAGGCAAAGTTACGTGTGACGCAGGAAGACCTGGCAAATGTAGTGTTTGAATGCAGGAAAAAGGTAAGAGATGAATTTTTAAATCTAGAAATGGAATAGGTTCCTCTTTAACAAATAATCACAAAACAGAATTCTCTCAACTTTTCCTTTTCAAGTATTAAGAGTTAAAGTTCTATTTTTTAAAAATACCGTATGAATTTAGAGTCAGGGTGGTAATTTCTGTATGTGATCTTGGGCAAAAACCTTGCGAAATGCACTTAATGGAAAATAATTTGGGGCCGGAAAGAACACTGGGAATGAAGACATGCCCCAGCTGTAGGGCCACTGTGGTGCTGCAAAGTCCCAAACCATCACTGCTGGGAAGGAGAGCGGAGCCTGAGAAAAAGGAGGAAGAAACAATAGTGGTGAAACGCAGATTGTGGTGTGCAGAGAGAAGGAGAGTGGTGCCCAGAGCCAGCTGCTGGGATGAGATGGATGTTTTAGGGTAGAATGAGAAATAGAACAGCTTGCGAAATACCAAAGCATGAGAAATACAGTCACGTGCTTTCAGTGTTGTCAGTGGATCAAGTGTGGAAAGAGCTTCCATTCTAAGTGGAATATTGTAAACAGAATATCAAAACAGAAATTAGGCTCTGTTCTCAAGAGTACAATTGATGCAGAGGACAATATTTGGATTTACCTATTTGGGCAGACCAAACTGAACTTAAGGCATTGTGAAGCTACACTGGTATTTCACTGTTAGAATGTACAAGTGAGTTTTAGGATCTGCACTCTCTGGCAATATATTTTAAAGTGATGCTCAAACAGCTCTTGAACTGCAAAACCTTAAGTAGTTCATCTCTGTCTGCCAGAGAGATCACTTTTTATTCATGTATTTGTAATCAAGCTAGGTTTTTGAACTAACTTTCCATTTTACATAACTGGATTATTTTTAGTTGTGGTCTCTTCACTTGAGAATGCTTTTTTCCACCTATTCCCCAGGCCCAAATGTGATGACGACATTAAGAACATATGGCAAAACACCTATATATTTTTTTACTAGCTTTTAAGTTAGCTTTAAGGAGCAGGATGATATTAAATGAGTTTTTTGAGATAAGTACATGAAGAAAATCTTCAGAAGTAATTAGATTTTGATATTTTATATATGTACTTTCTTTTATTTTTATCAACAGAGGTGCTTCTGCATTTCAATACTTTTATGCTGTGATCAGAACAAAGTTGTTACATTAGATTTTAAAGACATTTTTATTTTCATATCAAGTATCATTTTGTCAGTAGCTATTGAACTTCATCATTCCATGCCAAAACCACTACAGATTTCAGTTACTGTAGCAGATGACAGACAACCTTGTATTTATTCTTGTCCTGCTCCCTTAGCACTTTGTATGTAAATGTATCATTTTGGGTTCTAGTTTCTCTGGTGTGAAAATAACTTTATTACATGCAGAAGGTCCCAAAAATTTTCATTTTGGCAAAGCCTTGAGATAGATTCTGGGTTTGGTTCCAATTCACAGTCCAGTTGTTATCAAGAAGCAGTAAATCTGTTTAAATATAAAGAGGTGGGAGTTTCTGAGGTGCATAAAGTCATGAGAAGCTTAGGATAAAGCACACAGATTTCCCAGGTGGGAAGCTTGTATTCCGAGGGGCTGAGAGAACAGCAGAGAGGGACTTTTTCCACAGAAATTCCATTTCTGTACGTGCCTTGGTTTCTTTTTCTTAAAGAAAAGCAGGGCATAATGTGTCTCTGAAATAATCTACATTAGTATTCACTTAGAAAGTTTGAAAGGTTATAAAAGAAAAATGCCTTGAATTATAATGCTTAATGTGGGATGTAATTGCCAGTAGGTCATGAATCTAATACAGGATTCACTTCATGTTAAGAGAATCTTAAATTTGAATACTTGATGTATCCTGGATCATTAGCTTGCTTTTAAGTCAAAACCAGATAATATCCTAAAACAGAATGGATTGGTTTATCAGTAATTACATTCTCTTCCTTTTCCCATAATTTTTCCTAATGTGTGCATTTAGCTATTCTCATGAAATTGTCACAAAATACCTATATGCCACTGTTATTCATATTATTCGATAACATTTTGATTATTTTCAAAACCTTTGGGCTTTGATCCGTGAGAAATGTTTTACATACTGCTACAAGACATTCAAGTAAAAGACTGCAGAAAATAAAATGAGAAAAGTGTCACTGTTTTTCAAAGTATTAACTTGGTAAAACGGTGTTTTGTTTCCTTAGTCTTACTTGTTGCTATTTCTAGACCTACAGCACATATATTCTTACTGCCTTTTATTTAAAAGACATTATTACTGCATTACCCTTCTGCTTCCTTGCAATAATTTAGTTGGGTTTTTTTGTTAATTACTGCCATACAGGATGAGGAAAATCAGAATTTAGAAACTCGGCTTAAAGATACCGAGGATGAAAACACAAGACTGCAACGAACAATCAGCCTGCAGCAGTCTCAGACTGAGAAGTACAAAATGTTGTCACAAGAAGCAAACAAAAAAACCGAAGAGTTACAACAAGAGGTCACTGCACTAGAGAAGGTATTGTAGATATTAGTCTCATTTATCTCAAAAAAAGGAAAAACCCACATCAAATACCCTCTGTTTCCTGATGGATTGATAGAGCTGTATCCAATGACCTGATTAGCGCTTCAATGTCTGTTAATAGTTTTATAAATTGTATTTTGAAATGGCCTAATAATTTTTTCTTAAAGGAAGAAATAATATATTTTGCTAACTGCTTTTCTTCTGCTTCTACAATCATATATTTCTTTGTTTTAAAATTAAATTCCTGTGTAAAAGACCCACAAGAGAAAAAACTACCTTTTCAGAAACTGCTGTCAAATTTAAAAAGGAATCCTGAAAAGTACAAGGAAATTTCATTTTGGGGTTTTAATTATAATTTTTTTAAAATTGCTTCTGTAAATTCTATTGTAAACTGTAGAACCTAATGAACATTTTTTTTAAAAGCACTTGCAGCTTATAATAGTATCTTCTGCAGGTAAAGGAAGGAATGTCTTTGTTGTTGCAAATGGAGTGTTGGAAGAGCAGGCGCTCCAGTGTGGCTGAGTCCAAGTGAGCGTGGCTGCTGCTGTCCCACGCGCACAGCGGTGCCCGTGCCTGGCACAGCAGACGGCTGCGTACACAGCTTGGTTTGTTTGGAACTTAATCTTAAGGGCAGCACGTGTTTTTCTTTAATTCCTCAGAGCTAGAGAGGTTGACTTCGAAACCAGCATATAGCGTTGTGTAGTACATGTAATACAACCACGAGAATGTTTCAGTTAAAAATTTGGGGAAAACAGAACTCAGCCCATCAAAGTCTCATACTCCATTAAATCTTATTGTGGGTTTGTGTGGGCATGCTTGTATCTTAATGTTTCGTAGTTCTGGCATTTGAAAACTAACATGGTTTTTGTGTTCTTTTTGTGCAAATACTTGGAGGTTTTAAGTTCCCTTACACTGATTGTGATTCTGTCAGAAAAAAAATCAGTACTAGTATTTATCCTACTCATCAGCTCACAGCAAATAGGGCCTAGAGACTTACAGTCATTTAGTCCCTTATCTTAAAGCAAGACAGAACAAATTATATTCAAACCCTCCTAGACATAAGATTGTTTAACCTGTACTTAAAGCCTTCTGGAATGGCAATTTCAACCATTTCCTTGCACACAGTTACAGTTAGAAAGTCTTTAGGAAATGGGATGAAAAGTTTATTCACTTCCACTGTACTGGTACCATATCCAAAATATGGTCACTTCCCTCACTGGTCTGTGCTTTGGATTTACCGTCCTTGGTTGCTTCAATTATTCCTCATAGGTTGTGTTTTCTAGAATTCATCAAGGTTACCAATCAGTCATGATCATGAAAAATAGTGGTAGTTCTTTAAAATACTAAGACAGCAAAAAAAGCGAATGTATGTAATGAAAGGTTCTCTGCTAATTCAGAAGTTATTTTACATATCTTTTCTGCTATAATAAATTATCTAACTCCAAAGACCACATATGTAAAAATAATTTTGCAGTAACTGCTTAAATCTCCTGTCTATTTAGGAGTCTGAAAACTGCTCTATTTTTTTAGATATGAAATATTATTCAACCCTATTTAATTAATGTAGTGTAGATCAATTCTAGACATTTAAAAGCTATTTCCTGTGAACACAGGCTTGAAATGGTGCTACTGGGCTGCTAAACTCTCACAACTCTTACTTTCAGTCTGAAGAAAGTTTTCTGTATAGCTGAGAGAGCACAAATGTAACCTGTGATTTTGGGGCTTTTATTGCTTTTCTGTTGTTGCAATGTAGATGATAGTAGATCTATGTTGTGATACATGCTTCCCCATACTCCCTAGATTATCAAGTTTTTGTAACTTCATTAATGCCCCAGGTACTTTTTCTATGTGCCTTAGCAAAGATTCTCACCCGCTTTTCACAATTTACCTGAAACATGGTAACTACTTTATTTTTACATTGTATTCTTCTGGTGTTTGGTCTCTGTAAACATTTCTGCTGCAGCACCCACCCTAAGGCAGCAGCTGAATTCTGATGCCCCCAGAAACTTCCATCCTTTTCTTTCCAGCATTCAAATTTTTTTCTATCTAGTCGATCTAATAAATGCTATCACCTCTCCCATCCCTTTTTCACCACTGGTCTACAAGAACATTCCTTCCTTTTTGTGTTCAGCTTAGCTCTAATGTTAGATAGTGGTCAGGGGAACACCAAAGTTGTTCTCTTACTCTTTAAGCTTTTGTGCAGGGGTTTATCTGGTGCCTTGAAGAAAGGCTTGACATGAAGTACACGTTCTCTCGCAACTGTTTTTTGGGAAGGTGTTGCAGAGCTTCCTAAAGGTAGTGATGCCTTGAGTTACCGAAGGCATCAACAGCAGTGCTGCCTACACTGCTGCTGGGAGGACAGAAGGCCTGGGGAGGATAACTCGTGTGCCATCACAGCCCCTGCTGATACTCAAGTGCCTCAGCCATATCAGAACAGTGGGGAAAATCCAGCAACTGAAATGGGATACAAATTTAAAACAAAGTAGTTTATTCTGCCCCCTCTTAGAGAAACATGAAGTGAGAAAACTAATCCAGCTTTGACTTAAAGTATTGAAGACATGGCAGAAACCTTGCCTAGTTACAAAATAAAACACTTATTTCAGGCATTTTTAAAATTAAAAACTTGGAGTTGAATATATTTAACAATATACCCTCACTGGATGACTTGCAGAAAAGTCCTTGATAAGGTGCTATGTGTGACAGTAAATGTCAAAAATCCCTAAAAGAATTCTTAGAATTCTTTCATTAAATGATCTGATTAGCTGATAAGTAATTTGCATTGCATATAGACTATTTTTCTTGGTCATTTAATACTTGAAAGACTATATTCCAAAGCTTTTCATATTAATGCAGAATAAAATACATAGCACGATTTAGTTGACTTTATTCACAGCTCCATCATCTTGATATGAGACAAAGAGGTCAATTAGTATGTATTTCTTGGATAAATGATGTGGAAGTCTTAAGTAACCACCACAGAGCAGGTGCAGAATTGAGAAAATAGAAGAATTACTCAGAAATGAGGCAGTCTGAGGGCTGCCTCATTTTCAGTAAGCCCTCTCTCTACCCTGAGTTGGTTAAAAGAATCTTTCTGTGCCCATTACTAAAAATTTGATACTTTAAAGAAAAAGTCTATTTCTTTTTCATGAAACAGGAGATGTGCTCTTTCTGCCAGAATTGTTTATTTCTTTTACTTTGTCTGTTATCTATATTCCCTGATCTTTAGTCTCATTATTTTGTTCCTCAATTTGGTCTCTTTCTCTCATTTCCCCACTTAAAGCACTATGAAACACTGTCAGCAGAGTCAAGAGACAACTGTTTTGATTGGTGCCATAACACTTGATGAACTGTTTTCTGCCAGATGGAATAGTTACTACCCTCAGCCATCTTCAATAGGCTGCTTTAACTTCTTGCTGGTAATTACATGTAGTAATCTCTGGGGCAAAGAGGTGAAAGGAACAGGTGGGAAGAAGCAGCTGGGAACATGAGCCACCACTCCAAAATCTGCCACAGAGTGGACACTGTGATTTTTTTTCTCTTTTTCTGACTCATCATACAAGGTTTTTCAGTCAGTCCTGGGGTCTTACATGCTTAGCTTCACAATTATTCCAAGAGAAGCTTTAAAAGCTTCCCTTTTCTTTCCCACAAGAGAAAGATCCCTTTTCAAGATTTCAAAGGAGAAGGGCATGTTTTAACAGTAGAATTGTCTTTGAGACAGATTCTATCTGCAGGCCAAAGAAGTTCACAGACTTCAGCTTTCAAGTGCGAGACTTTTTGTGTGTTGTTGATACAGGATTCATTAAAACACCGTTATTCATTATGTTTTTATTTGCTTTGTCCTTTCTTAAATAGGAATTGGAGAATCTAAAGCGTGCCCAAAAGCAGGCTGCAGCCACTCAGAGTGCAACAGAGGTTCGTTTAAACCGGGCCTTGGAAGAAGTGGAAAAGTATAAAGTGGAGCTGAATAAACTGAAGCAAAGCAGCAAGGTACTGTGGCTTAGGAAAAGAATTTCCAGTCTGTAATCACTCAGTAATGCTAGAATGAGACAAAAAACTTGATGGGCTTTGGAAGCATCATATCTCTTACAGGCAGCCCCAAAATTAACCTGGAGCAAATCACAAAAAGCCTCAATAAGTTATCTTAGATGACACTACTGCAACCTCTGCAGCAGGAGGAAATGTACAGAATGAAGTTAAAGCCTTTCTGATTTTCCTCATTTGTGTGAAATTGAGACATGTTTAGAAAGAGGGAGAAGTACACATACACACCTAATACACATGAAGGCAAACCACAGCTCTTATTGCCAAGATTTTCTTTTCTTTTTTAAGCTTTCATGTGGGAGTATTTTGACTAATCCCATTTCTTTTCAGAAGTGTCATGTGTGGCTACTGTTTGTCATTTTCTTATGTAATGCCAGGTTTCACTGGTTAAAGCACCACTTTCATAATTAATACATTTCTCCTTTTCTTCCCTTGGTAGGATGTAGCTAACCAAGAACTCAAAACGATTGAAGAATTAAAATCAGAAAACAAGAAACTGCAGAAACAAAAAGGAGAGCTAATTACAGGTTTTAAAAAGCAGTTAAAGTTAATTGATATTTTAAAGAGACAAAAGGTAAGGAGCAGAGTATGGGTGTATTTCAGTTAACAACCTCTAGCTAATGTATCTGTTGTCCATTAAAGTAATCCTGAAAACTGTGAGTTTACATGGAAGGAAATTAAAATGAGAGGAAAGTATATTAAGAGATGTTGCCCAAACTGAACAGTTTTCCACTTGCTTCCACCACACCTTTCAGTTAAAATACTTGGGATGTGTGCAGTCATTTCTATCAGTTTTCCTTCTGAAGCTGCATGAGACCTGGAGAGCTCTGGGCTGCACAGGTGTCTGGATGGGACCTTAACATCACAGAGTGGGTCACTCTGGGTCCAATTGCTTACTCTGCTGAACTTCATGGGATTCATTTTGCGATGGAGTCAATGCACTTCTTACACCCTCAGACCAAAGCTCTAAGGCAGCTAAAGCAAGCAATGTGTGGTGGCTTGTTAAGCAGAACCCGCTTTAAGAAGGGCCAGCCTTAGAGATAAGAAAATAGAACATTTTATGTACCCTTTGAGTACTCAGTGATCACCAGACATTTAGTAAACACTTCTGAAGCTGTTGAGCCCCTAGAGGAAGAATAGTTCTGTATGAAGTGGCAACTTGAAGGAGCAAAATACACACACTTATCCTAAGAACTGGGAATTGCAGTATGAAACTACACTCCTGAATCTGAAATATCTCCCCAACACAGGGCAAAGGAGGACAGGTACATGGAATAAGAGGAAGTGGGGCTGCTTACGCATTTCCAGTGCAAAAGAATTTTTCTGGCAGTAACAGGATGCAGAGGAGATCCTGGGGATTCATCTAACAGCAACAGTGCTAGCTCAGCTTTTGGCTGGCCCTTCTAGCTCTGCAAGTTTATTTTGAGAATGAAAACTACATAGCATTCACTCAAAATATGTTCTCATAGATGAGGTAGCTCATTGTCCTCTGGAACATGAATTCACTGAAATGGGTGTCACAGAGCAGCATTTCTGTTCTGTTCTGACTGGGAACCAAACCCATGGTCTCAGACAAGTGTCACAAACTGCATTAAATACATTTTTAAACAATTACAAATGCTGTATCAGAACTGCAGATAGGAGAGAAAGCCACTTACCTTTCCTTACAAAAAGTGTTACTCACAGAAGGATGCTGTGAGTTGTCCTTTCTGAAGAAACTGACTGGAGGAACATGGACGAGACTGGGGCTAACCCTGCCCCTTGCAGCTTCTGGAAGAAGGCACTGGGGAAGGGCAGCTGAAGCTCACATGTGCTCAATATTCACAATCAGTGGAAGGACTTCAAGTCTGCTTCAAACAGGCCTTTTGTTGAATGAATTAGAAAAACCTGATTTAGGCTATTTGTGTAGTATTTGTGTGGCAAGTTCAGATGCACAGAGCAGACAGATTCTGAAGAATGATAAAGGGAAAAAAATTCCTCAAAGACATTAAATATAAGGAGTAGGATGATTTGCTTTGTAATAGCTTTAGTGTTAAGTTGTATATTGATCACCTTGAAAGAATGTGGACCAGTTTTCTTACATGTGTTCTTCAGAAGTCACAAGAATTGTTCGATTTTCAGGAATTTCTGTGCTTTATTAAAACCCATAAAATATTCCAGTTATCCAGGATTTTGTATTGGCCATTCACACTATTTTACCTTCTGCTCTGCTCTTTTTTTTTTTTTTTAGATGCACATTGAAGCTGCCAAGATGCTTTCTTTCACCGAAGAGGAATTCATGAAAGCTCTTGAATGGGGAAATTATTGATCCCATTAAATAACAACTTCTGTTTGAAAGATGAGTCAGATGGTACATTATTTTGAGACCGTATATGAGTTCTTGTTAATAGTTAATAACTGTATATCCCACTGAATTGATTTTGTTGATTTTACATATGTTTAAATTGTTGTAATAGCTTGTATTGTAATGTCATATGAAATACAGATTTCTACTTCATTGTCAGGCCAAACTGCCAATTCTGTAAGGAGCAGAGAAGTTCAGACCATGCAAGGAATATTCCAGTAAGCGAACCTGGTTATCAGTTTGCTCTGTTTTAGCATTTAAAACTGTACCTTACCTATGGTAATATTCAGTCCAAGGAAGTCGGGATTTAGTCTCAGAAAATTCCTTGTTGCAACAGAAATAAATTAACCAGTGATCCAGTTGAGAAGAAAATGTCATGTCCTTTTTAAAACACGTGGTTGGAAAATTGGCCTTGTCTGTTCTCTGTAACAGATCTCCCCCTCAAAGCTAGCTGGTCTGGCATCTAATTTAAGCACCAACAGCTCTTTTATAGAAATGACCATAACTTCTTTTAGCCATTACATCTTAGCCCCTGGCTGGCATAACTGCACATGAGACTTGCCTCTCATTGCCCAGACAGACTCCCTAGTCCCATAGAGCTGTATTGTGTAAAACTTCCTTCAGTCAAGGTGAAAATATTAAATTTTTCCCTGGCCATCAGCTGCTGCTTTGGGATACAGGCAGGAGCGATGACTCCACATTCACAGGTGCTATACAAGCATTACATCCTTAACAATTTCATTAGTCATCATTGTAATCAATAACCTGAAAACAGCTTTGTGGTAAATGAGCTGAGCCTGTTGTGCATGCATTAATGAATAGGAACAATACAAGTCTGTGCTGCTTGCATGAACCTCTGCCAGACCTCAGCTATTGCAATGGATTCCTCCGTGAGAGTAAGTGAAAAAGAACATGGGACAAAAATTAGTCAGTTTATGCACTGAAAGAAAGGTATAAACAGTGGTTCTGACCTCAGAATGGAACATCATCTCTGCTTACATCCTACCAGTGAAGTACCCCAGACCTACCCCACAGAGAGGAGACACTACATTTGGAGGAGTATTGTAGTAGTGTAATGTCAGGACAGCCACATCTTCCCAGAAGTAGTGCAGTGGGAGAATCCTTTAGTCCAGACCGGAATACACGTGCGAGCTTAGGTTTCTTCTGTGTTGCTGGAGGAAACATTTCTAACATTGCTGCATGACTAACTGAGAATAATTGAGAACTCCAGAACAGTTTATTTGTGAAAAATGCAAGTGGAGCACACACTTATATAAAACTAACTGCTCATCAGTTTAGAACTTCAGTCTAAAAAGGAAGGCTTTTAATGCTATTAAAAAGGAATTCCTCACTGTTAACAGCAAATGGAAGTTTTCACTGGGAATCAGCTGACACCTAGTGGTAAAGCAGGAGCTGAGCTGGGGGAAGGTTCAGCTCTCTTCTGAAAGTTCATTACCTCTTCTCTGCTGGTAAGCCAACCTGAAATCTTCTCCAAGCATGTTAATGTCGTTCTCATCTTTGAGTATTCCCTGCATTAACAGGAAAGAAACACACACCAGAAGATAAAACTAAATAGAGAGATTACTATGGATCTCTGAAACTTTCCATGGAAGCAAATACGGTATCCGTAATGGTATCCATAATACTGTTATGTTACCTTTAAAACAACCCTGAAAATCAAGCCTGAAAACCATCACAAAACCTGGACAGAAGAATTACAAATTGGTGCTAACCCAGAGCCCCCATCTTTTGTTCTGCCAAAAGACAACATTTAGCTGCATTCTCTTGCTCACAGGAGTGATTGCAGTCAGTACAGCACAGGAGCAGGTTTAGTAAGATCAAGCAACTGCAGTGAAAAGAGGCCCTGGCTGGGCTGGGGCTCTGTCTCCATCTCTACCTGTGTTGGAATTAGCTCATACAAAGACATAATTTGGGAAATCAAGTAATGCTGGACAACTTAATCAAAAACTATGTTTTTGGGAAGAGAAGCGGAGCACCCAGAAATCTAAATTTCTAATTAATTCTAAAGTAGTTTTACAGATAAAAATATGTATGACCCACAGAACATACCTTGCAGCATTTAAAAAAGAGGAAGAAGTTACAAACTGCATTTATATTGGAAAGTTTCGAATTTGGTACCACTTTGCTATTTAACCATTTTGAGTGAAGTAATGTGATGTAGAAGCACCCAACTCAGACACAGTGGTGAAGCAGAGAACAGAAAAGTAGAACATCATACATGGCACACATGTGAGCCTTGGACACCGAAATTGCCAAGGCTTCCTACAGCAGCAAATTCAAACCAGAAAAGTATATTAAAATATTGTCACTATAAGTTATCCTTTAATTAAATCTACATTAGAAAACAACTCGCTCCAAGTGTTACAAATTCCTGCACCAATAACTGTATTAATATTTGAATAAAAATTAAACTCTGCTCTACTTAACGTTTTCCAGTATTGCAGAATTTCTTTAACCAGCTGGATAGTTCCCTCCCTACTGTAAATACATTTTTACATCCCTAGGGCAACTCTCTGTTCATGTGTGTACTATTAGGAGATCTTTCCAATTATGAAGCATAATACAAAATAAATTGTAGTTTATTCCTATTGCAATAACTGCTTCCATCTTTCTAATTTCTAAAAACACAGGGATGAACAGAGCAAGCTTAGAAATGCTTTTGTAAATGCTGCAGTTCATTGCATTGCTGCCGAGTCCATAGTTATGGAATATTTGGCAGACAAGCCAGAGCTGCAAGAAATTACTGCCAAACCCCAACTTGAGAAATTTGGTGGAAACGGGTTTTAAGATGTGGTGGATCCCTTTCTAGCTAGAGAAGCCCTGCTGTAGAACTCACGTTCCATATTTCAAACACTGGACATGCAAAGCATTGTGGAAGCTTCCAGCGAGTTCTGTACAAGGCATCAGCAGTGCCAGAGAGCCCAAAGCCCCTCAGCAGAAAGAGCAGTGCTGTAAATGGGTCCCAACTCAAAAGAAGAAAGGAAGAGCTGTGAGTGCAGGTGAGCTAACACAATAAGGACATCTACTGACTCCACGAACTCGCACAGTTCTGCAACTTCACCTTGAACTATCCAAGAGAATACCAATTTACAGGACAGACATTAAAGGTATTTAAAATACAATTCACTTACTCGAGGAAGATAACCCAGCAATTTCCATGCATGCTCTTTCAAGAGTTTCTGTCTCTCTTCTTCAATAATTGCACGGATACTTTCTTGTCTTCTCTTCTCTAATTCTCTTTCTTCAAGTTCACGCTCCTACAATAAACAAGTTTTCCAAAGTTCTGTTTCAGCTCTGTGAACATTTGTTTCCACCACTATCCACTACAGCATAAAGAGAAAAATTTTAGTGGAGTAAATTTTGAACTTCCACTTACTAATTCCTGGTCACAGGAAATTCTCTTGAAAAGGATGGAAAACTGTATGTAAAAAAACCCACAAAGCACTGTTTAAACAATACCTGTTTGGCAACTGGAAAACAATCTCAGATAAAAGAAAACTGAAGGGCAAGTCATGGAGTGAGTCTGCTGTCCAAGTGTTTGGTGTCAGAAGCCCTTTTGAAGATAGGCAATGTTCAGTTCTGGTGGCTTTTTGGCTCCCAAACAAATTAGTCTGTTCCTGCCCTACTGCTCTAATCCAGGAAAAGGTGCAATAAGTATGAATTCTCACAGTGATGACTAGAAATTGCAATTCACATCACACAGGTGATTTATACCCTATAAACAGTTATGAAAAACAGCAGTATGGGATTCCATGTCTTGCTTTCAGCTTACACCTTTTCTTCCTCAGATCTCAACTCGAGACTTAACCTAAAAGCAAGGCTGGGCCTTCCCCTCCTCACACGTCATTATCAGTGCAGCTGACCAGGGATGTGGAATTGGACAGCAGTTGTGTTGCTGATCTCATGACTCCTGAAGAGGCATTTGCACAGCACATCAGCTACATGGGGCCAGGGATGGTGTTGACCCCAGCCTCTTGAGCAACAAGAAATAGTTATGTCTAAAAATACTTTTCTCTTGTCTGAAACCAAATTGAAGTCCTGCTTCCCCCTGCACGATTCTCTGCAATTCCCATCACCTTTCCCTAGCAACACCAGCATTGTCCCTTAGGACAGCACAAGTATTCCCGTATTAAACACTGTGCTCTAACTAAAGGTGCACGTGAAACTCTTACTTTTTCTGCAATACACTGTTTGCGACGGTCCTCGAGAATTTTCTCCACGGCCGTTTTGTGTTCAAGCTGTTTCATTCTCCATTTCTGCGTGTTCAGCTGCTCAATGCGATCGTCCTCGGCAAACTTGGCCAAAATCCTCTGCCGGAGGGCTTCCTCCTCTTCTCTCATAGCTTGTTGTGCTGCTGCCTTCACAGCAAATTGCTCTTCATATGCTTGCCTTAAGTCTAGGCGCTGCCTTATTCTCTTTTCAATTTCTGCCTATAAAGGAATTTAGTAAAATGCAGTATTAGTGAACATTGAAAAATTTTCAGCAGCAGCAGCCAGTCTACTCCATTTATCTTGGAATAAATTTATTGTAGCTCTTAACTTCTAGCACAACTAACTGGAGCAAGCATTCCACATCTGACAGTGCTCTTCAGTATTAATCAGCTTGGCAAATATCATAAGATTCTCAAAATAAAGTCCAAAACAAAAGGAGATTTTTTTTCCCATTTTGATAAAGGGAATCAACAAAACAATCATCCTGAACAACACTCTAAAAACAGCAGTGTTTGGTATCTCAACGTGTGTTACATTATGTTTTTCACCCACACCAAGGTAAGACAGAGTGTGGCCAGGCCCATAGGAAATGGACATGCAGAAGAAAAGCAGTTAATGAAACTACTTAGCTTAAACCGAAACTTGAAAATTACTGGTATTCTCCTTCATGCATTAAATAAATGTATAAATGGGGCCATAAGGGTATTCAAAACCTTCACTTGTCTTCCTGGTTGAAATTAAAACATAAGTCCTTTAGGAATGGAAAAGAAAACTCAAAAGTACAAAATTTTCCCTCCAGAACTAATGTACTAACTTCCTGTCTGACTGAGAACATTTAGGAAATAAAGTTGAAAGTAAATACTTCGTGCTAGAGCAGAATTGGAAACAATTAAAATTCATTTAAGACTCCTAAAACCATATCAGAATTAAGCCTTTTACTTTGAGATAGCCCACAGTCCAAAAGGGGCTCAAGAAGTCCCTCGAACACATCCCAAAGTCACAAATAACACTGCAGACTGAGAAATCCAAGGTGTGTAAAAATACCCCTTCATGTACCTGCCAGCACTTACCATCTCCTTCTTCCTTTCCATCTCTTCTTGTTTTTCCAGATACAGATCTTGGCGGATTTGCTCCTGTTCTTTACGCCTCTGTTCTTCTCTTTCCATGGTCTTGGCAACCTATTACAAGAAGGAAGGGTTTCTAAATGAAAGACAAAAACATACAACAATTTTTTCTACAATTTCAATTTTTGGTACCATGTTTTGAACTCTCAGTTTTTTCTCCTCAGTGTCTCGAACTTTAGCCATCCAATCATCTTCTCTTTGTTGTTGCATGTTGGCAAACTCCATAATTTTCCTATTTTCTTCTTCCATCTCTTCCTGTTTCCTTTTCCTCCAGAGAGCTTGTTCTTTTATAAACTCTTCAATATATGTCTGAGTTTCTTTTATTTTATCTAACTTCCGTTGTTTTTCCCTGTAGAAGATGGAAAAAAAAGTTCAAATACTTATTTAACATACTGCAGAGTAACATTAAATCAAACAGATGCTCGCCATTAACAATATATTCCAGAGACTAACATTTAAATTACTCTCCTTAGCCATTCAGCTAAAAACTAGATAGCTAAATTGAAATTACTTAGTGATGAATTGCCCCAAGAAGGGAATCTCATGTCTAACACCTTTCTGGAGGACAGACTATACACAAAAGTACTCACTGCTGCTGCATTTTATGCCCGATCAAGGAGAAAGAAGAAAAGAAAGCCCAGTAGCACCACAACTCCTAAACTTTTTATTTACACTAAACTCTCCACCTCACACACAACACTCTGGTCTCAGAAAACTCCTCCCCTGTTCCTAAGACATGCAAACAAAGCATCTGGTAGCAAGGTAGGACACAAGGTAAGGCAGAAATATGTAAAATGCTGTCATGTCCAGCTTGATGGGCCCATTGGAAGCCCTCCTGCAAATAAGCTGGATTTCATATTTGGGGAACAAGGACATGAGACTGACTGGGACATTCTGATGTTTCAACAGGAAAATTCATGCAAGTCAGTCTCTTGTTAGTAAAATGTGACCGAGGAAAACTAAAATGGGCCTTAGTCTATATGGAATAGGTGCATACAAATTAGCTTTCTGTGCAGAATTATATGAGTTGTTATGTTTTAAATTAATAAATAATAAAAATTCAAAGTAACTAACATCTGGTCTTCTTCATAGATCTTTTTTACAATTTCATCAATCATGCATTTCTCTCTTAGAAACTCTTCATAAGCCTCTTGCTTCTTCCTCTCTTGTTCCTCAACCTGCTTGTCCAGTTCTTGATGGTACATTTTCTTCTCCTGGTTTCGCCTCAGTTCTGCAGACATTTCTTCTTTCAGAAACCTGTCATACTCTTCCTTCATTTCTTGGGCGACTTCATCTTCCCATTTCTAGAGGGAAAAAGGCAACGCGAAATTCCTTTTCACTCCCACTACTACAGCTTGTAATGAAAAAATACACAGTATGAAAAGGAATTATGCTGCATTACCAGAAAGGAATGTCTTCCACCTCAATCTATAAATACAGAGCCTTAACATGCTTAATAGTTTAATCCAGTCAGAACCCTTGAAGGGCACCCTCAAGATTTAACCAACTTGAGGAGCACTAAAAGTACTTAAAGAACAAAGCATTGAGCACAGGTGGGACTCACATCAGCACAGTGACTGGAATGAAGCTGGGCTACAGAGAACACCCCCAATGAGCACATTGCTGTACAGCAACTGCCTGCACTGAACTCTGTATAAAGCATTAACATAATCAGAATCATCTGCCTGATCACCAGTATTATTCTATACATAAATACAAACTTGTAAGTCTTTCTGAAGTTACCCAGATCACTGTTTAACAATAGTAAGATTGTTTTCGACAACCAGACTCTGAGGTAAGGATTCACCACTGTAAAAACTTACTGTACAAAGGATGTCATAGTTTTTACTTGGATAAACATTACAAAACCAGTAAAATAACAACTATAACCAGTCATACAGCTAATTCACTACTCCTTCAGTTGCAATGGCAAAGTAAACCTTTTTCTTATAGCTAGTTATTACTGGTTAATTAATCCTTCATAACACAAAATATATTTTCAATAACACTGAATGCCTGAATAATGTTTTAGATAAAAAAGGTCAAAGGAAAAATCTTCTGCACAATCCACACAAAGAGTTACAGGACTCAGGTGTTGGGATGCACTAATTACCATTTTCTCATCGTATATAGCTTTTTTTTCAGCAATCTGTGCAGCTCGTTCTTTATTCATATAAGCAGATTTCAGCTTTCTTTCTAACTCTCGAAGTTCAAGACTGGAGGGGGAAAAAAATTATCCTATTACAAGGGAGTAGATATCTAGGGGAAAAAATTAGATTTCCATCACTATTTAAACACGGTATTTTTCATCAGGGGCAACCCTGATGAAAAATATTGCTCTAACTAAAGGGCAGAAAAAGAAAAAACTCAATTAAAAAACAAGAGTTACCTGTATCTCTACATGTGCTATCAACAGTTCTGCATACTCAACTTCTATCTATATAAGCACAGGTACACATACATACACATGTATGCTCACAGGTATGCCGAAGCGTACACATACATATACTCAAAATAAAAACTTCGTGGACCAACGACTTTTATAGACAAAATTTGCTTAAAACTAACTTTTTATTATACCTTGATCTCAAAGTAACTTTTCCTTCCAGGTCCCAGTCCTCTCCACTCCTTCTACAACTTTCCCAAATCATGATAACAGCAGGCAATTTGATATAGCTGGGAAATTTCTGAATTACCTGTTTGCTCTGACTTGTTGCCTTATCTTCTCATCTTTCACTTTCTCGAGGTTCCGCCTCGCCAGTTCTGCCGCCAGCTTTTGCTCTCGCTCCAGCTGCAGCGCTCTCTGCTTTCTGTTCTCTTCTGCCTGATCAGAACAAACGATTTCCGTACCAACTCTTGCACGCGCACATTTGGGAGAAGGTAAGGAAACTGTGCAGTCAGCAAGACTATACAAGTTAGTAGATGATTGTTAATGGGGAAAGCTTTTGACAGCCAAAGGTAAAGCCAGGCGAACACCTCTCCTTGGCCTTCCCACTTGCCCCCGCAGCTCTTACCGCCCGCAGCGCCTCATCCAGCCGCCGCTCCCGCTCCAGCTCGGCCCGCAGCCGGGCCGCCCGTCTGCCCCAGTCCCGCTCCTCGGACGCCTGCGGGCGACAAGGGAGAAGGGGTGGCGCAGGACAGCCGCGGGGACCCGCCCCCGCTCCCCATGCCGTCCCCGATCCCGCTCCCCTCACGGTCCCGCTCCCCACGCTGTCCCCGATCCCGCTTCCCCTCATGGTCCTGCTCCCTATGCTGCTTCCGATCCCGCTCCCCCCACCAGTCCCTCTCCCCTCACGGTCACGGCTCCCCACGCTGTCCCCGATCCCGCTTCCCCTCATGGTCCTGCTCCCTATGCTGCTTCCGATCCCGCTCCCCCCACCAGTCCCTCTCCCCTCACGGTCCCGGCTCCCCATGCCGCCCCCAATCTCGCTCCCCGCTGCCCTCACGGTCCCGCTCCCCATGCCGCCTCCAGTCTCGCTCCCCTCACGGTCCCGGCTCCCCACGCCGCCCCTGATCCCGCTCCCCCCCCGCTCCCGCTCACCATCCTGCCGGCCGTTGCCGTGGCAACGAGCGGCGCCGCCGGGCTCCAGGGCGCGATTTCACTTCCGGGTGAATCACCCCGCTGATTGGCCGAGATGGCGACCCGACCCTGACACGTGACCCTGGGGCAGCAGGGGCCGGGGCGCGTGACGTCACCGCGGGGGCGGCCTTTGAAAGTTGCTATTTAAAAGCGTTTCTTGAATCGTGACTTTGAATTAATGCACTTGACTCACCTCTAGACACAAACCCCAGGTAGCAGCGTTTAATTAAGATTTTCTCTCCTTCATAGCATGACGATGGATCCCCAGCAGCTATGGGAGATACAGGCACAGGGCAGAACACAACAGCCAGAACATGAACATCACCAAAACAGAGGATTCTACATGATTCTGGTAAGGTCACTTGGTACAGAGTATGCTTTATTCAAGAAAACCCAGCTCTTAATATTCCAGAGAGAGACCTTACACAGAGCACAACTGCTCCCTCCAGAGTTTTTCCGGATTGACTCTGCTCCGGGAAGGAAATCAACCTTGCGACACCCAATTCCCCAAACTCAGCCCACCCACTTTCCTCACCTTTATGTTCCTTTCTACATAGTTAAGTAAAACGAAAGACATTTAAGCTTCTTTAAAGTAGTATTTCAAATTCATTAATGTCACCTACTTTATAAAATTAATTAAAATTAATAAATCTTAAGAACACCGCTGAGAATTAGGTAAAAAGTCTGCTTGTTTCTACTGATGCAGTGCTAGATGTGTCTATATCTATATCTTTTTGGGATGAGAACACTTTACTATTTTAAATCTTCTACAAATTTTCCCACATTGGTGGAATTCTTTCTGAAGCTTTGGTTATTCTCTGTCCTTTTAATGAGAAAAGTGTTTTCTCACAATGCTTGGGGAAGGGAGGAATAAACTACAGGAGACCATGTCTTTAAAAAGATACAAGCAGAGAGAGATGAGACAGAAAAAGATCATAAACTTTCCCTAGTTCTTCTTTGCAAGTGGTGTTACTGCGATACTTCTCTTACAAAACAAAAATTAAAAAATCAGTTTTTTCAACATTAGACAAAGAAACAAATAAATGTAAACAACGTGCACCCCCCTCTCCCCCGATGATTCCAAGGCACTGACTTAGAAAGAAGGAATCTTTTAATTACTCTGGCACAGCAGTGACTTTCAGTGCTCAAGGTTTGGAGGTGGCAGGGCTGGGGGGATAAAGGTGCAAAAGGTACTTTTGCTGCTCCTTCTCCTCAGTAAACAGATATGTGCCTCACTGGAAATAAATGGAATTTTCTTTCTTACCAAATAAAAGAACAAAATCAAGTCCCTGCCCTTCACTTCAGGAAATAAGAGCAAATAACCTTGAGATGTAAAATGTCATCTTTGCTCACGTGGCACTCATTTTGGAACAGCAAGCTTCTAAAAGGAGAGCACAAACATACCTTGAGTCAGTCTCCAGGACAGCAAGGCTCTCAGACAGAAAAGTGGGAGTAAAAATGCTTGAACAAAATACATATCAGAGACCAATGAGTCAGTTCACAAAGTTATTTTTTAAATTAAGAGGTGGCTTGTATTCACATGTAAACTATTTGTTAGCAGTGTATCTTTCACAGAAGAGACAGACCACAGGACTAATATCCTCAAAGATTCCCAGTGGGAAAATACTTTGAGGTTTCCAGTCCTTAGAGTCTCACTATTCTTTTATTTCCTATACATTTCACATCTGTTGAAGTGTGTTTAATATAAAAAGAAAAAAAAAATGCAACCAGAGAATTCTTTTATCCTCAATACCTTATGGCAGTTTGTGATCAGAAACTCTTACCTTTAACACCCTGATTGTTCTCCCCACCATAAGTTAAGTCACAGGGACAGCTCAGTAAACATAATGTGCCTGCAGACTTCCAAAAGAAGGCAAGTAACCTTTCAGCACATAGTCACCGCACACAGAGAACAAGGAGGGGAAAATAACCCATAAACTCCACAGAAACACCCAATATGCCCTTGCCTTGTTCTTCCATTAAATGGAATACATAAAAGATGGAAAACTATTTTTTGCCTCAATTTAGATGCAACTGCTGGTTTCAGCTCTTCTTGAGAGCATTTCCAGGAACCACAGACTCCTGTCCTAAAGCTTGGGCATCTTAATTTTTTTGCCCCCATCCCTTACACCCAGCCAGAAGTTCCCCTTTTTCAGTTTGCAACCACTGCTGCTCTCCAGCCCCAGGGCAGTGGCTGCATCTCCCTGCTGGCTCTCCGCACACCTGCACCTGGCCAAGCATTTCTGTGCCAGGCCCTCTTAGCACATCCTGTTCTCCTCATCAAGGTCGTCTCAGTTGGGTGCTCCTCCTCCACCTGAGAGGGAAGCACCTGGTTTTGCTGCTCCTCCTCCCAGCTGTGTGGTCACAGCAAGTGACCCCCCTTCCCTGGAGGGGCCTCCCTTGTACCTTCTTACTGGGGAAGAAATCGAGCCCTGTGGTGAAAATGGACCTACCTTCTCCTCGTGTCAAAAGCGGAGCTCCCTGACGGCACTGATTAATTTCTCAGTTAAAGACCTAAGAATTTCACACATGCAGAGCAGAATTCAGTCCAGGCAGAGTTGCTCTGCTCTTCTGAAGGAGGAGAATAAAAATGCACTGTTTTAGCAACCAGCTGGGTCAGAGTTCTTAGAAATCCAGTGTGTTTATATTTCAGTTTTCTTTCATTACATAGTTTATGAAGATTTTAGAAAACCAGATAAATGAAATATCTACCTTCCTGTAATATGGGAAGGAATGAGTCCCTGCTACATAATTGCTATCAAACTCTTGCTCTATGCAGCATTTCTTCTTGCAGCAGCCTGGTTACAGCTACATACAGGTCAGTGACCTGATTCCTTTTTCCTAAGAGCATTAAACCCTCCTAGAGCCTGAAAAGCTTTAGGTAATCAGCAGCCAATTGTACAAATGTAGAGTTAAATTCAGCAGTCCTATCTCAGGGTTAACACAGCATCTTAATAAATGAGTCAGTTCTTAAACTCAGTATCAGCACCCACTGATGAACTCCTGACAGCAGAAGTGAAGACTGCTGAGGAATGCTAATGGTAAAAATGATGAAATGGAGCATTAAAGGGAAAAAATAAGTTCCCTTTATTTAGCAGTTTCAGATGAAGGTGATGCAGGAACACATGGCAGAAAAGGTCATTAAATGAAAACGGTGAAGCCATTTTGCAAGTTTACCTCTTTTCTAGGGCATTTTACCAGATGATCATAACACAAGACAGTGACAAATGCATTCCAGCTGAGATAAGATATGTGGGTCATGCTGACTTTGCAACATTATAAACCACTATTGGGGATAACACAGCTTCTCTGTGAGGTAATTTACCTTCTTTGGATGAAAAGATAAATGCGAATTAACAGGGAAGAGTCTGAAACCTCTGAGCTGTGCTATTGATCTACTGAGGACCCAGATAAGTCACAGAGAAACTAATGCTTGCTTTGCTTGAGATTAGTGATGGATGGGATAGCAGATTTAGCAGCGAAGGGTCTATCACTGTCAACAAAGTCTTAGCACTTTTTTTTTTTTTTTAAATTATCCTGCAGTAGTAGGGAAAACATGTCCCATAGCAGCAGTAGGCAGAAGCAATCTTTCACTCATGACGTTATGGACAGTAAACAAAAATATTACAAGGAACAAAAATACCCAGTGCTTCAAGTGTGTTCAACAAAAATACCTCTGTTTCTGATGTGACAAATGTGGGCTTAGTAAGTATTTAGTTGTAGAACTCAGTTTTCTTTTCCTGTGAGCTTGGCACCACTTTGCCAGAATTCAGTGATTTGAAAACAATTAGAGAGCCATGTCCACCATGCTTATTTTAATTCAACTAGCAGACACTGGGGAGCATGCAAGTGCTTTCTGCTGAGAATACCAGGCTTTCTGCTTCACCTCTAAGATTTTTTTTAAACCCCTGGTCTAGGTACAGCAAATATAGTTCTTCTATAAAGAATGTTGTAAAACACTGCTGTAATGACACTTCTGTTTTTTGCAGCACAACCTTTATCCACTTACCTATCATAACCAATGAAAGAGAACAGAGATCATAAATTCAAGCTAAAGGACTGAGTCCTTATTTAGGAAAGTGAATGGAGATGATTTTTAGTAGAGAATCTGAATGTTTATGAGTATGAAAGTTCTGTTTGTAAAGGTTTTAAAAATATATATATTTACTGAGACTTTGACATGGGACCTCTGATACAAGTATTTGTCTGAAGTGCCCTTCAAGATAACAAGCTTCATTTGTAGCTTTTAGTATGAAAGGAAAGATTAGATTTTTTCTTATTCTAGCCTATCTTTGTCTTTTCTATGCAGGGTGTAGAGGAGGCATTTGAGTAACCAGCCTGCAAGCTCACCTGCCAAAGTGCCAAACTGAATGGGCAGAGGGAAAACTAAAACCAGTCATGGCCTTCACCCAGTGATCATCGTCTCCCCAGCTGATTTTGGCTGTCATTAAACACCGACCAGATCACAGTTTCCTTTTCAGTATTTTGTATGCAATGCTATCAGAACATACAGCTCTGGCAGGAGGATTTGTGATTTCCGAAGGTGAGTGACATTTTGAGAAATAAACTGTTAAGCATTAAGCTTTACTACTCTTCCCATAGCAGCACCCATAAAAAAGTATACACGAAGCCAAAGGGTGAGATGGCATATGCTTCCTGGGGACTGCCTGCTCCCTGGGAAGCACCAAGTCCAGGTGCTGGCATGTGATGTAACTCGAGCGCAGACTTGAAAGCACCAAGAAATGTACTTAGAAG
This sequence comes from Platysteira castanea, assembly GCA_013397175.1. Classification (NCBI taxonomy): domain Eukaryota; kingdom Metazoa; phylum Chordata; class Aves; order Passeriformes; genus Platysteira; species Platysteira castanea. The sequence goes on from VYXC01009749.1 coordinate 889,123, forward strand.
AAAGCAGAACCCCTTTCATTCCTGCAAGATACCACCAAAGACAATTAATTCCAAAGAGCTCAGTTCAGCTTTTGTGAATAATTAAAAAGCTGAGGAGCTCCAAAGGGGAGCTTAGCAAAGAGCAGAATACTAAGAAAAAAAGATGTCATTTGCAAACAACAGATCATTAAACAAACTAATCCGTAGCCATAACCTCAAGCCAACCAACCGAAAGGGCAACTGAAGGACAATAACAGAAAACAAACATCAGTCTCACAAAGGGCTGAGAGCAAGGTGAAAGTCATTCTGCTGCCTGCATCTGTCTCTTGCACTGGCACTTCCTCCTGCCCAGCAGCCTCGGCAGAGCCTCATGATGAGCCCCAGGCTGGTGGAGGCTCTGCTTCCCTGCCCCACACAGGGATATGTCGGGAGGAGTCCTGGGGCATGTTTAGTGAAACCATTGATGTTTTATTCAAGAGCTTTTAGAGAGGAGAAGAGTACACAGTGGTTACTGATACATTTTGCCGCTGACAAAACAGCAATTTTGTGCTCCAGCAAAAATTTCTCACAGAAGCAGTGAATTGGCTCTGCATTGCTGTGGGCCAGACAAAGCCCACAGATTTCTGTCTGTGAAATGTCCCTGCCACAGCATTACCCACAGGTTTTGCTATGCATCAGTCCCTGCGTCTGCTTCAAAAAGTGCTCCTGTAAGCCAAGCTCATTGGTAGTACCAAGATGATCACAGAGCTGGTACAGAGAAACCAGCTGGTTTTGGTTTCAGAGCTTCTGCAGGAAAGCAGGGCCCTTCTCCATGTCTCCACTGAGATGAAGGAAAAGATTGTCCTGTTTCACTGAGAAAATTTCAGGTCATCATATAGAACTGTTAAAAGTAAGAAAGACAAGATTATAGAAAGATTTCCACCAGTAAGTAATATTTGCTTCCCCTTTGGTATCTTAAGACAAGTTGCTTCCTTGAAATCAGAAAACAGAGTTACACACATGTACAGTAATGAGTAACTACAGAGTTCCACTGTGTGTTTATGCCTTGCACAATAAGGAATCTAGTTTTGTCTCAAGTTATATCTCTAGAATTTAGAAATCAAACCTAATCTAATTTGCTACAGCTGGACACCACCTGCAGAGTACTGTTTAAGTACTCTGAACATTACGTACTTATCTTTTAAATATTGATAATGCCATTTTTCATTTATGTGACATGAAGTCCCACAGAGAATAATTATGCTAATAAACCTTAATGATTCTTGCAAATAAATGATCAAACAAAATTGCTACTGTTGATTTATATTAATGGATGCCTTTAGGAGAAGATTTGTCAGGATGTGCTGCTTCTTGAATCCCAATTCATCTTATTTAGCAGAAGAATGTACATAGTTTGTAAAACAGATTAAGTGTTTAAAATATAATGTGTTCATGCAGTTTCTGCAGTTCATAACACTCAAGCACTATTATCTTGCCTTATGGCAAATCTGCATTAAAGGCTTCTTTGTATACAACCTTTGTCAGTCCTTTCTTCCCCTCCTTTTGTCCCCTACGGCTAAAAAAGTCCTCCTTCAGAAGATCTCTAACTTAACCTTTCTGTCACTCATGCAAGAATCAGTGATCACTATGCCGTCCTAACAGATAAACACTACAGTTGAACAACTTTGCTTTTACTGTAATTAGTCCAGAAACATTCTTGGTGCTTTAATAAGAGCACAAGACCTGAACCTGGGTGACCTACAGAATTTTACAGGATATGTTAAGATAAGCAGTTTCTACTTCTCCTCTACTGCCAGATATGCTGGAAATTCTCATTCCAACCAACCATACTTTTGAAATTTTAAGCAAGTTCATTTGGAAAACATTTTACATGGGCTTGCCTTTTAGATAGGACGTATGTTTGAAAGCAGTACCAATGGACTTTTTGCTTTAGCTTATAAATAACCATTTCCTGACTCCATATGTATTCAGATGTATACTAGAGAGATACAACTGTAGTTCAAGAACTTCATTTTAGTATTTTCGGAGGAATTATCTCTATCCTCTCTCATCTCCATTACCTATTTAGTATTTTGTTCCCATTCCACAGGTGTTTGTACTACAAAGCACTCTTTTGGGCACTCCTAATTCCTCAATTTTTCCATTTGTCATGAAGCATTTTTCAGGCCTTGCCTCACTTCATTTACATGTGAGTACTATTACTCCTCTTCCTTCTCTGTCAGTGGGTTTGGAATGACATATCTCATCAGGTTTCTCCAGGATCCAAGAGCTCTGTTGAGACCTGATTTCTGCAGACAGAAGAAACAAAAAGTGCATCTATGTTAAGTATCTATGTTAAATGAGATTTTTCATTGCCCGCCAGCATAGAAACTTTTCTCCTAAACTGCCTCATCTCTTCTTTGCAGGTTGTTTTAATGTGTGGTGGTTGGGCAAACCCCATTGCATATGATTTCTTGTTATTTATTTGAAATCCAGTCACTACTTATTCTCACACCATCTGGCCAGACATGTCTGCTTTTATATACTGTAGACGTTCTAATTTAAGTTACTTGATCCTTAACAGTTAGTTCATGCATTTTAATTAAAATGTATTTACAATTAGATATTAAACATTTACTTGTACCTTTTTTATGCATGTAAACTGAGATTCCAAATGGATGTCACTATCAATTTGCTAGGAACACATACACATTCGTTAGTGCTTATACACTGGATTAATTCAGGTTTAATACACATTCATTTTTATCCTGTGTCTTCTAAATAATTCATGTTTATTGATTATGATTTACAAGTACCACTGCACCAGGACTCTTCACTGGCAGCTGCATAAAACAAAATTGCTGTTACCTAGACTGAAATATTCATTTAAAAAATATTTTCCTCTTTTCAAAACTGACTTGAAAGGAACAATTCATGCTTGTTATGCAATGTGCTAGTTTCCTGAAGGACTATATGTTTTTATTTCTAGTGGGGGGGGGGAGCTTTCTTCATGTGAATTTCAGTATTTTGCTATTCAGTATTTGAAAAACTTATTCTCTTTGCCTCCCAGGCTGCAAATACCCACCTTGCCTGGCTCCCAAGGTGGCTTAGCAAGTCATGGCAAAGCATGCTGTTGCTCTGCACACAGCCTAGGATGGCAAAGGTGTCCCATCCAGGCCAGATCTAAGGTGTAGAAGGGAGTCCCCCTGCACAAATCCTTCTCTGGACACCTTGAGCTTGAGGACAGAAGCCTGAGTCCTTGTAGCAGCTTGTTCTCAACTGAAAGCAAGGAAACAACCAACCAATAATAATCAAACTGTGCCTTCAAAGTGGGATGTGGAAATGTAAACTATAACGTGAGATATATCTTAAATAATTGATAATATTAAATAGCCAGTAGTTTGGATGTAGAAGATCCACCTTCCATGCCTTCAACTGCATCAGATAGAGAATTTTTCCCATTTTCCTCAAGAAGCTGTGAAAAAAATTTGAGATGACTTTCATCCCAAAATGTATGGAAACCCTCCCTAAATAATAATTTTATGGCCAGTCCTAGTCAGTAATAAATGAATGTTAAGGTTATATTTATAGGCTCTACTAAGCTGTATTTTATTTTATCTAAGATTTGAACAGCTTAAACTGATCAGAGTAAAACCTGAAAAAAATCCTAGACATTTGCGGACATTTATTTTCTAAATAATATTGCTAAAAATGTATAATTCAGCAATAAAACAGGCAGAGCTTACAAGCAAATGATATAATAACAACGCTAAGCATAAGCTTAGTCATGTCGTACTGTAAGGCAAAGCTCTGTAATGAACTCAAAATCAAGTATGGCCGAAACATAACAAATAGACAAGAATAACAATACCAGTACACAACAAATACCAAACCACACATTTTTGTGTCATGTCTACCTACAAGCAAAATATGTGTACTGTGAATTCTTTTAATGCTCTGCAGATTTCATTTACACGAAGTTTTGAACCCGTTCCAGTTGGTAATCTTCTAAGGGTAAGGAGATGTGGTAATTAAGATGCTTAAATGTAAAGCCATGAAATAACATGACATTCATGACATACAGCCAAGCTTTTCTGTAGGTCTCTTTCAGGTATCTTTTTAATTGTTGATACCCTGGAAACAGCGACATTTTTTAAATAGGTCAAGTAAGTTTTAACCTTAATAAATTAGAGAATTAACATATTTATAGCCTTCCATAACATTGTTCAGGTGGAGGAGCTGTCCCACATATTCCTCTTCAGGGCTGACAGAGGAAAAGAAGGGTCTCCCCAGGCCACATTTTTGGTGCATATTGCCCAGGGAGTGAAAGTCACAGTACAAACACTGATTTAGCAAGGAACAGAAAGAGAAAATGAGCTTTGGCACCTATTTGCATCAGACTGTGTCCAGCCCTGAGAGAGGATCCTGGCCTGGGGAGGGCTCTTCTATTGGCACAAACCAGAACCTGAAACAGCACAGCAGAACCACATTCCTGGACACCACCCTCTACACCCTCAGTTGTGACTCCAGTTGTGTGTGGTGACCTGGGCCCAGGCTTCGTAACCACCTGCTTTTCTCACAGTAACACCACGGGCTATCACAGGCACTTGTCCTTGGGCCTGGGAGCAGAGGCTGCACTGACTACAGCTGTCTGAATGCAGTGCTGCCTAGGTCTGCCTGAAGGTGACCAAAGTGACTGTTTTTCTACATAGTATATCTTTAAAATTCCCAATTAGAAGACACTAAAATACACTCTAGGCCTTGGCTTAATTCAAGAGTTTGCTGTACCCTGCTCTTCCTTTAACAGAAATGCCTTGTTTCCCTGGACAAGTTTCTGTATGACTCACCATTTCCATAACCTCAGCCTCACAGTCATGAATGCACCAAGGCTGTTGAATATTTATCAGATTTTTGATTTTTTTTTCCCCTGAAAGATTTGCATTTAAATAAATGACAACAAAAGACAGAGCTGAAAAGAGTCTTCCAGAACTCCCCCACATTACCTCTTTCAACTTTTGTGCCATCATTGCAGTCATTGTCTACCAAATCTTCCCAGGCAGACAGAGAATATATTACTGTTGCAAAAAGCAAGATGCAGTTTAGGAACAATAACTGCATGCGATTACATGAGTTTACAACATGCATATTGTTATGATACTTAGGTTGAGTTTTTATTACTATTATTAAAAAGTCTACAATATTTGCTTAATCCTTCATTGAAACTAATGTTGAATTTGCAGTTTATAACTTTTTGTTATTTGTTTTTTTTTTTTTTTCCTGGAAGATGCTCTGCTGGTAAATGTGAACTTATCTTCCTTTAATTCATTTAAAATTAACTTTCTCAGCATAACCTTTTTCTATCCTCTCCGAGTGATAGCCACTCTTCACACAAGAGAGTCTTCTGGCAGCACTCCCTCCCCATTTTTGGTGCAAATGCCACCAGTGAGGACCTGCCACTCTCTTTGGTGCCAAGAGAACTGAGATGTTTCTGTTGGACTAGCTCCAACAAGGGTGAAAATCAGAGCTTCTGCATGTTCCTTCAAGCAACAAAAAAGAAGCACCAAGATCTCGCCTGCCTACTCTTTGCACAGGCTTTCCCTTTCCCACAGGCATCCCTGCAACACCAAACATCCACAGAGCAGTGAATAAGCTCAAGACCAGAGACATGGAGACCTGTACTGCCAGTGGAAATGGCTGCTCAGGACACAGAGAGCTGTGTGGAAAAGCTCTGAATCCATTTTCCCTTCACCCTCACCCAGTAATGCAGAGAAAGGGAAGATGAAAGGAGGGAGAAAAAAAATATTAAAAAGGTAATTTAAAAAAAAGAGCAACTTTGAGAGCTTGAAGCTGCTTCTGAGGGTCTGTAAAACAGGCAACCTCTGCTAAACATCCACTAACCTCAAAGCAACAGAGTTCATCCTCCTGTCCCTACCACTACTCAAACTTCACAGAGAAACAGGAGCAACCTGAGCCCTTTTCTCCCCTCCCCATGTCCCACCTGAGGAAACCTGCACCAGGTAAAGGCAGCACCAGAAGATGGACCAGAGGCATTTGGGTGTGTGATGCCACATAATAAGTCACGCTTATTGTATGTAAACAGATGACTGCAAAGGCAGGTTTTGCTTTTGCAAGGGATTTTCTGGCCTTGCTGTTATCATGATGTGTTTAGAGGGTCCAGGACAGAGCAATGACTCACACAATGCCACAGCTGGGGGATAGGATGTCTGTAGGAACCAGAAATCCTCTCCCTTTGCTGGTCATTATACCAGTCCTAATGTACCTGCAGCTGCTAAACTGTACTGCAAGAATATTCAATTTGTACAGCTCCTTCATGCTGGCAATTGCACTAGCTATAGAAAGGTATTACAAAAGCACAGAGAAAGGCTGGATCTATTCCATTCCCAATGGGGCACCACGAGAAAGTTTAGCAACTTCCAGACCATCACACTGCATCGTTCTGGTGGCAAGTGCTAACGTTGAGGTCTTGCTTTCTATATATTTACTAGAACTAATTCATACCTTTGTAAATTCAGAGTAAGTTCTATCCTGAGGAATAGTGTCTTCTCATTCTAAATCCACTTTAATGATCACGCCTACCCCATTCCACTGAGACCGTTCAGAGGGAAGAGGCTCTAATCTATTTAGCTTCACGAAGGGTTTCTCTCTGACACGTGCTCTCCTAATAGACCATTTATCAGGATGAAGGGTGATCCCCAGAGAGTGCAGACAGCAGGACTGGCCTAGCCTGAGTGACAGTCTGTCCAGCAGAGATTGACTTTAATGAAGCACAGAATAAACAGGAAGATTAAGAGAGTGCAAAAATCAGTGACAAGTTTTGAGTCCACCTGGGCAGCTTACTGTGCAGCACAGATCTGTCACTGAGTTATAAATGTTATATATCTGTTTGGTTGCTAAGGATCAAACACAGCAATCCCACACACATTACAAGAGAAAGCTTTCCCCTTGAGTCTCACCCTTGAGAAAGGGTACCTGCTTTAAACCCAGAAACACAAGCTGAGGGTGAACTGGACTCTGGCAGTGTTCTGGTCTGACCCCCTGCTCAGAGCTGGGCCCGTTTCCAGTATGTTGCTCGGGGATTTTCTAAGTAATTCATTTTCATTTGACAATCTTTTGTAAATATTCATGGTGGAGTTTCTTTCTCTGTGACAGAAATGTAGTGACAGTATGGCTGTATTTTATGAGATCCATCTTAGCAAAATTCAGACCACAGCATCTCCCAAAATCCTGTTACTGACGATGGACAGAAGGCAGGTGTGCTTGCCAGTGAGAAACATCTACCTCAGGGTGAGATCATGTCAGCAGCTCTCTGCACTGGCTGTTAATGGAAAAAGATCAACTCAGACACAGACACCTTTGGACAGTGACTTGCATCCACAAACATCAGGCACTTAGCCCTGAGGTGTAGCCAAGGCTCATTCTTCATTGTGACAACTGTGACTCTTACACCAGACATCTCTCCAGCATCTTCCAACTTATTTCTTTTGTTGGACTTGGATAGAAATTCATAAATGGAGGCTGAAGCTACAAATGGAGAGTTTTTCACCTAATGATAACAAGCCTCAAATGCAGACAGGATTATTACTACTACACCATCTCAGCTAGAAAAGCCCAGTTACAGTATACATATCTACTACCAGCAAGTAGGAATCATGTTAAATCTCGTCTCTGGATGATCTGCTGGATGCAAAGACACCATTTGATAAAGCAAAGAAACAAATCATCTTTCTGCAGAAGCTAGTCTTGAAGAGAGCACACAATACTGGCAAGATACTTTACTCCCCCCCCCCAAAAATGGTGTTTAGCTCTAGTTTCTAGAGCAGAATTAAGTCCCTATTAACTACTTTCAAATAGTTCTGCTCATGCAGGTCAAACTCTTTACTGAAACAAAGCAAAAGTTTCCAAACAGAAAACTACAATATACTGCTGCTGCCAAATATCAGGACCACCTATAGTTTTTGACATAAAGTGGCCATGTAAAATCAGCTTTATAGAAGCAGTTCTAGAGTTCACACTGTCTAGTTTATTTCCCTGTAAAAAGCCTGTTTTGTCTGTGCCAATATTCACATATGACATCCAGCCCAACAGACAATGGCTGCTCCACTGTATAGACCTCTCTGTGTGTCTGTTTTTTTAAAGCACAACACGTTAGGGGTGAGCACAAGAAATGAAACTGGATGTGAAACAAGCAATAGAAGAAGTGCTTCAGGATGCCCATCTGCCCATGCTGCAGTTGTACACGGCCAACAGATGATGGCACCAAAATTCAGTCTGTTAGCAAATGCTACTTGGGAATTGACAAAGTGTTCGGGCAAATACATCAAAATAAATGTACTGAAATGTAGCTAATTTAAACTGCATAAAATAGACACAGCTAAGGGGAGGATGGAATGCACCTTTTACAGTAAACCATCACTGTACCCCTGCTCCCTCTTTGCCCACATCTCAAAGGCTTTGTCTTTCAAAGTGTGCACAGTCAGGGTCTGGCATCTGAGGGACTCTGCAGACAAATATTCGTATTAATGGCATCATCGTACCTTCAGCCTTTGCTCATCTTGTGCTACATACAGCAGTGAGAATGCTCTTAGAAACACAGGCTAACTACAGGATCAAATGTACAATCAACAATGCGAAGCTCAAGGATTGTACTTCCAAATGCATAAATAACTTGGCTGTTAGAAGTCACAAATGTACTACCCCTTCATGGATATTTCCATGAATTTCTTCAATCTTTCTCAATTGCTCTGGTTTAAAGACCATCAGTTTTGGCTAGCACTTGAAAAACCATCTGGTATATAAATATTCATAAATTAATTTATGAGAAATACAGTCTCCTTTTACTGCTTCTCAGGTAAACATCACGTGCAGCTTTAAAGAAGCAGCAGCAGCACAGTTTCAAAGTAGCAGGAACTGTATATATGCTTTAAGATTTGACAATCTGATCAGCAATAGTATTTCTAATGCTGATTATACCTTAAAGCAGGAAGGAGTCAGGTGTTAAATAAGTAAACAAAGTACAACAAACAAACACTTCAGTGTGTAACAGTTTACTGGGTTTAGTCATTCCAGAGGTTTAATGGAAGCTGTGTTGTTTAATCTACGAGAAGTGTCTTCTGTTTGCCATATGTTTGCAGAGCCATCATTAAAACTGTAATTTATTATTGGAATGAGCCTCAAAAATATTATGACCCAGCATCACATCCTGGAACCAAAGGTCAGATCAGCATTTTGTTCATGATATTAAGCTCTGATGTGCCTCAAGCAAGACAAAGAGGTCCATTAATTCTGGAAGGCCAAAACCCCATCAACTATACTTGTTAGAAGTATAATTAGTAGGTTGAATTCTACAGTCCATAATAATGCTAGTGGCCACACAATTTTAAAGGGTAGAAATCACTGATATTTCACAAGGGGTATTTAAAATTTAAAAAATACTACAAAGCTTAATTAAGGAATAGAAAGAGTAAAACATTTTTTGACATCTGACACATTCATATGTTCTTATTGCCAAAATGACTGCATTGAAATTTGAAAGCTTAAAACTGCATCTTCTGTGTTCAGAGATCACTGTGAAAGCAATTTCTATAACCTGCCCATTTATCCCTTCTAGCTCATTCATTTACTGATAGGATTGTCATATGTTGACAGACAGTAATGAAGGTATTAGTAGCTGGTTTATCCTGCTTTGTACATTTTATATACCTTTCCTCATTAAAGAATATTTTGACACATTATTACAAGACAACATTATTCTTTGCTTGATGCACAGGTAACATCTTTATACTAGTACGTGCCTATGTTAAAAGAGAGCAAAGATTTTTATTATTAGAAACTGTGCACTCTGCTTTTAAGTTATGTCAGGAAATGGTTTTAGATGAGATGCCAAAATCTTGCTATTCAAATATGCAAATGAGTTTTACACCATCGAAAATAATAACAAGATTCAAAACCTACCTTCTTTATTCATGCAAAGTATGTTGTAGGGATTTTTTTATTCCTCTGAAGTTGTCTGTATTGTTCCAAAGTAAATCTTCTGTTCATGCTTCTCCCTGTATTTTGAGCATTACACCTTGGTCACTTGCTCAGGAACAGCCTTGTAAATGAAAACAGTGGAGTGGACATAAGGAAATACTTGTTTCTACAAAAAGTACTATATATTCTCTCCTTAATCTGATTTTCATTGAGGGTTTATTTTAGAAAGTTGCTTACTCTCCATATTTCAGGCTTGGATCCATTAGAATCCTTCCTTTCTCCAACCCCTCACTGTCAACTTTTTACAGGATTCTCTGTTAACTAGGTAAGAAAAACGTATACCATATTTATACCATATATACTGGGTTGGGCTCCTGCATGCAGCTGTGAAGCGAAAAATGACAGTAAGGGTTAATGGTTTGGGGAGAAAGTTGCACAGTTAAAATTGCACTGTGTAATTACCAGTAGCTAAAATAAAAAGCCAGGGCAGACTAGAAGTGATTTTGTTCAGATGAAGTATTTTACATCTTTTCCTTCCATTACTTTCTCACAAGACCATAGATAATTACTAAACTACCAAAGTCTATCCCCGTCTTTGTCAACATCTAAGTGATTAAGTACCACTTTATCACAAAAAGTGAGCCTTGACTGATGAGAAAGCAGCCAACCTCATATACAAGCTGTAAAATCAAATATTATCATAGAATCATAGAATGGTTTGGGGAGGAAGGAACCTTACAGATCATCTCATTCCAACCCCCTACATGGGCAGGAACACCTCCCATCAGCCCAGGCTGCCCAAAGCCCCATCCAACCCAGCCTGAGGCAGTAGACAATGCTGCATGGCTCACAGCTCTGTCTCGGACTGTTCAGCCACCCCTCCCTCATCTTTACCAGCCACTGGACCCGAGTTATTTTGAGTTGACTCGTGCAAATACAAGGCAGGCATCCTGAACTGCCTGCTCTGTGGATGAACCAAGGCAGACGAGACTGGTTCAATAGGAATCTCAATCAGACATCAGGTGGAAACACCCATCAGCACATCAATTTATACATAATTTGCAGAACAAAGGCCCTGGAATTAGTAATCCCTAAAGCAATACAATACTCACCCAGTATCTTGCTAAACCCTCTAGGAAAGTAATATTAGCAAAGCTGGAAATATAAACTGGAGGGACTGGAGGGGCAGGGGAGGAGCCTGTGACTGATAGTAAAGCATCGGGAAGTATAAATGGAATGAATTCTCCACTCCTAGAACACAGCTCAGTGATGAAGGCATAGGGAAGATGAAAATCTCAGGAGGAGCTTCAGGAGGCCACACCTTACTGGCCACATAATAAAAAATGTTTTTTGTTTTAAAGAAATCCACAAGGATTATAGTGCTCTATTTATCTTTGTCCATCTTTTTAATCAAATCCAAAATACTGTGCTCTGTTCTTCTGGGACAAACGTATGTGTATTCATGTATGTGTGTATTTTAGTAATTTATAGAGAACTAATCCAGTGGTGTGATGAGAAATGCACACTACATTTAAATGAGCAAAGGGAATAACAAAGAAAACAGATGAATCCCATTACAGGTGTCTGTGAGGAAGAGAATACTGATGTGAAGCTCCAGTTTGAAAATTTTAACAGCTGTCAACATTAAAATACCCCAGTGGGAATTAGAAGAGTAAAGCCTTTAACAAATCTTGCAGGTTACTGATGTTTGGCCTGTGCATCCACAGAGGGTTGAAATTAATGGAGCAAGATTTAAACTCAGTCAGTGGTTTAGGATAATTTTGTATTCTGGTAAAACTCATCTTCATCATCCAGAATGAATGCCTGTCTTTTACCAAGAGAAATCTAATAAATGTAGTATTGTCAACTTTCTGAATGCTCAGACCAATATATGCAACCGGAGGACTACAGGTACTGTCTCACTCTTAAATGTAGCAAGATTTAAATTGTAAGCTACTGGTAGCTTGCTATTCACTGGCTTTAGTTACCCCACTAGAAGTGTGAGCAAGGTTCAATAATAGAGCATACAATAATGTTCAATGAACTTAATTTCTGTTAATTACAAAAAAACCCAACCAGAGAACCCTCCTTAAGAAGAGATATTTGCCTTATGTTTATCCCCACTGCTATGAAACATCTTTTCTTACCTTCACACAAGTGCTCTCTGAAGTTCCAGTATTTTGTGCCAAGAACTATGTGGCTTTCTGCAATACGAAGCACTATACTCAATATTCAAACAGAAAATAAATACTATAGGATCCAAACTACAGCAGGATTTAGCTTTCAAGATTCAGAGATGCTTGGATTTTAATGCTTGATTAACTTACTTCAGTATTTGAAACTATACACGATTCTCAAAATTTCTATAAATAATGGACAGTTCAGACTGAGAAGTGAACTGGACAGTTCAGCTTCCATCTGCTCTGGTAACAGAAAATTTTCTTTCTAGGCACTTGGTAAAAAAGGATTCTGATATTGTGTTCTTCTATTCATTGATCTATCCAGGGAATTTTCAATTAGTAAAGTAAATAATTACAGGTCCAAGAAGACATAATGCTTATTTACAGTTTTGCAACCCATTAGAATGCTCACTGCAGAACAAAATGAGCCCCTCCTATGCTCACTTACCCTTAAAAGAAAAATTATAGAAATAAAAATAATAATAATAAAAAAATTTAAAACAGTTGATGTTAATGTGTTTGTGAGAGAAGGAAAGAGCACTTTCGCTTTCCATGCCAAAGGTGATAAACTACTCCACTGGTAAAGTCAAGCCTATTAATTGTTATTTTGAAGGTTATTCACAACTATTGCAAATGCAGGGCCATTTCCAATCATTTGCAATAAAAGGGATGTCCAAAACACATATGCAGAAACAGGTTAAGAAATATCATACAAATGAAAGGTAGTTTGCACACACACATAAAATCTCGCATTTGAATGCAAAAATATCAGTGTTGTAAACTTGTATTTAAAGTTCAGCATTTTAAAAACATAATAGAACTTTTATAAAATAACGCGTTTTTCTAATTGTCAACCATATAAGTGAGCAAGAAAGATTGGGTCCAAGAGAGATTCTCTTCCTAGAGTCCACCTTCTATGAAGGTCTAAACTATGGTTAGTCCAGTTGGCAATGAAGTCTAAACTACGGTTAAAACCAGTTTTTTAGCTAACTACAATGCAACACAGTAGTATTTGGGTAAGCCTGCAGATCTCTGGGGATTATTAACACTTTGCTAGTAAATGCAACCTTTCATTTTTTGCAGACTGAGAAAAGCAGAAAAGAAAACATCGGATTGAAGATCTAAGTGAATAGAGCACTGGTCTAATTTCTTAAATGAGCCAAACTTATCCAGTGGCTGGGGCACAGGAAGCATGAGCTACTCATCCCAAAGCTTCCTGAAGGCTAAGTGAAACCAGGCTACATCTTGCAGCACTAACTCATCAACTGCCACGGGGAAATCTGCTTAAGTACAGACTGCTGGAGGTGGCTTTCAGTGTGTACCGTTCAGAATGCTACTAGAGAAATGAGGCAGTTACAAGTGTATTTCAAAAAGAAAGGCCCTGACTGTAATTAGGGAAGAAGTGTGCATTAGAGGCTTCTAAAATTTAATTTGGATACCAAATTACATCTTATTTCTCTTTCCTTAAACAACAACAAAAATCTTATGACCTAAAATAAGCTTCTTTAAAACTTAGCATAGCAGCTATTACTCAGTGGCTGTATTGTACTATCATCCTGAAAATACCACCCAATGAAGTCTTACTGTACTTGCCCTACAAATATATGAACCAATCCCTACCCTAAAGAGTTTGTAGTTTGTATGTTATAAAGTCTAATTATAGTGTGAGCATAAACCACAAACCCTCCTACAAGTGGCAAAAATCCGAAAAATCAAGATAATTACACCCCTTGCTCATCCTGATTTTTGAGGCTATTTTTAGAACGGTATAGGCTGATGTGCTCTGAGCTTTTTAATATTTGCATTAAGTCCTCTGTGATTCCTCCTCTGAAATGTGTGCATATGCTGAGTCCATGTGAGATGCTACCACTGGCGCTTGTCATAAGAATTAAATCCCTCTCAAGCTTGTTTACAGCTCAGCACTTGTCATACTGCTCCCCTGAGCTTCATGCCTGGTTGGGTTTTTTCTTTCTCTTTGGCTTTGTGAAAGATTTAATTTCTTTTTTGTTTATGTGTGTACTTACACTTGCAGGTGCAGAAAAGAAAAAAAATCACTGTACCCAGATGTTTTGAAGCTGCAATAGCATACATACAGCTGAAATTAAGGAGAAAAACTGTAGCAGATAAAACAAACTTTCTCATACATTTTATAGCATATTTAATAAACTTATCATGTGTCATTGACAAGAAGACTCTCGAATTCCATTTTAGGTAGACCAGAATATTTTATAGTTGTTTTCTTTACCCTTTTGCAAAGAGCTTTTTAACATCTGAAGATGGTCCAATTATTCCTATTTTCAGTTTCACTAATATCCTTGTGTAATGGTTACAGATTCCATCACCACTACAGCTACTGCAAACCAAGCTATGTTAGCCCATTACTCAGTTTGTTGAAGCTCAGAGAGTTTCACCCGTATTTTCACTCATAATCTGAAAATGATATTGTATTGCTAAAAAAACCCCAAAACAACAACCAACCAACAAAACACCAACAAAAAAACCCCTAAGCAACCCTCTTTGAGAAGTCATAGTCTGGATTGCCTGTAGGGACCCCAGTTCTGATCTTTCGTATCACATCTAGTTAAGCATGTCTCCATTTCACAACTGTCACTGGTTAACCCTGCAATTCATTTACCCCACCACACACTGCAACAGTCCACGAAAAGGTGGAAATACTAATGAGCTGTGGTTTCATAGGCACCTACTGCAGCCATCCCTCTACACACAGAGCAATGGCTTGTGTGCTTCCCCTTCACGGCAGCTGCAGGCAGAGACTTTCCCAGGCAGAAGGCTGCTCATGCCTTTGCTCCAGCTCAGCACCTGCATGGAGAACCTTTTCACATGCACGTTCCCAGTCAATTCAGTTTATTCACACAACTATGTGTGGAACAAAAGAATCCTTCTGTGAACTTTTTTTTGATCAACTTTTACCTTTTGACATTTCTAGTCATGCACAATTTGCAGCACAGAACTTGCTGATGATGGGAGTAACAAAAATATAAGCATCTGAAGCAGAACCCACTAGAATTTTAAAGGGCACTCTTGTGAAACCTAAACAGATGCATCTGCCTTTTTTTTACCTGTTTTCAGCTTCAGTAACTTCCTCTAGAGCTCCACTGGACACTATATGGAAGAGCCTGATCAATGGTTCTGTGACATGACCTCTACAATCACAGCATTCTGCCTGCTGGCACAGTGGGGAAGTCAATTTTTTTACTTTTATACCCAAGTACTTGTTGGGTTTTCTCTGGATTTCCAGCAAGCATAAACGTTTCCTGCTCTGCATGTTCAGCAGGGTAAAGGAAACATAGGAGAGCCTAGTGGATAATACAGGTGAGGTGCAGAAAGCGCTTTTCCCCTGAGCCAGATATTGCAATGGTATGTATTTCACTTGATGGACAGGAGCTATGTTTGGACTCAGTGAGCTCTGCCAATTATTGATCTTTAACTAATTGGTGTATATTATACTCAAGAACACCAGTTTACAGTCAGGTCAAATCTTTGTGCTGTGAAGTGACTAGTAACAGTTTTGTCAGATGCACAGAATCTCATGTTTCTTGATAGAGATGTCTCCTCTCATTAACCAAACTCTCATTAAATAAAAGACTAAAAGTAGAAGCGTTTTGCTTGTACATGTTCTATATTCCACTCACAGTAAAGTTCCCATTTGCTGCTGCTTCTTATTGATCTTTTATTGCAATGAGGCATCTTGATAATCCAATGACACTCTTTGTTAAGTGCTTTGTATGTTCTCTGGAGATTCTGTTCAGAATTCCTATCAGCTTTAGCATCACCTATAAGGAAGAGAATATGGCTGTTATTGCAGGGAGTCAGTTCAGAGTGGATATATTTTACCCACTCTAATTACGGATAAGCACAAGACTGACCTTCTAAACTTTTTTTCAGAGTTCCTGCTCCTTGTTCCCTGTATGTTTTGCAGGGTAACATACATATGAAAGAGATGGGACCACGAAATTCTCCTAACAGTGAGAGTAGATTGTAAGCTCTCTCCAACAATATTTTTTTTTGATGGAAAGAACCATCACATTTGTAAGGACTGTGTAAACACATTAAATAAAGAATACATGAATATAAGCCACTAATTATGTGAGAGGACAACAGATATATTTTCATTACTGCCATAATACAAACGGCAATTAAGAGGCAATAATATGTTAAAAGTTTCCAAGATAGCACTGCTGAACAGCAGTTCCCTAGTGCACTTAAATCACTCAGTAATATCCTGGAGTCAGGAAAAGAGGTCCACTTCTGTGCAGATATCTTTTTTATTTTATTTTATTACAACAATGAATAAACCTTTACATATATACCAGCACCCACGAATCAACTGTACTACAAAGGGCCAGCTTTCTCCTGGTGGAAGTGCACAAACCCAGCAACAGTTTGAGAGGCACAGCTGTCCTGGGCAGGACCAGTGCTTCCCAGAGCCCTCAGGGAGCCCTGCTTCCTTACTGCATCTCACCTGCTTGTGTGGAGAGTGCAGATGAAATCCCATTTCCCTCCACTGAGTAGCTCACCTAGTCAGAAGCGTGCTTGGATTAGCAAGATCCTCTAATTCAAGTACAATGGCAATTTTAGAACAATCTGTTTAGACAACTTTATGCTCAAAACAGCCTAAGGATTGCTGCTGAACTCTCCTGGATTTTTAACGTGATAAAAAGCAAGATCCCCTTTGTGTTTTATTACTCTGTTCAGGTACATCAGGGAAAATAAAAGCAAGTTATGTTTGTATTATAGTTGCATATAAAGAACTGTGTGTGTGTGTACACAAACAAAAGTAATGAGAATGCAGGAACGGTCCAATGTAGCTAAGACTTCACCTGACTTCCTATGCTGCCACCATTTCTCTATCACGTTCAGTGCTTCTAAAGTTTTCCTTTAAGGCTGAATTCTTCCTAATTACTCACAGTACTGGGATTCATTTTGACTTCCTCTAGTCTGTCCCACTTAAACGATATCTAACAAATACACTGGATTTCATGAAGTAACCCGGGAAATGATATTATGTACCATCAACTTGCTAGCCCCAAGAAGTAGTGAAGTGGAAAGACAAATCTCATCTGAAAACCTGAGAAACTGGTACACACAATTCAATCCTCATTTCAGGCAGTAAACACACGGGTAATTTAAATACGTACAATTTAAAAACTATTAAGCATTCATGTTCCAATTCTACAGAATTGACAGAGAGGAAAACAAGGGCTTCAATTTGTTGCTAGAATATCATGACAGATCCATATGAAAAACGCACAAGAGGCTGTAAGAACAGACCTGCAGGTGATTTTCCTTTAGTCAAAAGGATTAATTCTTAATTACACTACTTAGGAGCAAAACATACAATGGTTATATTTTCAATGCTACCACACTGTCAGTATGAGACAATTTCCTTCATAAGGAAAACACTATATTCACAGAAGTTTTTGGGGAAAATAGCTCTTTTGACTTAAATGCCTAACACTGAGACTTTAGTGAAATAAAGTATGAAATGCAGCTTATTTACATTAGATTCATAACATAAGCAACTTAGTAATGCTGCTTAAATACGGAGAATTGCTTGCTGAAAAGCTGCTGGTTTTTATCATGGACTTGATCTTATTCTGGCCAGATTACAGCCCACACATGTAATTTGAGCATTCAATTTTCTTAATACGAAGATAAATTTGCCCAAACATGAATGCAGATATAAGTGTAACATCACAGTTCTCTTTCTGGTTGTCAGAAAAACCTCAGCCTCTCTGATATAATGGTTTCAACAGTAAAAAGCCCCTCAACAAACCCAGCACATTTTCATATCAATGAACACATTAGCTTTATAACACCTTGAAGGCACAACTACATTCACCTCCCTCAAAGTAAGTGTTTCACACATAAACATTTTCCACTTTTTTGTTTTCTTTAACCTGGTGCAAAAAGGAAACATCAGCTTTACAAGGGTCATTTGGGTCAATGAAATGACTGAATAAAAGATTTTAATCAGTTGTCTTAGAGCTACAACAGTGATCCAAAACTCAAAGGAACTCTCTGCGTAGTATCTGTAAACTAATATGAAATACCAGTCAACATACTTTCCCTTTTAGAATGGAATTAATGGGGAAGATTAGAGTCAAATTCCTGCATAAAAACAATGTTCAAAGGAGATAACATGCCAGCCTTCATTGAGGAACTGAGAACTGTCCTTTTGAACTACATTAAAACTGGAATAAACATTTTTTTAAAAGCAAAAATCATTCAATGTAATCATGAAACATACTCACCATTTTTTTTTATTAAGGGCATATGAAGCATACATCAAAATATACAGGATAATTAGACAAAGTAAGTTCACAAGCTGCAAAAATCAACACTAACGAAAACAAAAAGAGAACAAGTAGGTATAAATTTGCCCTATACAAAAATTTCTAAGTGGTCTGTAATGAAATTCTTCTGTGACAGCCTGTGGTCACAGTCTTTAGCGGAATATTTGTAAATCCAACATAAAAAAATAACTGCTTTCTGCATGCCAGCATATAAATAACAATGCTTAATGCCTGCAGAAAAGCTTTAAGATCTTTTATTTAAGGTTTTGCAGAATACAAGTATTACTCAAGATTCTTTACCCTGACCTTTAGTTTCTGATTCCTTCTACAAGTAAAGCACCAGAAATGAGATTTAACATGTATTGCCCAGGGTTCTTCTCTCTCTGCCCCAGGAGAAGAAAAATAGACATAATTTTGCTATAAAAACTTTCTTGTTTAAAACACATCTCCCAGTTCTTAGAATTCAGTATGTGCTACAATTGGATTCTTTTTTCTGTGTTTACTCAGCCATTCCACCTAGCAAAATCTGAACCACAGGTCAGCCACAGCTTCTCTCCCAAGCTGCACAAGGCAAACACACCCTGGTTGCACTTGAGGAAGATCCAGGTGACCGCATGTTCACTGATCATCACGATGACTGCTGTTTCCCATTAAACGTCAATAATGTAGACAGCATACACATGGCACACAACTTCCTTAAAAATAAGCACTATATAAACAATCTGCAATGATTATTCAAGCAAATATGATAAAGCTCTTGAGATGAGGGGAAAGGGTGATTCTACTATGGGCACCAAGAATTAAGCGACTGGTTTTGGTAAGGCAATGAAAGCTGGAGGTGAAACGTCTTCCCTAGTATAAAAAGAGAGGTGACAGTGTAAGAACTACTGATGGCTGGATGGAAAAACAACTTTTAAATGACTCAAACACCAAACTGATTCATGGGCAGTTATGTTCAATTAATTGAAAATGCATTAATGAAACTTGATCCTTCAGAGCAGCTTCTGCCAAAAGTATTAATTTAACTTATCTCAGGGAAACCTCCCAAATAACATGATAGAAATTAATCTTCATACTTGTGCACTTTCCTACAGTGTTTATAGTGAGTAAACCAATTACTTCATATAGGAAAAATAGTAATGAATTTTAGTTTTTCTCCTTCACAAAAATACCATGCCAGTGTTTTCATTATAAATCTTCCTTGCCTATGAAAAGCTATCTGATGCTCTTGCTAGAACAATAGAGTTCTTTCACCTCTTCCTTCAGAAGGACCAGAAGGTATTTGAATGCTTTGTACCTAACATTACCTTTTGCATAAGCATTGTCAACGGGGTTTGAAACAAACAATGTTTTATATAATAAGCAACTGAGATGATATATAATTCTGCCAAATATGCAGATTTTTAACCTTGAGTTCTATTTTCCACCTTTTCTCAACACCATGTGGCCAAATCCTTCCAAAGTCTTAATAAAATGGTAAATGTTTTAAAAATTTAATTGCATAATAAAAGATAAATGTGAGGAAATTACAAGTATCGCAACTGGTTCCAGCTGAACCTAATCTTTTCTAACACCACATATAAAAGCATTATTCAAAATATGTAACTTGCATGGAAGATCATCAACCAGATTAAAAATACTACAGATTTCCCTGGCTTTCAACACAGATGCATTCAGGAACTCCCTTGGTAACATACACATGCAGTTTTGTAGCTGATTAAGTGCTTTAAACTGCATAAAGTAAAGCATCACAATGAGTAATCTTCCACGTGGAAAAGCATGAAGACATCAGACTGGTTAACCAAACCACTATTTGATGATTTCATTAAAATCTTTAAAAAACGAAAGAAGAATGCAACTTATTCTTCTCAGCTTTTTCATGTGTTGTGGTATTTGAAGTTCTTCAAGTGGCAGATCTCAGAGCTGGGAGTACGTAAGCTGTTCCACTTTCCTTTTTTAAAAGTCTTCTATACGTGCATGGATGACAATGAAGATGTATGATTTTAATTTTGGACTGCATCTCTTTAGAGCTTGAAGGAATTTTTGAGGCTGTTGAGATCTGGTTTATTTAGAGGCTCCAATAGTAAGCTGGATGGTCTCTGGATTTTAATACTGTTAGACTCACTTAGCAGCTGAGCTTGGTGAACTTAAGAGGACAGAGGAAACTTCAGTTGCAGGCTGATGAGCCAGAAAAATATCTATATAGTCTGAAAAGGTTAGCACATCATATCACAATACACAGGTACAAAAAATGTTTATGCATAGGCACTTGATCATTTAAATCTAAAATAAAACAAACAAACCAACCAAAAACTAACAAAAATCCCCAATGAAACATACATCGCAAATTCATAATATTGAAGTTACTTATTTTTTGGGAACTGTCACAATCTTTCTAAAAAAATGGGAGAAGGCTATGCCCAAAGTTTCAAGCTGAGCATAAAATTATACACAAAGACAAATTTTTGTTGCAAATATTTACTCAAAAAGTAATAATTTACAGCAGTGTTTTAACAGCTGTTCAAAACATTTAACATTCATTAAAAACAAAACTGTAAGTCAAGAGCACATTCTGAATGTTTCAAATGGAGCAATGAAATCAAAAGAGCAAGCTACTGTTAATCATATGCATTCCTAAATCTAGCTAACTAGAAAACAAAAATAACCCCCAAAACAAAAAAAACCCAAACCAAAACCAGCAGCCATCTTTCTGTACATAACTTAGACTACAAAAAGTCCTGAAATTGAACTGTACAATTCTACTTTATATGCCCTTGTGTTCTGTTTTTAAGTTAGCCAGTAGCAGCTGCAAAATGGCAGAACACATGCCTGATGGTGTTTCCAGTTTGGAGTTTTCTTTATTTTTGCTTAAAACCATTTTTACATTGACCCATACTTTGGTGTGACTTACAGACCATTTCTACGGGTCTACGGCTAAGAATAACTAAACCAATGGTAAAAGCCTAACAGCTACAGTACTTTCAGCATTATGTCCTACTTTATACAGTTATGTTCGGTATTTCTGCACAGCCTGCACAGTGAAAACCCCACAAATACGTATTTTTATTGTAATAATTTCACTTTCACTGAAAGTTTATTAAGGTAAGTGTACAGCCTGGCAGGATTGCACCAGTACAGAGGTGCACAAATTAATATACTTCTGTTTACGTGATTTTACAGACAGGAATGTGACACCAAGTCCCAAGGTTTATATTTACCTAAGCTATCAGCAGACCAATAACCTTCATTACAATTGTGCTCCATATCAGCATCAGAAGTGAATTCCTACTCAATCCCCAGTTTAATGATATTCACACTGAAGAATTTAGAAAAATACTTTCTGGGCGAACAAATCACCTAATCCTGGGCTAGTTAACTATAAAAAAATTAGAATTTATACCTCTTTCAAGTATCAATCTAATAATATATCACATCCAAGAGACAGGAAGATATATTTGAACGTGTTACCTTTTAGAAGCTTAATGAATTCAGTCATACATACACATACATGCTATCTCCATATGCAAACTTCCCTTTGGTGTCTCTTTCTCTTCTCCTCTCTTCTAAAATTTTTAATATTTAGCATCCATGAGCACACTCATCAGGAATGGTCCATGGTGTTCTTACCATAGTTTAAAACAAACAATAAAATTCACACAATTTCAGCTTGCTTCATTTTCATCTGTCTTGTTTACAGTGGTTTCCATTCTGCTGGGATTGCTTTCTCTAGAAGTCTCATCTGTTTGTTCAGCGAGCTGTCCTGCTTTCTTTGATGAAGGTGCGACATTACCTTTCTGGAGAATTTCAGTAGCTTCATGCTCTAGTACTTCTGATGGAGTTAAAGGCTCCAAATGAATACTGCCTTGTTCACTTATGTCTGAACTAACAGATTCGAGTTCATCCCTCTTTCTCAAGAACTGCTCAAAACTGACATCTTCACCCAACGTCAGCTTTAAGTCCCTCACATTCATTGCTGAAAGCGTAGTTTCATCCAAGGTACTCACTTTAGTCTGCTCATTCAGGACAACGTCACCTGAACTTTGGCACGTTTTCATCTCACTTTCATCACGAATGCATTTTTGTTTCTCATCTACTAACTGCTTGTTATTAGCTGAATCACAGTATGCTCTTTTCTCATGCAAAGAATTCTTTGAGCTGTTGCCAGGGAGTTCCAAACTAAGAACATTTTCTGTATTTGACAGTGATGAGTCTTCACTCTTTCCAACGGATGCAACTTTATTAGTTTGATTTCTACAGCATTCTTTTGTTTCATCTGAAGAGTCATGCTCTTGTTTGCTGAAAAAAACCAGAACAAGTTATTTTTAGATATGATTTTTATATTTGTATATTATAAATGAAATAAAGCAATGCATGGCTATACTCTGCAAAGTGACACTCAGAGGGGTATTGAAGATTTCCTCTTTGGGATTTGTCACGAGGCTTCATAGCAAGAAAGGCAGAATTTAACTAACAGCTGCATTTTTTCTATCTATTTACAAACTCAGCTTTGTATTTAGGAGTCAATTAGTACTCCAGTTCTTGCATTTCAGGTCCAGAAAGGAACATTGCCTTTGTGTGACACAGAATTTCCCAAAACAAGACCTATAGCTCCTCTACCTGCACAGCCTCTTTGAAACAGATGCAGATAAAATTGCTTTATACCACCAACTGACTCTGCAATACTCGAGAGAATAAAGCTAACAGCTGGAAATCTAAATTAACAAATCTAAAATTTATTTAGAGCAATTACAATCTGGATTCACTGAAAAAGTCAATCTGTGAAGCAGCATTTTCAGTCACCTTTCAGAGTAAAACTCTGTGTTTATAGAGAATAAATACAGAAATAGAGAAGTTCAATTTTTCCTGTAAAGATTATATCTGGTAAAAGTTCAATATAATTTTTAATCAGTCCAAAGTTTTTCAAAATGTTAAGCAGATTGAATTACCTAAAATGATGATGGTGACAGACAAAAGAAGGTGTGGGGAAGAGGAAAAGGGAAGAACAATAATTTTTCTGATTTCAGATATAAATTGTATATAGAAAGTGAAATTAGGAGCAGAATCTCCCAAATGAACATTTAAAATTCAAATCGAAAATAGTCTCTAAACAGTAACAGGCAGAAAAAAGCTGTGAGAAACACAATTATCACCAAATATCTCATTAATCAAAATGCATTTTTATTTTACTTCTTCAAGTGGTTTTAAAAAGTGGTTTGAAAGAATTTTTGGCTAAAGCCACTCTAATTATGTAAGCAACATGCAGTTCTGAACTCTTAAAAGGAAGAACCAATTCTTTGCTACTATGTTTTTTGATATATTTTCAACCCGAAAACCTACACATGTTCTACTCATCCAGGAATTTAAAACAATTCAAATGATTTGTTTATATGATAAATGATACTGAGTTCTACAGAAAATGGTTATTCTGGAAAAGGAGCTACAAACATTCAGAAATCTCTTTTCAAGTTTTACTTCCATTTATATAAATTAATCCAAGAATATTCCACTTCCTACTTCTACTCTAGGTCAGAGGAATAATTTGAGCGGGAATAAGAGATTGTTGGGATATCCTTCAGCAGTGAAATCTCACTTGTCACTGGGGTAGTCATAAGAATCTTTTCATCCTGTTACACTGATTTTTCATTCATAGTAAGGAATGAACTCGAGAGATAGGCCAACCTCTTTAACAAATTACAACCTATATTTGCTACTTTTGTTGAACAGAAATGTTAGGGTTTGGAGTTTTTTTCCTGATTTAATGGACTAGCTAAAGTGTAGATGACATTCTTGAACACACAGTTTATCCATCCAAGTTCTTCTCTCTCAGATGTCTAGAAAGAAAAGGGCAAAAAAAGTAATATTGGAGGGAAAACTCAAGACTAAGATCCAGCACAAAAGCCAGCGCTCAGGAGCACCTGTCAACTGTGGCTGACATAACTGGTTTGCCATAATTCTTCCTAATTTCTTTATGTATTCCAGAGAAAGACTTCAGTTATAGAGAGTCATACAAATACTAGTTCAATATTGAGAATTGTTTACATTGAAAATCTAGTCAACTCTTCATCAAACAGTGTATACACATATGACTTTTAGCTGCTATTTTTCAACAAGCAGCTGGAGGGCAAGATCTGGTTGCGGAGCTAACAGCCACAGTATTGTGCTTTATGTGGGAGGTTTTGAACACAGATATGCAAAACCCCCCCAAATACAGGTTTTAAATAAAGGGATGACTAATGCCTAATTATCCCACAAAGAGCAGTGTTTCCACATTGAAAAACCCAGATGGATTACATGCATGTGTATACACAGAGAGATTCACATCAAGAAACTCCTCAAAGGACAAACATGCCCTTAACATATAAAACAAAATAATCACAATCTTCTTCTAGTAACCAAAATCCCACCTTCATCCAAACAAAGCCCCTTATTCTCATTCATTTTTGCCAAAACACAGAAAGGGAGGAAGAAGTAGAGGGGGAAGAAAATAAATATATATCTATATATACGTAGTTGTGCAACAATCTCATCACAAAACCAATTATCCATGAACAACAGTGATCTTTCAGATTGCTAAGCACAACAGTAAGTTCCTTTAGTGAAACAATTTGCCTCTGCTGAGAACTGCAGATGAATCAGCAGACCCTAGTGACTTTGATGCACTAAAATACCACAATAAAAAGCATACAGTATTTCAAGAATTCATTCTGTTAGTATGTCAGTAGCTGAAAAAGAAAAGCCTTCTATCCAGTACTAGCAACTAAAAGTACTCCTAGTACTCTATGTGCAAATAGGACTGGTTACAGTGTAAGAAAACTAAAAACTCATGCATCAAAAATCCAGAATGTGAGAATATTAACAGCTGTATTATACAGAAAAGAGGATGTCAGTGAACAGTTAGAATGCAAAATCTGACTTCTGTTTAATGAACCCAATGAGTCCAGGTTCATGACCTGACTACCAAGTATGGGATGTATCAATGAACTGGCTGCCATAGAGTCTATCTGAAATCAGGGCTTACAACAAGAGCCACTTCAAGGGAGCAGCACAAGCCATAGCTCTGAATGGAAGAGATGAGTCTACCGAGTACAAACATAGACCCACCTCAGGATAGGGAAGCTTAAAAATTAAAGCAATTTAGTTTTCTTTTTTCTCATTGTAAAGAAAATGCAAGATTTGGGTGCCAAGTGAGGCTGAGGGAAGCTAGGCTCTTACCACTTGTTTCAAAATCCCACTAGCTCAAGTTTTTTTGCTGCACTTTATTTAGAGTATTTTATTATTTCATATTGGTATTTCATATTAGGATTTGTAAAATAATTCAGGGAAAAATTCTACAGCAAAAAAGAAAAAACCCCAACCCTATAAAACAAGTGACATTTACACATCTGCATACAGAGTAGTTGCAAAGTGTGTGCAAACACTCCCTTCGGTCTGCAGAAAAGTGTTTCTCCAGGTAACAAAACTTGTATTACAGCTGCGCTGACATTAACACTTTGGAGTGATCCATTCCTTATTGTTCCCATCCAACTAGTTTGGATTACAAGGCACTACCGGGGCATGCAAACGACATTTCTTTTTTGAGGAAAATGAACTGGAAGCTCTGATCCATGAGTGCTACAACCCCTAAGAGAGCTGAGTCCTCAAGAGTCCAAACCAACACGGGATGTTCCACACAGCTCTGCATGTGTGCACAGCATGAGCACTCTGGCCAGGGATCCCAAGGCTGGTCTAAAATAACACCTCTGAACCTCAATGCAGTCAAAACATGCATTTTCAGTGCCAACTGCTTTTATCTACTGATCTGCTTCTGGAGCACTGATTCCTTGCTAATATCAACGTAACTGCCTTGGGATAAGAGAAAAGTGTGAGAACTGAGAATCTCTAGTGCTAGAGCTATAAAACTCCAAATGTCTGTCTTAAAGCCTATGAAATAGCATCAAACAAAGTCTTCATCAGAAAGCACAGAACAGATTTATATATTAAATTATTTTTGTCTACTTAGACACAAGGATAACAAGTAGTAGCACATCACATTCAACTTGAATTACAGTGACCATTTACTAATCTGTAGCCTAAAGATAGAGAAAATTTCCAACACCTGAACCATTTAGTGTCATTTATTAAGCAAGCATTTTATGGGAAGGCAGAATTTCAAATAATTTGA
Organism: Platysteira castanea; assembly: GCA_013397175.1. NCBI lineage: Eukaryota > Metazoa > Chordata > Aves > Passeriformes > Platysteira > Platysteira castanea. Next base: position 915,729 of record VYXC01009749.1, read on the forward strand.
CCCACACTGCACAGGACAGAATAAGAAGTGATGAAGCAGATAGAGATACTCTGAAAGCAGTTAGTCTTTTTTTTTTTTTTTTTTTAAAGTCCCTACAAATGCGTATATAGCAAATAACCACAATTAAGTTTTGACTAAGTTTTTAAAGGTTCAATTTACACCAATAATTGTGAAAGATCACTAACTGGGATAATATTTCAGGCTGTTGAATCTGGAATAATACGAATTATAAGTCTATCCACAATATGTGCCAATAAAAGGTGTAAAATTTCAATTCTTTCCCCAGACCGACATTATTTAAGTGTAGAGCTGTAATTATTAGTTACCCAACAATTTCACATATTTGCTCTGCTAAGAATTTGGTTGAATATGCTTTCCATAAATGACACAAGTCTTTAAAGGCCTAAAAAAAAAAGACAAGAATTAACATTTTATACTGTATTTTAAAATTGTTTCTCAATAGCCCCAGTAATACTGTTAATTCACAAAGAACATGATAAAAAAGTTTCTTTTAACCATCTGGTCAATTTATTTAATATCCTATGAATCTTGACTAATTTTCCATTTAAGCATTACTTAAAATGTGTTTTGACACTTGGAACCTAAATTCCCCGTGTCATGTTGAGGAAGTACCTGACAACTGCCATTAAAAAATTTCTATCATAGGAAATGTTATGAAAATACTAATCAATCATTTTTTGCCCAATTACCTGATAAATAACACAGCATGTGTTATTTTATGTACCTGATTTCAAGATGCAGCTGATCACTGTATTTACCTTTCAAAAGTTGGTGTTTCTGTTTTTCCTTCAGATAAACTAGGTCTTGAACTTTTCTGTAATAATTAATGATATTTCTTTTATTTTACATTCATGAGCAGCTGATGACAATATAAAGTTGTAGAAATATTTTCACACTGATATTCCCACAAATCTGTTATGTAGCAGAGACTGAGCATGGATCTCAGTAAAGATGTCTCCAAATAGTCTTCCAAATTAAAAAAAAACAAAAAACACCAAAATCCATAGAAACAAAGCAAAACCAGAAAGCAACTATTGTAGCTTTTTCGTTAAACACGCAATTTAAATTACGCCTTAGTGAACAGGATGAAAACTAAGTCTGGATAGTTTTATATCTGGACAGAAAAAGTTTCTGAACTAAACTTGTGTTCTGCTAGCACAAAAAGCGCAAGAGAAGTGAAGGAAAACCAAGTTAAAGTTAATACATTTTTTAAGCATTACAGTGTGTGAGCCCTCCAACTGCTATTACATTAAGTGTAAACATATTGAAGACTCAAGAGAATGCTTGTCACAGAAGAAACTTTTGAGTCTCTATTAAAACTGATGCAGTGAAATAAACTTTATAACTCTAAACAACATGAACAAATCTATTTTTTCCTTCCATTTTTAGAAGAGTAGAAAAGCACATGAATGAAAACTGCCATTTAGAAACAGCTAACCAATCTTCTAAAAGCATCTTCTACACTACAGGGCATTTTACTCATACATTACTCTTATTTAGGAAACAAAGTGCCTAGGTGTCAAAATTAATTACATAGGCTTTTTTTTCTGTCTCAATACAACTGCAAGTTAATTTTCGTTCAAAAATAGGAGAGGTCACTGTATATAAAGATGAACATTTAAAATTATTATTTGTATCACCTCTTGTTTAAAGCTACATAAACAATACTACGTACTTTTAGCATAGTAATTTTCCCCCCACAGAACTGGAATATTTTGTTTCAATGAGGGCAAATTACACAGCAAATATTTGAAAATTGTATGGCAAAGTTAAGCTTCTTCTATATTTTAAAATACCCTTTGTAATATGGCTATTGTACTTCCTTCTATTTCTGTCATACAAAACCCAAACACACATGAGCCATGCTAAGAAACAACTTCCAACTCAAAATTATTGCACTCTATCTTCTCCTACAGAACCTCCGCCTCTATCCACCAATCTCCTCTGCCCTGGCTGACTTGTTTGCCCCCGAGAACTACCAGGAAAGAAAGATTTCTTGACTTATCTCTTAGAATTTAAAATGTTATGTTTTTAAACTATCTGATTCATCCATTTGTATTTTTGGTTCTTCAGCACCCTAAGGGTCTGTCCTTTGACCTCCTGCTGTGTATTTCAACAAAGAGCCAAAACATCAAGCATCTGGCTGCAGCAAAGCAACAGGCATTCCATGACACCTTGGAAAAAAGAACCAGAGGTTCCACATGGCCCAGACCACACTGACAGAGCAGCAGCTCACTGCTCTGAAAGGTCTGTCAGATGCTCTGTAAACTCAGTTAACATCAAAGTCGCTTTTCCTGTTCTGTGTTCTCCATCTTTTCCAACCGATGTCGCTATAGGACACGAAATAAACGAACTCACATGCACTGAGCTGAGATGGGCAAGAAGGAGGAGGAACTTTAATTTGTCTCAATATTTATACATTTCTCAATTCAACAAGGGATTGGAAGGATGGTGTTGCCTCCTCTCCAATCTCACTGGAGAAAAAAGATGTTCATCAAAAGTTCTCTCATAGTACAGGAATGAAAACAAAAAAGAACAGTTAAGTAAATATTGGCTATTATTTACATAAAGACTATGGGAATCTCTGACTCCAAATATGCAAACATCAGAAGGCTAAAAAAAGAACAGGGCAACAAACTGTAAGAGCTACAGTGTGGGATTTGGGTTTTGTTATGTTTTTATTTGGGTTTAGACAGAAGAGGTTGCATTTTTTGTTTTATTTTTTAAATGAAAGCCAGTATTATGGAACACAATTTTGTGGAGAACAAAATGGAAATTTGACATCTATAATGCTGAAAAACTATATGGGATCAAAAAGAAAAACTAAGAAAACACATCCGAAGTGGTAATGGAATCTATGGAAAAGGCACGACTGTGTAAGTGAATCTTTCTTAACACTTCTGAACGAAAATGGTCTTCTCATTTCTACAAAACCCTTGCATCTGTTAAAGAAACTCACCAAAACCTTTGCATTTTGGAAAGCTGGCAAGCACTGTTACAAAACAAATCTTTCCTAGGTGTGAGGACTTCTCCCACTCTCTTACCATCTGGGATTTCTGTAACAAGACTGCCCTTTCTGAAGGGCAACAGAAAAATAACTTCTAAAAAAAAAAATCTGTAAAATCAGCATCCAAAGATGGTATTTTTGAAAAACTTTAAGAATACGTACTGTAAGATCATTTAGATTTCTGATAGGCCTCAAAAAATTACAGTTCAGAGCCAGTATTATTCCAGCTCTCGCAGTTCCCAATTTGCAGGTTCCCTGAATATGACGATACACAAGGAAAGCAAACCGTTCCTTCACTGGAGTCTGGCATTCAACCCAACCAAAGGGCCGGAGTGCAAACTGCACAGCTCTGGTGTGGCAGCCCCACCAAAGGTGTGCCTCTGACACTGCCCAGCTTTCTGTAGTAAAACAGAGAGCTGGATTCTTACACCATGCAGATCGTCTGAACACCATGATCAGTAATACATATATAGTTAAAAAAGAGTTGTCTTGGATCTTCACACTAGATACAAAGTTCGGAGATACCAGACTGTGTGTAGAAAAGACAAGACATTACCCCCAACTTAGCTTCTTTCTCTCTATTGGAGATTTCAGTGTGGATAATGAATTAAGATCCAGTATTTTAAAACACTGTATGGTTGATATCAGGATGAAAATACTTACAGTTAGAAAGCAGTTTGGTAATTTAATGTGATTTTTAAAGTTGATACTTATGCTGAGCTTAAACATATGTCAGAATTTTGTTGTGTTTTATTGGGTGTACAGAAATTACAAGATAAACTTGTTTCATGTAACCTCCTCCAGTTATCTTGCCTCAGGAAAACCAGCAAGCAACATTCTTAAGACAGTGAGCATTACTTCTATTCTAATTCTACCTGAATCTCCTGATCTCCTCACCAGAAAGTCCTTTTAAACAGTGACTGAAGTATTTTAAGATCTGAAATGTTAAATAAAAGTGCATAAATCTACCTGACAAAAAAATTCCACAATATAAGCTATCTTATCTGTAAGCTATAACAGTTGTCATATACTTGTCTACCATAACCCAAATACCCAGAACAGAGCTGTAGTTTACTTTAGGACAACTGTAAAACATTGCAGCTGACCTCCAACTACTATCTGTAGGGGATGCTTCCCACAAAATACGTTTACAGCCACAGTCCATACATTAGATGAGCTATAAATTATTTAAATTTATTGACTTGTAAAACCACATTAATTAAACATCTTATCACACCACCAAAATTGATTTTCTGTGTTTCTATAAGAAAATGTTATCGCAGAGATAGCAAGAAGTATCTCCTACAAAACTCGTTAAGTCATCAGTTCCAACAAAATCTAACCTTTCAAAGGTTTCTTATAGAAGAAAAGCAGAACCAAACAAAGCCCTCAAAATTGCTTATGCCTGTATCTTCTTTGTCGATGCTGCATTAAAGGCAAATTTAATCTGCTGAAGTATGGTGCTGCCTCTATTATATTTAGATAATGTTATTAATCATAAATTAAATTATTCACAACCTCAGCAAGTCTTAATGGCTGTCTACAGGGTGCAAAATACTTGACATAAAAAACAGCTTTACCACTTAAATTTTATGAAAACTGTATACTAATACTAGATTGATCAACCACATGTACTTTCCTAAATCCAAAGAAGCAGCCTAAACCCAGAACTTTTAAAGAATTTAAGCATATAGTTTCAGCACATTATGAATACCTTCTAACACTAATGTTCTAGGAGCTAACCAGCATCTTAAACTGCAGCATAAACAATCACATATTATTACTACATCTTAATCTGCAACAAGAGATGGCAAAAATATCTACAAGAAAGGGTTGGCTTCAGTAGCACTGTAAAAATACTCTTCTAATTAACAGAGAAATAATCAGGATAAATCAAATGAGAACATATTTTTTGGGTCAGGACTTAAATACTCTGAAGTATTTAGTCATGAGTAGTCACACCAGTAAAAGATGATGCAACACCAAATACTTAGCTTAGCTTTACTGCTTTAATGATTTCTATGCAAGAACTTAAAACAAATATGCTGGAAATAGCCATTTGTCATAGAACAGTCACTCCTGAAAGACCAGAACAACTTAGACACAAATATATCAGATATTGTGTACCCAAGGACAAAACTCTTCTTCTTGTCTGAATAAATTAAAGATTTGCCACTAAATTAAATGGGTGTGAATTGGATCCAGTATCTATAGATTATTTTAAATTCATTATAAATGTTACTTCACATGACAAAATTTGAAAGATTTCTGAGTTCATGTTTTATAGCCTATAGAATGGATTCAAACTGGCCAATTTATGCTGATTTGGAAATGAGCAGAGTTTGTAACATTTTGTAGTAACCACATTTTTGTTATTATGGTTTACCTTGGATTCATGATGTATACTCTCAACCTTAATTTTGTTTAGGAAAAGTTCTAGAAAGCAGTTCCTTCTAATTTGTAACTGACAGAAGTTGCATGAATAGACACTAAACCATAGAAAATTATCACCTTGTGATGTTCCCAACACTTCTATGCTATGAGAAGTCTTGAATCCCATAGGTCTCAAACATCAACAAAGGCAATACTTTTTTACATCTGTGAAGTCACAGTGCTTCTGGAAAGAACATTATGAAAATAAAGATTATGACCGCCTCCAGTAAGTATAGCCTGTTGGTCCAACGATTTTGAGCAACTCTGAAACCTTTAATTCTTCACTCTGCATGAAGTTCTAATTAAGAACAATGAAAATACGCCCTTTAATTGTCAATCCTTTAAAAAATTGCCATAAAAAAGGAGCAGCTGAGCACAAAATTTCATCTTGAGATAGAATCCAATAGAATGGATCAGCCATAAAACCAAAGAGATTCAGAGTAAAAGTCAAGTAAGAACAATAATTTAGACACCTTGAAGTCTAAATCCAGTTTGATCTGAAACTTCAGTTGAGAGGTGAAGAGCCACCTAGGACTAATGGAAGAGATCTGGAGTCAGTAACAAAAACTAGACTCTAAAATGCAGTTAAGGACAAACAGGAGCCCTCTACTGAAATTCAGTCTCATTGCTTGCCCTACTCTCACATAATAAAATATATTTGCACAAACAGAGCTCAAATCAGGAGCCACTGTCTTCCCAGCAATCTCTCATGTTTTCTTACAAAGGCTCACTGGGTAAGCAGAACAAACTCAGCTGGAATCTTTTGCCAAACATTTATTTTTTGTCCACACCTAACTAAAACTAACATTTTCTGGGATGACTATAGCTTCAAGAATTTCTAGAAATCAACTAAGTGACTCAAGGCATCTTCCAGACACTCAACTGAATCATACCCAGCATTAATAAAGCTAAATCTATTTACAGCCAAAAGAATAGAAATGTCATTGGGTTTGGGATTCTTGAGTGTTGGCTTTTTTTTAATGAATCCCACCTTCTAGCAGAACTTCCCTATTTTTTTGACAGATATAACTTTAAATGCTGCACAGTTACATGTAACAGAATAACAGAAACAAGCATTTACTTTGTTTGTTAGACTTTCAAAGCAAAGATAAGACATAACTGGCTAGTCAAGCAGTGACACTCCATGTCCTAAAAATAACAAAAGAGATAGGTTAAGGTACATACAAATGAAATCTTAATTCTTCGACCATAAACTAAACTGGTTATATTATGCATATTCATGCTCTGCCCTTGCAGATCTGGTCCAATATGTTGCATTATTCATGTAAATTGTTGGGACCGTAAGAGAGATTTAATATTAAGTCAGGCAGGTTTATTTGCATGATTTAGAAGTGGTTTTATGCATTTTCCACGAGTAACTTTTCTAAGATCCTCACACAAATGGAAACAGGATGTTACAAGGCCAATTGATTCTACATGAACCATTTCCACAAATCTCTCATATCTGTAAGTAGTCTATAATTTTTTTAAATGCAAGTTTTAAATCTTAATTTCTGTAGCGAAGCTGCAAAAGAACAGAAGGATAATACTCCAAGTAAGCATTCAAAAGACATAATTCATATAACTTCAAATCCAAGTGCCTATCTAGTGTAATTTCTGAGAAATTCTTAGAGAATGTTTCTGAAAGCCACAAAAACCTGCAATCACATTCCATTCTTCTTGTTGTCGGAAACCTGAATGAGAGTGAAATACGGATTCAACTTTCTCTGAAATGAACAGCATGTTCACAACGAAAACACAAACCCACTATGGTTTTCTGAATGCTGCTGTGACAAAACAGAATTAAGTCCTGCAAGAAAAACCTGTAGTAGGTAAGTGATGCTTGAAGCTGAACAGCAGCAATCAAGATGGAACATAGCTTCTGTCAGAAGGAAAGAAAGTAGCAAAAAGAACATGACTTTAGAGTACTGAGTAAGTGTGCAGATGCTCAACCACAAAATATGCAGAAGAGACAATGGATGACAGGATCCTTGCCATTATTAGCAACACTACAATGGCTGCAGAAGCTCACTGTCACCAGACCTGTGACTGTCTGAGTACTAAAAGTCAAGAGAACAAAAAAACTGGTCAAAATGAATTAATCTCAGAATTTGATTATTCAGAAAAAGAAAGTGCTTCAAATCAAGAACAGCTTGCATTCAACAAAACCAAACTCTTATAACTAGGAAGTTATATCAGTGACTGATCCTTGAGTGAGGTAAGCTTTATCTATTATGTAGCTTGCAGGTTAGGAAATGAGAGATTCAACCAAGACATATCCACTGTAAACAGGAGGCTGAGTTTGGAGGAACATCAGATGTTCACCATGGCAAAAGGAAAGCTCATCACATATCCTGACGGATAAACTTGCCATAGATAATCTAGAACTGAAGATGAAGTCAGAAGCAGTAAAACCAAAAGCAGCAGATGTCTCAGCAGCTTGAGTAGGGCATCCTTGAAGAGGAGAGATGATACCAAAAGAACAAGGTGTGAATGAACTGGAACTGTAGCTGCTCCACCCTCAGAATCAAGGCTCAATAAATGTATGGACTTGCATTACGTGCTTTCCTCCTCTCCTAGTATTTTGGAGCAAAAAGAAGCTTACCTACCAGAGAGCAAAGTAGCTAATAAATTCCTTTGGCCAGGATTCAGTTTATGTAGTTACATGCAACAGAAGTCATTCAAAGTCATTCAAAAATATTTTGCCACTATATACCATAAAGTCACTGGCAGAAAAAAAATGCAACTTACTTGAATATTAAATAGGTCAGGACTTGTATGCTTTAGTGAACAAGGTGGGATCAAGTTCAGAACAAAATGGGCTTTGATGCCAGCCCATATACATCCCATTTACACACTACTCTAGCTTGGGATGATACTGATAGACTGGAGCAGGGAAGAAACACTGCACATGAGCAGCAAAGAAACACTGCATCACATAAGTGAAACTTCTGGCAAGCCTCTCTTCAACTGGGTACAGCCCCCAAAAAGCTGCAAATCAATGCTGCAAAGCAGAGAACATTATCAAAAAAGAGCCTTTGACTACAATATTGGGAGAAAAGACCAGACCTGCTGTCTAAAAGATGCAAGAAGAGAATATCACAGCTTCAATGCATGAAGAAAAAGGAAAAGGTCTGGTCAGATCCTTGTTTGCTTACATACCAAAATAATCCCAAGCTGGACTGGGTTCAATTTTCTGGTCCACAATGATGTATCAGTGAGCCAAGGCAGTATAGGATACCTGCTCACTTTCAACTGCCCTGCAACAAAAATGTCTGCTGTCAGTTCATTTAAAAATATGTTAATGATTGTGCAAAGCAGAGAGTTGAGCATTAGAAGAGTACTCGCATAGTTATTACATCTTACTCCCTCAGCACAAGGTGGATCACCAAATAAACAAGGAGACTTATGTAGAATAAAAATTTAAAACAACAAAATCTTCTGGAACATCCCCAGGTTATCTGTATTACTAATGGCAGGATTCTGGTCCAAAGACAGGCTCTGTAACAGTACAGAGTTCATGGAACATGTCTGATCATTAGCAATAAAGATGAGTTTTAAAACACATACAGACAATCCAATATATAATAAAAGAAACAAAAAGACACCGAGAGATGCAAGAGAAGACCCGAAAGTGTTCAAGATTGTAGTTGTGAGTCATTGTTTCCAATGATGAAGTGATTCTGAAGAGCCCCATAAACAAGTCATTGAGTTATAGGTCAAAGAATTGGAAGGAACATTCAGAGATCATTGAGAAACTATACAGCAAGAGTCATGAGTATTGTCTGCAAGTTCCTCTTCTTCCAAAGCAACCAAAGAGCACCACTAAGAACCAGCCCACAAAAAGATGAACATTTTTGTTTGTACTCTGTACAGCAAATTATGAATTTAAAAATCTGCTACACAGGTATACTCCATACTCTTCAGTTTAGCAATGATACATCCTTGTCCAAAGTATCAGAGAACTAGGATATGGAAACGGACAAGATTTACTGAAATTAATGAAGTCTATGAGCCTGACAGTTTCAAAAAACACCAAGGATTTTGTATCACTTCATGTGGTATCAGCAACTAATTTTATGTTTGCATCAGAACTTTAAAAAATAATGGCTAGCTGCATCTGTCCTAACCTAACATCTTGCAGAAACAAACCTGCATATATTCTTGACTTTACTTCAAATCTTTTCAGTGCTCCCCCATCTGCTTCTGAGTAATACATATATATCCATATAACCAACATTCTTGCACATTTCCATATATCTCTGCAATGTATTCAAGACAGCAAGATCCTTTTGCAGTACTGACAACAGCCTGCCACAGATGTACATCTTCAGCCACCATTGAACACATCTATAACCTTTCCTTCTAGACACTTCAGCAAGTATTGATTCCCAACACCTAACGCCAGCTCCAAATACAAGAGCTAAGGTTTTCACTACTATCATAGCTCAACACTTTATTTTCTCATTGTTTGAATTTCACCGGAAGCTAAACTACTAGAAGACCCCCTCTAACTACCCATTTTATGGAAACTAGGAAAGAAAATACCTAATAAACACTTACAATAAATTTGGGATATTTCCAAAACTCAGTGAAAGCTGATTTATGCTTAGAAGCCTAAGAACTTATCCCTCTGTTGGCAGTTCTCAGAATGCATGAGACTATCTAAATTCCTTTTAGAATCCTGCTATAGGGTAGATGGACACTATCAGAGTTAAACCACTTTCTCCTATCTTTTAAAATCTTTCTTTGCAGTCTAATTGATATTTTTGATTTTATGTTCTGAAATGGTTTGAAGAAAACACAAATGTTTGATTTATCTGACCTCTATACCTTGACTATAGGCATAAACAGGCTCATAAACTACACTGTAAAGCCTCAGAAACTGTTCCAGGACAATCAGGAAGGGCTTAGCATGTCTGATTGTTTCAGATTGTGTTAGTTTGAGTTGTTTTAAATCTTAGAACAATCTCCACAATACTGCAGGTTCTTTTTCAAATCCTCAAAAAACCCTGATTAATACATACTAATTCTTCTTTGCAAGTCAGAATAAAAAAGCTAATACAAAACAGTACATCTTTGTCATATAAAGAACATAGTTCTGAAAATAATTACTAAATATTTTTAAATATTAAGAGTCAGTTTGTCCTAAAGGACATTCCTTTTTGCATTCATATTCGTATTACATAAAGAACATAAACTACAAATTTGATAAAGCTAGTACTAAGTAGAAGTAACAGTCTCATTGTATATAGACAGGTCAGAATTCAGAAGTTCCAACATTGCAGCAATTATTTATGTCTCTCCAAACTGAATAAAAGCCTGATTTTGTTTTAGCTGCAATAGGTTTTATCTCTTCGTTCTTGTAATTGTGGACATGGTGAGATGAAAAAGCAAGAGTACAGTAAAGGCCTGTGTTCATCCATACATTTCAAATTCTATGGAATTCAGAAGAAAGCCAAGTTCAAAATGCAAATTTTAGTCATCTATTACTAAATTAATAGAAAAAAAAATTAAGCAGTAAAATAAAACTTACTGAGACACTTGTGCAGCAGTTGGGTTATCTGGGGAAACTGAAAATAAAAACAAAGGATTTAATTATGACTATTTTAAAATGTGGAACTACAAAAGTACTCACTGTCAAATGCGAGTACAGAAAAAATGCAACTCAAAATAGGACTGTGATAACACAAGAGACATCCACATGTAAATATTTATATACTGTATGAAAAAGACACTACATGTACTCACCTTTCTCTATAATAACTTGACAAGTATGAGTGTGGTTCTCACTCAGATGTGTGGCCATGTTATCCAAGCCAGAAGCATCAGCCAGGAAATCACAGTTAAGACACACTACAGTCACACCTCTAGGAAATACAAAGTAAAAAGGAACTGTAAATACAACATGGTCATGGAAACACTTTTCTTAACTTACAGCAACTGGACAGACTATAAAAAAAAAATCATTCAACTTTACATGAGATGATTCACAAAAACATAATCTTACTTTTTCTACTGCAACTAGTATCAGGAAATTCCCATCAATGAGCAGGGCATCTCCATGCTGGATTTAGTACGAAGAACATGACTTTAGACAGAAATTTATCTGTAGAGCATGAGTTTCTCTGGTGGTTGGTTGTTTTTTTCTTTCCCTGACCCCCTCCCCATTTTGCACCTTATGAATAACCAAAAAATAACAATAATAAAAAAATTTAAAACTGCTCAGAATTAAGTTCATAAATGTGACAAACAAGTATTTGTCACTGACCAGAACACTGCTATTGGGAAAGCTAATGGTTTTATTTCTTTGCTCTAAATTGTGGAAATTCAAGAGGTTATAATCTCAACTACGTTATTAGTTCAACATCAGGAAGTAAAAACATCATGATCTGTAACTGAAAAAAAGCTGAATTACCGTAGCACTTCTGAATGCTTCTTAAAGATCCAAAATCTTTTACTTGGACGAGCACTGTGAAAACTAAATATATGGAAACATTACCACTTAGACCAGTTTTCTTGAGTACATTACTCCACATATCCCCTCACTATTCATGGTACTGCAATTTGCTTATGACAAGACATGAAAATAGAAGCCTCTAAGTTACTGAACTGCACTATTCTCAAACATTAAATTGCTTAAAGCTTACAAACTTGCGAATCTCAGCTCTAGTTGAAAACATTGTCTCTCTTGTAAATGACTTTGGGAGGTGAAAAGATTAACTTTATCGCCACAGTCTTGCAAGAACATACTTCTATTGCTTCCATGAGCAGTTTAGCTTTCGAAGAACCATAGCTGTAGCTATGGAACGCACCACAAAAGAACTAAAACTTGGTTGAACTTGTGCTTCCTAAAGAGATGGCTTTCAATGAGAAATGAAATATTCAGATAACCTGTAAGTTGTCTCTTATGCAGGTTAAGTATGTGTCAACACCATTCTCTCCCACAGAACAACATGCAGGCAGGCAGCTCAGCACAGGGGCTGCTCCTCCACACCCTCCCTCTAACAGTCTTCCTCCTCACCATCACTTTTTCCTTACACTCACCAAAAGAGGTAATGATAGGTGCTGCAAAGGATCAGATATGAGATGCATTAGTGCATCCAGGGGGCAACAGACAAAAGATTGTTAATTTTACTGTATGGATGAATTTGACCTGCCATCCAGACCACTGGCAACAACAGGAACAGTTTACCTTAGATTTCTTTCCCCTTGCAGAGTAAATTTTTTCTTGTACAATTGGAACTAAGCACATTAATTTTGGGGTTTTTTAAACATGCAAACAACAGATTATACACATAAAAGCATGTAAACTATTTCAGCCTTGGACTTCCATGAGCACTGAAATTAGTATGTATACGGTCAATGTATATAAAATATATCTAAAGACTTAGGTCACAGATTCAAGAATTCTAGCATTCACAAATGCCAAGGCATTTTCTATGTACATGAATTCAGAAAGAAAATCACATTCACTATTTTCCACAACACAGTTGGCTTGTTCAGGGTACAGGATTAACAAGTAGGTTTTTAAAATTTTGTTTTTCTGTCACTGCTATGTGATCTGTATCTAATTGTTGCATAGTATAATTCTATGGCTCTGAAAATGGATGCATTTGTTTTCTTAACAGGCTTTTTTACAGCTGTCATCACTAATGTCCTATGCTGTCCCACAACCGGTGACAAAATGACATGTTACGTCTATGGATGACCAGAAGTAGTGTAAGAAAAGGTATCCACTTGAGTTTGCTCTTTAAGACATCCCTTAAACCTGAGCTGTGGCCCGTGTGCATTCCGCACTTGTAAATTCAGATGAGGCATTCAATCGGAAACCCAGAGAAGATGCAATCATTAGTCATTATTTGACAAGTCAGGCTGAAGTAATTATGGAAGATCCCACAGAAACTCTGAAGCAAACACATGATACTGCCTGAAACACTCAATTTTTAAAGCAAAACAAGAACGTGGAGTTTAAGTCTTCACTACAAAGTAAAAAATCCAACCTTACGCATTTCCCTGCCAGTCTGAGGACCCAGTTCAAAATTCACCTAACAAACACTTCACACTTTACATGTACTTAGGAAGTATTTGCTAAGCCAGTAAAAACTTTGAAGAGTTCTTACCTCATCATGTGATTCACATAGGCTTTGCTACAGCTGGTGTTGTATCTGCATAAACTACAGTGGACGTAAGCAGGAAAGTGATTCGCAAAATCTTTTATTTCTGAGAAACACTCAATGCATTTGTGAGTTCCCATACAATGCCTAACAGTAACATAAAAAAGTTATCAGTTAATAGCAGCACTTTCAGAGAGGTAACTATTTCAAACTTCTTGCTCTAAGTAAGTAGCAAGCTTGCCTCCGCTAGGAAAAATGGAGCAACTGAAAAATGAATCAGCTAAATACTTATAAGTTACACTTGCACACATGAACAGAATTTTGCTTCTACTTGAACTATGATTTCATTACAATCCTAATAAAAATGTGCAAGGTGATGTAAGCATCCGTTACTGGCCATTCCTGGAAACGAGAAATAACGCAGTGGATGAGAACCTCCAACTTCAGCTGCTGCTGTTGTCTCTATGCACTTGAGAAGTGTTTTCAATAATTGTTTCCATCCATCACAATGCACAGAAAAAGCCTTCAGCTTTTCTGTCACCCCAATATTACCCACAAGCTTTGGAACATCTACAAAGCAAGAATGTAATCCTGCTCTTCCCTAGTTTTGCTGACTGTTTTTGGATGTCTCCCAGAGCTACACACTGAGAAAGTTAGAAACTGGAGGGGTGACATCTACCATCTTTGACAAAGAAAAAAGCTAAGTCATTGTGACCAATGAAATTACACTCTAGTCCATAAAACACCCATGAAAATAGTAACATAAGGACAGCAAACCCCAATAAATTGTAAAGATAAGGACAGCATTCTCCTAATAGCTTGTTTTTACTTCATTTTTTTTTTATTAGCTCCTCAAAATGGGTTATCTCCTAGGATAGACAGGATTGAATCTTTTAACTAACAGGTTTAAATAAAACTAAAACAACAACAACAGGAAAATATTTTCTCTCCATAAGAAAACCTCCAGAGAACACCCAGGCAGATGTATTCCTCTCCACAGGTAAGTTTTAAACATAAATCTGAATAATGAGTCAGTATTTCAAGAGTCCGTGGCTCCAAGCAGGGAAAAGTTCTAAATGTGGCACAGAGAAGCTTCCAGAACACTTGTTCTTCCATCATAAAGTAGTCTGCCACCACCAAAATCAGTGAATGAAGATTCGGAATTATAAATTCAGTACCAGTATGTGCAAAGTTTATGCATCTGCTTTCTCAGCAAACCTGAGATGTCACATCTTCTGTATTACCGTAATAAAGTTACTGAAAGACCATCAAATGATCAGTTATTTACATTCAAAGTGTATTTAAAGACAATTTTAATGCTAGTATTTTACCTCAGATTATGAAATGCTATATTTGTAGGTTCCTTTTTTTTTCTGCTGTTCGTCCATGCATTTTGTTTCCTCGATGTAGATTGTTTCGATTTTCCTCTTGACTTACTTGTATTAGATTTGTTATGATTTTTAGTGGTTGTATTTTTAGCTTTAGGTGATAACTGAAATGTGGAACTGCTTGTACTAACAGAAGACGTAGCTGATGGTCCTGACTGATGAGATCCCAAAGACGCTCGAATAGTCACCTACAAGTACGAAATTAAAAAAAAAATTCTGTTTAGATTTAAGCTCCCCAAGTTTCCACTTCTATTTGTCTCGAAGTTAAAGCCACTTTACAGCACAGATCACAGCATAAGAAAGTCTCATGATTAAAGACTACTTTGAAGAATACAAACTACTAAAAATACTGTTGGACTAGAGTTAACCTCTAATAGCCTACTGGATGCTTAAAAAGCCCATTTCGGTTGAAACAGTTGGTCATGACAAAACATAGTTTTCTTTCCAGAGCTGCAACTGGCTATATCCTGCTTTCCTAAATGAAAGCAAGTGTAGCAGAAGTCTCAGGCCAATCAGCCCGACTAAGAAGAACAAACCATCCCATCAGTGCCTGGATTTAACAAAAAAGTCCCGTGTCTTGCTGCTTCATGATCAACCAGTCTACTCCCTTCAGATATTTTTCCTCCTCATCCTAGAACTCCAAGGACTAATTCTGGTTTCTGACTTCTTATCTGGTATTCTCCAACTCCCTTGTCATGCTCTCAAATGTGGTTTTGACTCACAGTATGACTCCTAATTATATTTCTGACCCATTTCTTACTCCAAGTTTAGAAGCATCTTGTCTTCTAAATCTGGTTCCAGGTTCTTCGGTATTATCATTTGCATCCTGTTAAGGTCTACTAACATGAGCATTTCAACATAATCTAAGCTGTTATTAGGTCATGAAGACCCTGAAATCTTTAACAAACGGAGATATTGTCACAGAGTAAAGAATCAGTGCTTTACATTCCTTCTACCAAGAAAGACAATCAACAGCAACTGCAGTCATTTTCCCTTCCTGACTCTACAGCAAATGAACTGTGAAGAGCTGATCAAAATGTTAACTTTTCTTCTTCCTTGCAACTGAAAGGACATATATTTTTACACTCTACTAAAAAACTGCTGGGAAGAGTCCCAAAATCTACAAGAAAATCCTAGTCTAAGTAGCTCCTTCTTGAGAAATGCGAGAATGACTTAAAGACACCATAAGTGTTCTGAGAGGACCCAAGTTTTCCTCACACACCTTCAAATGCTGAACCTAAAGGAGACCTGGTGAACTCAGTTTTAAGCATATATATTCTATGCAGAAGTAAGTCTTGCATTTTTGTATGTTTTTTTGCCACCACCTTCCATTAGTCAAAAATTTTTCACAAGAAATGATGCAGAAGAAGCTCCCAGCACAAGAAAGCATGAATGGGAAGGGGGACAAATTAACCATCAGGTCACGAAAGCAGCAGCTCTGGCTGGACTACTGGCATGTATGTAGGTGTATGGAACAATGGGAGAGAAAGCAAAACCATGCATCACCAGGAAGAAACCATAAATTATGCCTGGTAATTCTTGAAACAGGCGCATTTTTTAGAGTTTTAGTTTTAGAAGTGAGGAAAAAAAACCAAAACACACCACACACAAAACAATACAATCCCAAACACTTTGTCTGGGAAAAGAAATGAGAAAAGTGCTTCCTTCTATTCTACTCTTTTCTTTACCAAGGCTTTTTTTTTCCTTTGTCCCCTCTAGTTTTCCTGCATGAACACTCACCTTTGTTCCAGGAGGCAAGCCTTCTAATTGCTTGGGTTTCCTAAATGTTCGGTGATGCTGAGTCTTGTGATCCATTTTTTCTTTGCATGTTAAAAATTGCAGTCTGCATTTAGTGCAACGGTATATTCCCTTTTTCTTTTAAAGATAAATGATAATCTATAGTAAGTACAGATGGCATGACAAACAAAACTCTAGCCCTAGCTTGTCTCAAGGAATGCTCACGCAGTTCCTAAAACATCAACTAACTAAACAAACTCCTAACACTGTACAAAGACAAGACACTCCGTAGGAATAAGATACTTGAAAATGCAAGGTAGTACAATTACTAAAAGGAGGAGGAATCAGATTACCAGTTACAAGACACAGTACTGCATTATCTTTTTGTTTATTTGAACTAGTGGCAGGTTTGCTAGTTACCTCAAGAAAAGTGGGATCATATCACTGCAATGTAATGGAGAAACCAAATAACAAAAAGATTCTTTCAAGGATATTCAGAGACTATTGTAAACAGGGAGCTGCTATCACACAACAACAAGACAAAGTCTAATAATTTGTTTAAAGACTTCTGCAATTCTTCTGAAGTATTCTTATTAACTATTCTTATCCAGGAACAACCATATAAATCAGTTGTGTTTCTTTTTTCAGAAGGAGGTTCCTTACATGTGTTTAGCATTTTTATAGCAGTAAGGATTGAAAATACCTGCTTACCTGATGCTTCATGTAATGATGCATATATGGTGCTCCAATTTTAATTACTTTGAGGCAAAACGGGCATAGCAAATGTTTTGTGTTTTCATGAACTGATCTAAAATGTGTTTCTACATCTGAAAAAGCTGAGGATCTGTAGTTGCACACCTAAAATAAAAAGTTTAGCTTTTTTATTACGCGTTTACTGACAGTGAAGACAGGGGAGTGGTGTAATCGAAATACAAAAGTCACTCTGAGATACCTGGCAAACATACGGCATTTCACCTGGCTTGTGATTGTCCTTCATATGTTGCAAAAGAACTTGCTCTGTTTCAAATGATAATTCACAGA
Source organism: Platysteira castanea (assembly GCA_013397175.1). Lineage (NCBI taxonomy): Eukaryota > Metazoa > Chordata > Aves > Passeriformes > Platysteira > Platysteira castanea. The sequence continues at coordinate 933,473 of VYXC01009749.1, forward strand.
TTTTACAAATCGCTAGAGAAAGTGAAAAACAAGAAAAAGGTAAAAATTTGATAGGGGTCATATGCAGATAAATTATAATACATATATATTGTGAACTATTTTTATCACTAAAGGTAAAGCAATCTAATGATTATTGTACTCTTTAGAGGAAATTCCCTGTACAATTTCAGAAGGCCAGGAAGGCAAGGGCCTTAAACATCAGTTCTTAAAGTAAAGCTTTCAACTAAAAATAAATAAATAAACAAATAAACAAAAAACCCAAGGAAAAAAGAGAAACAGCTTTTAAAAATACGTTTTTGCACATACATTGTCCTAAAAAAAAAAAACAAACCCAAAATGCTCTGTTCCTATAATAAATCTCAAGATTATTGTTCTTCAAGTACAATAGCTTTATTCTGAAATTACAAACCAGGAAATAAAAGTTGGAAAATTTCTACAAATTTTGGTTTAGAAAAAAATTCAGTGTGATAGGATCCAACTCACTGGACGACTCATAAAGCGTGTGTGTACTCTCAATGTGGCACTGCAGCTGGAATGGGGTGGGGAACTGTCGGTAACAGTGCTGGCAGGTGGTGTGGCTTTCCCAACTTTCATTGCTTTGCTTCTCAAGCTCCAAGTGATGTTTCATGTGGTTCATAAACCTTTAAATTACAGGGAACAGGTGCAAAAACTACATTTTAATATTCTCTATACATACTATATCACATGCAAAATGTACAGGATTCTTTAGAAACTTTACTCTGGAAGGACTTCTCAATTTCAAAAAAAATAGATCTAAGTAATAAGTATTTGCTAAAAAAGAAAGGCAACAAACTTAAAACTGACTAGAAATCTTTGACTTTAAGGAACACACAGCAAGTCTAAACCATGTTCTAAGACTAAATAATCTATTACATTTCTCATGTTTGCTTAGACAAAATTCTTGCCTTGGAATAAAGGGAAATAAACAAAGACAACAAGAACACACCAAATTTTCACACTTCATTTGCCACCAGCAATCTCAAAGCCACATTCTGAAATAAGTCTAACTTTGGCTCTCCTGGAAACTATAAAGTAGCAAGAACGTATCTACACTCTGGACAAGATAGCTTGATGTGAAACCACATCCACTCAAAACTGGCAGGGTTCCAGGAGCCTTCTTTGTCTGAAGCATTTAGGCCTGACATTGAATTATGAAGGACAGTTAACAAAATGTCACCATGTAGCCAACATCAAAAGAGTCGAGGGTGCAACTGGTATGTTGCTACTTTAAGTTACCAGCTTCTCCTCATTAATCTGTCCACCTGTCTGAAGTAGAAACCTATTCTGGCTGAGAAGTCCAGGCACCCGTGACAGCATCAGCAGGTCACTGTTACTGGCGGAGCAGCATAAGGACAGGTTAGCTGCAGATCCATTACTGTTCAACTTCCAAAATTCCTGCTTTGAATGCACTTCATTTCAATACAGCCAGAGGAACTATTAAATGTAGGCCACACTCACAAAAGGAATGCAGACCTTGGAACTGGAAAAAACAAATGAGCAAGGAGAACAGTCTCTTGAGCTCAAGCTTCTAATAAAGTGCAGTTGCTTAAAAAAGCAGAAACAAGAAAAACAGAAAAAGCCAACTGAGTCTATTCAAGTTCCTAAGCAGACAAAAAGAACTGACACTATTACTGCATAATGCCTTAACAGAAAGTTATTGTAATGGTATGTTCAACCACAGATCTTTTAAAGAAAGCAGGGGATTACCATGATGAATCACTTTCTGCTTTTGAATTTCGGTCAAAAAACTAACACTCAAATTAGGAAGATAATATGTATTTATTTTGTCCACTATATATAAAGGTGCAAAATACACCTTGAAATAAAAATTCTTAAGTATTAGAACTATGGAATAAATCTACAAAGTTACAGCCAAAATTAATGTGGTTTAAGTCAACCGTACAGAAATCGAAAAAAAAAAGGGCTTGTACATTTTTAATGACTTGCTGTGGAACAAATAGGCACCACAGCACCAACTGCTTACAATATAATGCTGAGTAGAAAATAGTGCCTATTTAATGATTAATAGCAAATGCCATCGTTTTAATTACAGAAAACTTGTTTTTTTCAATAATACGTTGTCTAATGTTAGCATAAACCTGTTCATTTTAACTTGCAGACTGTGCCCTTTGAAACAATAGTCCATTTTTCAATTTTACATTCTGCTACTTCAGCTTCCCTTGAAGGGTGCATGTAAAGAAGTTCAGTGACCTTAACTTCCAAAGGAACGATGACACAAACTTGTCTACCTACTAAAACAGCTTACTGGGGTTTTATCAGCATTTGGAAGTAAAATTACTCCAACAAAATAACAGATGTTACATAAGTGAACTACTGACTATTAGTCCTTGTGCGTCCCTAAAGGGAATTAACACTTGCCTCTACCAATATCGCCATCAATCCAGATGGTAAATTGTAAAATGCTTTGTGTTGCCCTTTCTAACCCCAAAGTCCTACAACTGTTCTTACCAAAATTCTATGTTTACGTTAGACACCACTAAAATTCGTACTCTAATCTGTAAAAGGTTTCAAGTTATGGCCATATGTGCAAAGTAAAAATTAATTCAATTTCTGTTCAGTCACCCAATATTATCAGTTTTCAGTACAAAAGGAACTCTACTCCAGAGAGACAAAATTTTAATACATGAGACTACTATGGGCTGTAAGTGATTAATGAATAATCAAGGAAGTGAGTTCAAATACCTTATGTTATTTTTAAGAACTTTGAGACAACTGATGCATTTAAACGTCGTATGAGTCTTCTGCTCTTGTTGTACCTGCTGGAGGTCACCTTCATCCTTTCCATAATAAAAGTCATTAACTAACATAATCAGTTTTCCCTTCTCAGACTCAGCAGTCTTACTTGTTGTGCTCAAACACTCTGTTTTGATCACTCCCGGGAAAAAGTTATTTACCATATCTGGACAACAATACTGGATGCAAACAAGGAGAAGAGATGAAACAGAGAGAAACAAAGGTATCAGTCTCACCAAACTGCATCAATAAAAACAGCATTTTAAAAACTGAAGGCACTAACAAGAGTTAGATGCAAAGCATAATTCTCTGACATACCGACCTTAGTCATATTCAATTTTAAACAGTGACTCATCTTTAACTAGTGTTTAAGTAATAAAATACTATACATGATGCTATGAAGTTTCCAACAAAATTAGAATGTTCCAGAGGACAGATTTTTGTCCTGCAGAATAATGGTTCTTACCATGCAGGACTACTTTCTATAAGCCTACTAGCAAAGAGTAATTTCCTGCTGTGTTATTGTAACTCAGTATCCTAAGTAAGCACACTTCTTCAACAGTTCTTTCATTCAGTTGATGTACTCAGTGCAAAAGCTATTCTGTACAAATGACAATTAAAAAAAGATAAAACCCTTGGGGTTTTTTCTACTGCTATCTGTATTTCTTAATTAAGTTTCAGATCCAAAGAGGACAGCAATTACTGTTTAGGGCATCGTAACCCTGTAAATCAGAACCATCTGTGAGAACAGTAAAAAAACAACATTACAAATTTCTGTTACACAGTAGTTGATACTCCTTTTTGTTTTGGATATTCACACTGTATATAGACTGCAAAGCCACTTCTCTGTCCCTGAAATGGAATACATATGCCTGAGAATTTTGAGGATCTTTGCCAAACAATGTTTCCAGAAACAGAAATAAGTAGTTTCATAATCAGATGAAGTGATGCTCAGTTTCTGAGTTTTGTTTACCACAGTGTTTAAGTATGAACTACAAGTGAAATTCTTCCCCCCAGCTTAACAACTTTTATCTATTAGGTATCAAGTATTTTTATTTTGATGTACCAAGTGATACATGAGATAAAAAGGTAAGTTTACATTGTCATCTTTCTGTCAGCTGCAATCTTATACAGATGTGGGTGTAGCAAAAAGTAGCAAGATTTAGAGCTCCCCTACTCCCGTCTTGCTCTTCATGACTGCAAGACTTGGAGCATTTGGCTCTGGTTGGTACCAGACAGAAGCCAAACTAGCTTCCTATCAAACCACAGCACTCTTCCATAACCAAAGAGAAGCCCATAAGGTTTGTTCTAATGCTTACCAGCCCCAAAATATTTTACCTTCATATGATTTTTTAGAGGATCCATAAGATTGAAATGTATATTACACTTTGGACAGGCCCGTGGAAAAGGTCCTCCATTTTTAATGGTGCTGGATGCAGCATTTGTCCCTATAAAATTTAAAACAGATAAAGACTCAGAATTCACAAGCAGAATACTCAATTTAGTAGTAGTATTCTAGCAAAATATGTTATCTCTAATGAAAACTATTACCATCAATGAAGCTGTAGTAACCATAAGCAAGGCTTTACAAGCATCTTTTAACTATTCTTCCTTTTTCCCAAACTGACTTGGAGATTGTTCTACTTGATAAGCACGGATAAACAGATTTTACAAAATCTTATCAAAAAACAAGGAAAAAACACATGAAGAGATAAAGGTAGCATGGTAGGGGGAAAGCATTCCTTCTGTGCACTATCAGCCCACCCCATCCCGGATAGGATGGACTTTTGACGCTTTTGTTTTACAAACCTAAATTTTCAAATGAACACATAAAGGCTGTTTACTGCCACGACCTGATCATCATCACCATAGGGTTCAGATAACTGGTTTTGGAAAGGTATTTCACCATTTGCTTCTTAATGATGAGGCTATTTCTCCCTGGACATTTGTTGGAATCTAGGCCTATTCAAATGCATTCTTTCTGTTAAGCAAAGGTGTCTTTGGAGAATCTAGAGAATAAATCCTCTAAATTAATAATTACTCCCAGTAATTATAGGAAATAACACTCTCTTATCAACATAAATGATTAATACCTTTTGAACAAGAGAGGTATTAAAGCTTTACATTAGTTTAAACTTCAATGAATAAACCCAAGCTTGGAGCTTTCTCCAAACTGCCAAAAAACATAACAGCAAGAGCTACTTCTCCAGATGAAATTCTCTGGCATTCTCAAGTCATTCACAGATCTGGAGGACTCCATACTAAGTAGTTTAGAAGTTAAACACAGAAAAAACATCTCAACAGTAAAGTCAACTGTTCCACGCCAGAGCTATGAAAAGATGAAAAAAAAAAAAAAAACAACACATAAATACAAGGGATTTAAGAGATGACCATGCAACAGTGTTATACATATTTACACAAAAATAGTCCTGCCTAGACCATAGGTAGACAGTAATCGTCCTTAAGGTAACAGTTTTGCTAAGAATCATTATTAAGCAGAAAGTCCTTTACATGAGGGGATGGCCATGTAAAAGATGCACCACAAAACAGTGCTGCAAATCTTCACTATTACAGTTGGTAAAACATTTTGACACATCACAGCTAAGTGCAAACTGAGTTGAAGAAAACCAGTTCTGCAGCAAAATGTCGTGTTCTGCAGTGCTTCAGTGCTGGATTCTGCGACAGATTAGAAATCGCTATGCCAGCATGGGATGGCTTAGAGACAAACTCAGCAAAAGAAGGTTTTCAGTGAATATGATCTACTTCTTTTTTTACTGAATTTAGCAAGATCCTTCAGTTATCTTTTGTTTATTATAGGCTGCAGCACAATATCTATTTTACCCGAAATGGGGTGGTGGAAATTTTTTTGCCGCAATGTTCATGTTATAGCCACTTCCTTCTCATTGCTGGAAAGACCAAATGAGCTCTAAATAAGATATACAAAAAAACCCCAAATCTGAAATTATTTCAAACAATCATTTCAACATTATAGGAGAAAGGATGTCTTGGAAATGTCTCAAAGTCAAGAATAAAACCTTGCCCATTGCAATCACTAGAAAGCACCTTTTGGCTCTCAGAAGAAAAATGCCCCTATTTGTTAATACTCTGAAACAGCTAAACTAGCTCTCTTCTTGCAGGGAAGGAAAGATCTTTCCAAGAACATCCTCTCTTTGAAATAGACCTTCTCCCCTCCCACTACAGTTTCAAACTGTATCAAAAACTCTGCTGCTGCTGCAAAAAAGGGGGGAAAACTGCAAAACACACTTTGCAATAGTTAATCAAAGCACAGAATCACAAAATACTTTAGGTTGGACCTTTGGAGGTAGTTTTGTGCAACCTCCCACTCAAAGCAAGTCCAATCTTATGCTCAGAGCCATGTCCTCTCAACTTCTGAATATGTCCAAGGATGGGGATTCCACCCTCTAAGTTGTTACTGCCTTGCCTAGCATTGCTAAAATGATTTTTTTCCTTCATCTAATCAGAATTAGTTCATATATTCAGCAGTCATAGAATCAACTCAAGAATTATTTCAATCTTAATTTTCTGGTTGGTTGTGTTTTGAAGTTTCAATCTCCTACTTGCTTCTTTGACATAGAAAATCTGAACTAAGAGAATGAGGTCAGGGGCATTTATTTTTATCATCTGTCTTCGAATGACTAATTATCGCTCTACAGAAGTCAAACCTACCTACTAAACAATAAAGGTCTAAAATTTGAATAAGTAACAACCTCAGGTAAAATAATTTGAAAAGCTATATAAACCCTTGCATAGAATAGCTATTTTTATTTCACGGCATAAGAACAGTTACTTACTTACACTGCCTTAAGAGCGTTAAAAATACTGACCAACTGAAACACTACAGATGTGCTAGCTTTTTCCGTGACAGAGGCATGGACTGCCAGCCAGACCATTCCATCTTCCTACCGCTTGAAGATACATTTTGTAACTGTGTAACTGTTGGACAGTTATCTGTAGGCGAAACAGATGAGTTGCTTCTCGCCTACCTTATTAAGCTTGGCTGTTTTAGAGTTACAGAGTCACCCTCAGAAGTAGCAAGAGGTTTAAATACAAAACCACTCTCATGTAGACCTACAGCATTTTAAATTAAAGAACCTCGTTTTTTTCCCCACAGTAATTGGAATACACTAGTGATACTTGCAATTTAGAGTCCACACAAAGCAGTTTTAAGATTTTCCTAAACTAATATGCCATACTCAAGTTAAGAAAACAATATCCAATTCAGACTGAAGGCCAAGGCCTGTGAAGCAGGAAAGGGTACACGCAAAGAGATACAGTCCCACCTCTGAAACTCCAGCAAATCATACTGTGGCCACCTGAATTTATTTAGCCTACTTTTCACATCTGGACCCACTAATCTGAGACAAGGTGAGTTCAGAGTAAAATAAAGTTAAGCTAAGCAGCTGGTTTCTGCAATGCCCACTGTTTGGAACAAGCTCTGCGCTTCTGATGAAAAACACCTCTCCTTTTTTTCTGGTTCTATGTTAATGCTGTTTTAGTTTGTTATTTAACTCTGCAAACTTCAGTTTGCATGAAAAATGAAAACAGTCTTGTAACTTCTAACGACCAAGCACAGCACATCTATCTGCTCTCTTCTGAAAGAACATTACATGTCCTTAATGTTTGCACTATTTCTTCTGAAGAAAATCTCTAAAAACAAAACAAACAACAAAAAAAAAAACCAAAAACAAACCACCAAAACACCCCACAATAAAAAAATCCCCCAACAACTTTGAAATTGGGAGGTTCAGTGGCTGATTAACATGCCCATAAACACTTGGCTCCATCTTGCCAGAAACCCGTGTCTCTGTCACTTCACGATATAAACTCAACACAGAGATCAGTCCTCAAGTAGACCTGAAAGACACAGCTACAAACCAAGAAGCCTGAAGTGCCAGCACTGGTCTTGTAAACCTCTCACAATCACACACTGTAAATAGTCTTAAGACTTTAATAAACTGTGTCAAGGGCTTCAGTTCTGGACACAATGATCTAAGCTAAAGACATTCTGGTATATCCCCCACCCAATGGTATAGCTGCTCCAATGATTTCGCAGGGTGTAACAAGAAGCTCAATCCATAGAGATACCTTGTGTCACATAAACCTGTTCAAACTTCTGAGAAGAAACGTAACAGCCCCCTGGCACCCATAAGTTGTGTTTACTCAGTGGGAACCATCTAAACTTAGCCAATAGTCTGGAGAATCTCCCCATTCAGTGCACACAGGCAAGACTCCCAGCAGGGAATCCTGATGAACATCTTGGAGAATTTGCCACACTGTGCCTCATATATGGGAAAACATAATTCACTTGATATACAGATACTTAAACAACCTAACATTCTCCTCTGCAGCACACCTTTCCTTCTTTTTGATGTAAATGAACATGTTAAGCTCAAATGTCTCACTCTATGCATTGTTTGCTAAGGTTCATTCATTCAAATATTCACAAAATGATCAGGTTATTAATTAGATGCTACTACTTCCTACGGGGTTTTAATTTACTTATACTCATCCTCATAGGTATATGAGCTGCCTACATTGACATATGTGTCTTGCTCAGCAAAGGCTTCCAGGGAGCTGGTATGACCTTAGCACTCTCCTCTATCACTGAGGCTATCTGAGCATCCAGCCATCAACCTACAGGAGGAACTACTGCTGTATATTAAACTCTGTGTAACTGTGTGTAACTGTGCACATAGTTTTTACAGGGATCTTCAATGAAGTATTTTATTTGACTGTATTCTGTTGTTTGTTCATGTAAAAAAATTAGGCCTATTTTGAAAACTAATCACACCAACTCCAAGTATTATTTAATATCTTGCTGGTATAAATCAGATTGGCCCCTCTTATCATGAAAGGGCCTCTCTCAGCTGGAGTGTGGACACAAGAATTCCTTGAATCACCCACGTTCCAGACTAGTTTGTCCAATCCTCGACACAGCAAGCCACAGGGACTCCAAGTACTCAGGACAGCAGGAAAAAGCAGCAGCCAAACAATTCTTATTTGGTCACTTTGTGCTATTAGTGAATGCTTCTGTAGCTACTTGGCTATCCTTATACACACAATATTCTTGTGTACCACACCCATGATGCCAAGGAAGGAGCAAAGTATACTGGCTGCAGCACCACCTCACCGACAGGTTTCTGAACACACAGCACCACTGTAAAAACCTTAATGCTGCTCTGTGCATCTGTGCTGGCTGGGTGTGATTTTATAAATGATGGAAAAAAGACATCAGAAATAGTTACCTAGAATAAAAGCACCAAATGTACTGTGGTAACAGAACAGGCACACGAAAGCCAAATTGCTTCAGGCCTCTAGTGCACTGTCCTGCACCAACACCTCCCATTAATCAGGAGCTATGAATTCATGGGTGCAGTCCAGTCAGCTCCACACAACAGGTCTTTCTGTTACATCAATTTCTCATTCCTCCAAGTGGGTGAAGTTTGTGGGAGAACATTCTCACAATATTCTCAGAAAGCAATCTACATTTTACACATCCCCAGTGCCATCCGACCTGCAGGTAAGTTACCAATGCTGTTTACCCAAACACCACCACCTATTTAGCAGCCTAACAAGATGCTGGGTTAGTGTCCATTAGCAACCTGTCATTCCCCCGCTTAGACCTCAAAAATAAATATTTATGCTATACTGAGCTAAAAAATGTCTTCAACGATCCATGTGCATAGGTTGTCCTGCAGAGTATCAAAGGCCAGTTACCAAAAGGATTCTGCTTTTAAATACCATATTCCAGAATGTCTTGTGCCCACAGTGCTGCATATGAATTAGAGAAGCATAGCACCAACACAGGCAAGTAGGCTTTGGCATATGCGAACATGAATGTAATCTCATTACATGGCCTCACCAAGCAAGCCAAACCACAAAATACACAGACACTTCCTTCTCGCAAAGTGAAATACACCTGAAATTTGCCTTCTGTGTCATAAAAATATTCATGTTTCAATCCACAGTAATAAAACTTTTATTTTAACTTTCAAATCCTATTGCCATCTTACAGAAATAAACACAGACTAAGTATGGCACATTTAAAATGCTTTGACTTGCAATCCTCAATGCTTTTAAGCATTTCTTTTTTTCTCAGTGAGAGATTAATACAAGTAATTTTTAAGTAAGCAAGCAAGTCTCAAGTTAAAAAACCTAAACCCACAAACAATTGAACTCTAATACCTGTTATTTGAAGAACAAGGGCTGGAATACTGAACCATTTGCAAAACACAAACCATTTCCTTACTTGACAAAAAGCTATTTAACCCAAGACAAGAATGACACCAACAGAATGGCAGGACACAAGGAAGAAAATACACTACTAAACCTTCATCAATACATATCTGGAGCGAATAACTAAACTAAAAACGCAAAATCATCACATGAAGGTGAGCAAATTAGCTACCCCTCTGTCCTATGTAACTTCTTAGCATGACCAGTCAGGCCATTCAATGTACTTAACCAGTTACTTCAGGGAAGAATCAGAAGTGATTGTCACCCATAACTTACAGACAGAATAATGGGATTCTAATCAGTTATTATAAAAGTACAATCCTTCAAAAAGGAGGAGGGAAGTCCCAAGTTACAGTCTTCTTAAGACTGAATACGCTGCATGCTTCAAATCTACTTCATCTGCTGTGACACACACACACAGAAAAGGTGCTTTTTGGCTTCTTTTTAAGTAGGTTAAATATTTACTGCTGAAATGCAGTTCAGCTAGCTGAAAAAAAGAGGGGTTTTTGTCAAATTACATACTCTTCCCTTCCTCTCCTTTTCAGGAATGATCCTTTTGATACTATCTACTCCAAATCCCACATATAGCAGTCAGAAAACCACGATCAACATCACAGGGAATCCATCCAGCAGACTCAGTTCTTCAGGTACTGTACAGCCCCTCTTTTGCTAACAGTCTTTCCTATTCCCACTGGCCAAAGAGTGATGAATATATTGAAAACAAACCTTTACCTGTCAATAAAGACACAGTAGACCTGGCAATGCTTTTTCCCATCTAAATGAGCATTATAAGATGACATCAGTTGATTTTATAGTCAGTCTAATGAACTGAAAAGCAAAGTCTGACAACACAAGACTCCAAAGTTTATTTCATTAAACATTACAGTGTTATGTACAGAGGGAAGAAAAAAGTAGCTATACTGTATTCTAGAAGTCCTATTTAAACTTATAACCCAAAGATTTGCACTAGAGTTAAATGAAATTAGGTTGTTTCTTTCTCTTAACAACTACTACAGTTATACCCACCTGTTACATTCACTGCTGGCCCAGTCTGGTACTGTGGAACTGCCGAGTTCTGTCTCACACCAAACAGTATACCAGATGTATTATCTGGTGCATCTGGTGGAGAATCCATAATATAATCCTAGTAAGATATTTTCAAGAGGGAAAAGAAATTTGAGGTTTAATAGTTTTTTACTTGCAGGCTTCAAAGGGTTTATTTTAAAAACATATGATTGCTTAGAAGTACTCAGAAGTACTCAGATGAAAATCAAGTTCATTACAGTCTCCCCAAAATAGTTTCTTTTGACATTTTACTAAGGTTGCAACTCTCACCAGTGCTTGTTTATTTTTCAGAGCCGTGTATTCAGAATAGTAAGAACAATCCTAAGACCTGGGAAAGACCATTTAATGAAATATCACTAATCTGTTTGAATTGCTAATTGTAAATGCTTTTGTTCAAAAACTCTGATGATGTTTCAAATTATACTTGATTGTTTTTCAAAAAAACCGAAATACTTTCTTCCTTCAACCTAAACTCAGGCATTTGCCTGTTACTCCTATATAACATATAGCTGCATTTTAAAAGATCAAAAACCAGAACTCAGAAGTAGCACAAACTTGTAGCAAGCAGAAGCTTCTCAAAGCAAGATGATACTAAGATCAAATTCTACTAAGTTCTCAAGCTTTAATGAAAGTAAGGGGTATCTGTAGCATCTTGACTGGGAAGGGCACTCATTCCTGATATCATCAGGGTTTTTTTTCTTCTATGTAGAGTAATTTTGTAAGGATTTCTGAAAAATAATATAATCAAACCCTCCTTTCAAAGCCCAGCTAACCTAAAAGTTGGTTCATGTTTCCCAGCACCTTGCTAAATTAGGTTTTGTGCATGTCCAAGTACAGATGTTCTTTTATCCTTCAGTTTAAAAGGTTTGCCCTTTAGTACATATAACCTAAAAAATTTAATAGTCCACATTTCTTGTCTCTAGTACTGGAAACTGTTAAAACTAAACAGTTCCACTGATCACTCAACAGGTAATGCTTGGAGGAAAAAGAAACATGAAATTTAGTTCTCTTTACAAATATTCAAAGTTAAGAGGGTGAGGTAAGAGACATTTTTCAAGATTCATTAATACTGGTCACATTTTAATAGGTCATTCATCCTAGCACAATCTGAAACACGAAATATTTTCAGGAATAGCAACAAGCAGTTAAGAAAAAACATAATAGTTAGGTTTAATTTAATACTAAGGTAGAAATGGAAAAGTATTGGCAATTTCAACTCTGAAATAATTCAAATGGTGACACTTCATCAAGCTGTACTGTGAAACAAAAAAAAATTGTCCAGAGTGCTATTTTCCTAAAATAAAAAAATGAACAAATTAGAAAAAACACCCAATACACATACAGAGACCTTGTCATCAGTGTATCCATGAGACAAAGGCCAAAATACATTTTGCTGAAAAGATTGATCTCACAAACTGCTTCCCATTCGTAATTGTGCTACTTATTTGAAAACATCCCTGTGGAAGCTATTACATTTTTAACTACCAGCATGTTAACCAAATTTAATGGAAATAAAGCTAAAGGAGTACAAATACATAAACAGGTATGATAACCTGGTTTAGGACTCCTAAATACCAGAAAAAAAGGAAGATGCTGATCCCCTCCCTATCCTGCCTTTTTATTGTACATCTCCTTAAGTGAAGACCCTTCAGGACCTTAATAAAGAGCCATTCTTCCTTCTGGTGAGCCACCTACTCCAGTCTAACCAAATTAAAGATAGACATTCAGGAGCAGCTGTGGAAATAGTTACTAAATTTCTGTGTTGTATTTGCTATGAGTAACAGCTACAGGAGCTGCAGTCACAATAGAGGTGTTACTGTAGTTACAGCAGTTTCGGAAGAGCCAGTGAAAGGACAAGCAAAGCAGCTCAGCCTGCAGGCCACATCTCAAGCACAATTAACACTCAGGGGATAAACCTGTGGCAGGCTCTGAGTGCAGGGCCCTGTGCACATCATTTATATTTGAAATGTGATCAATACAATAGTTACATACAAACTCTGCATCTCTTACTAGTCCGTAGTTTCTTTGTTTTTATGTCCTGCCAACATTTTAATTTTCATCAAGATCACAGTTTCGGTATTTTGATGGCATGGGTACATCTCTCTAGTATATACTAAACATATCCAGCAAGCAAAAAAAGGTAAAAACAGAAACATTGAAAACTCTATCTCCTAATTTTCAAAAAGTCCTTTTCTGTTGACAAGTATTATTTTAATGTAATTTGGCTCTGTCATTTTACATACAAACCCCCCAGTAGTGTCCAATGCTTTAGATAACAAAATGATTAAAAAAACCAAAACAAAACAGCCTTACCACATTGATAAAACAAAAATAAATCAAACTAACACATACAGGTGCTCTCACATGCAGAAGGGCAAAACTCTACATCTTTGTAAGTTAATTTCCTAGGGCTTAAGTGAAGTAATACACCACTACTTTTAGTTTTCTAAAGGACTAGTGAAAATATTGGGTTCACAGTCTGCATCCTAGATTGTCTAACTGTGGAAGCCCATATGGTAATTGATAACCAAATCCATCCTGAAAAATTACAGTGCACTGTACTGGACCTTTGTTCTCCCAAAATTACATAGAACAACTGGAACCTGAATCACACTGACTGAGGAAAGTGCCTGTTAAGTAAAGGAAAGATAGAACTGGCTGTAGCTTAGTGGAGAGCATTCTGATCACTGAATTATAGAGCATCTTCACTGCTATGGACAAATTTTTCTTAAAGAAGAGGACAGTCCTATGCTATGAAACACAACAGTAGCTCTGACTGAATTAAAATTGCTGTAAACTGTATGACTGAAGTAAAAATCATCTCTGAATTTCTGGAACTGCACAGCAGTTAGTACACAGCATGCAGTACAGAAACAACACAAAAAATTGACTGACTGACTTAGGAAGTCAGCAAATCAAGCTTGTGATTGCAAAGGGGTACTTCAATGATAAAACTGGAATACCAAACATTGACAATAGGTAAACTATAGACCTGCTGAGAAATTGAGGAGATAAGTGTTTCAACCAAGTAGGCTATCAAAAGCAACCAGTTCCCATACAAAAAAATCTTTTGACATCCTGAGATTAAAAATATTGCACTGTATTTAGAATGCAAAGGCATCTGAAGGATGTTCAGCTATAAAGGGGTCCTGGACAGTGTCTAGTCATACCTCACAGTGATCTTCACAACATGGTATTTTCAAAGGTAAGTTTCAGCACCTGGAACCTGAAGATCCAAATGTCAAACACTTCCCAAAAAACTTACTTGAAGCTTTTGCCATTTGAAGCTTTTTTCTTTTAGGAAGAATGAAGTTGGGAAGAAACAGAACATGTGTGAACAAAAATGTCACAGAAAGCCCAAGGCAGAAGATCATCACTATAAAACAGCAGCCCCCAGTGAAACAAACACTAGATGGGGAGGGGCTGAGGAATCAAAAAAACCCTAAGGAGCTCTCGAATGAAGAAAATTCAAACCAAGGACATGAGCCAAAATACAGGTAGTATACATATAACGCTAAGAAGAGCAAATGACAGTATGGCAGGAGTGATTAAAAATCACAGAACTTTGCCCAAGAAACTAAACTACTCTCTAAAAGTACCTCTCTAAAAAAAAGGCACATCAAACCATCTTCTTCCTCCACAGAAAGTGTAACATCATCATGTGGTAATAACAATATAAACAAGAAAAAAATTTCTAGATAATGCTGAAACTGAAAATACAAGACTTCCTAAAGGTACTCAAGAATTTCTTAACATCCAAATAATAGGATGTTATATTTAAGATAACTTAAAAAAAAATTAGCAGCTCATGAAAACTATGATCAAAATGTCAATACTGTAAAGAAACCATATTAGATGATAATTTCAACAAACAGCAGAAGTTTTAAGAAGACACAGAACCTGTATGCACTGGTTATCCCAGAAAAGGATGCATTACTTTCTAAAGCATGTCAGTCTAACCTGGAATAGACAGAACCGACTAATATGTGGTTAAAGAACCTTTTCCATGTCCTATTTCAGGCTGCAACTTCTTCAAATAGCTGTTTCTCTACTCTGCCATGGAAAAACAACCTGCAGATTTTGACAAAGTAACACTATAAATACTTAACTAAAGCCTCATCTGTGACATAAATAAAGTCAATGAATGAGAAAGAAGTCTCACAAAAAGAAGTGCACTCTGCATGCTTTCTTTAAAGGAGATCACTGCCTTGAGGAGTTACATCCAGCTTACGTATACCCCATGGAAAAGTTCAGCTTTCCTAGCTCTTTTTACTCTGAGGTTCTGTCATAAAAACAATGCAGAAGCCCCTTCAGCTTTGTCTGTTATAACAAAAACATGAGCATGTGTGTGTGAGGGAAGTAAAGGAAAGGGCCTTCTTTTGCAGTAAATATTCTGCAGGACATACTAGCACACTTTTAAAGGATTTAAGTAAAGCCTACTATGTCATCAGTAAACTTATACAAAAATTCACAGACTTGAAATATGTGTATACATCATGTAAAGTAGCAATTTCTGTATTAATCTGTCCTGCTTTTAAAAGATAGTTTTAAGAGGACTAAAGAAGCAACCTAGATATCCTATTGATGTCTGGACTTCTAATTACATAATTTCTTTGGCCTTCTTAACAGTGACAGACTAATTTAGCTAACCCACTTCACCAGACACATCCACAATTTCTCTCTGCAAACTATCAGTCAACTGCTGAAGACTCAAAATTGGCAAGTATCATGTTTTTCCTACTGAATTAGCCAAAGATTCAGCTAGCCAGTTGATAGGCAATGATTACATTGCATTGTTTTAATTCTGTTTTTCTTAAACTACAGCCTCTCATCAGCTATTATTTAGCCACAAGTCTTAAGAAGAACACCCAATTCCAGTCCTCATGTTTTAATGGCCTAATTAACTCTGTTCATTCAGACTGATTGTCCTGCTTAGCAAATGCAGAATCCATTAAGCTGCATGATTTTTATTTACACCAAAAGACTAACAACTGATACAACCTCAGGTATGTCTATTTGCATGGACAATGGAGATGGTGCGTACCATCAGGCCTCATTTTAACCTGACAGTAGTAGCTAATATAGGCACATTGTCTGAACAGTTTCAGCGTAAATTATTTTCAGTAAAGGTATTTCATCATAGTTTACCTCACACAAATATGGAATTTTAATCCTCATTCTTTCTCTCTCACATATGTCCAACAGATAAGGCAAAAAAACCAGCATCTAACTCAAATCCCTCATGGCAACGTTCTGGGGTTCTGTGGCAACCCAGGAAGGTCTACCATACATGACCTAAGTACACAGTTCCCTTAGGCTTTTCAAGCAAAACAAATATGTTGCCAAATTGTTTCAACTGCTGATCCAGCAACTTTTGGTTGCTTAAACCTCTTTACCATACTATTGTTTCACAGTGTTTTCATTCCTGTGCCAATGAATGAAAAGCAAAACCCACTAAGGAACTACCACTACAGCATTCTCTAAAGAATCAAAAATCACAAGCAAGGCACTGTAAAAAACAGGTGGAAAACCCACAAAGTTGCTTTACACACTAAATGCAAGCTATTTAAAAACAAAATTAATTTATCAATACAGAGGATCCATCTCTGAGAAAAGCAATCTGCAAAATTTAGAGAATAAATTTGCATCATTTCTCCAAAGAACCTAAAGAATCTAAACAGTAGTACTTTCTCTAGTGTCTAGGGTTTTCATTTAATGCCATTTTACTCTCACTACAGCTATCATCTTTGAGTCTTCGACATCAGTATTTCCAAATAGGTATTTTAATTTACCAGTGCAAGGTTATGGTCCTAGCATCTTTACAGTTTACATAATGCTAGTCTATAATCTAGTCCAGATCTTTAAAACACTAGACTGAGTCACTATGTTCTTCATTAATTTATTCCAAAGTAATCATACCTTTTACCTTTTAAATGAATAAAGATTTACCTGATTGAGTATTACAGGCTGTGCTGTTGCAGTAGTCTCTGGCCTGGATACAGGTTGAGCCACTACAGGAACTGTGATATTTCTTGATACTGGCTGTGTTGTCACTGGAATGGTTACAGGTCTGCTAACAGGCTGTGTTATGCCAGAACTTGACCCAGGCATCTGCTGTGTTGACAAACATCCAGCAACTGGTCTCGGCAGTGTTTGTAAAGTTCCTGAAACATTCACCGATACAGCCAACTGCTGAACTCCCACAGAGCGGGTCGCAGGTCTGGGTACGGTCTGAAAGACTGATGGAGCAGGCATGGCACTGGGGCTGGAGGCAGGCGTCACGTAATGCTGACTCTCAGACTTGAATGTAGCGACTGTACCTGTTGCAAAGGATTCCAAAGTTATCTTTATGTAATTTTGCAGTCAAATGTTTCATAAGTGTTGTGGATTTTTTTGTTTTTAATTACCATATTAGTACAATAAAGTACCTCTACTGGGTGCACCATTCTGTATCCCCCTTCGTGGTGAGCTGAGGTTGACTCTGTTCAATATATCTGTCAAAAGTTACATTTATCTTAATTGCAAATAAATTTATAGCTTCATTGCTTTTCAAATTTAAAAGCTGCATTCATATACATTTATTGAGCCAATTAGGATTTGTAGAAATAATATTTTAACTTATAAGACAACAAAAACCTGGCAAAACCAAGTGTAATTTGTACAAATTAAAATACGTTCTTCCACTCCTCTCTGGTTAAGTTAGTTCACTTAAGAATCTCAGTGATTATTTTCTTGAAGACAGATTAACACACACATAAGAGTACAAACAACAACAACAAAAAGGACATTTCATTAACATTTAAATTTGCTGATTATAGTGCATTTATTTACATCTACAGTTTGCTTCTGTATTAGCAAAATTCACCACTTACAAACTGGATTTTAGACTTCATGATACCCATTTTCCAATGTGAAAGGAAAATCAACAGATCAGCAACCAAAGGAGTCGTATTGGAATTGCATTACAAGAGCACTGATTTTCTCACATATCCTATAAGGTAGTCTGTGTCCAGAGTTCTACCTCAGCAGAAGCACATGCAATTTCTTAAATTACATTTACTCCCTGACTAATGCCGCTGTTATTCCTCAACATTTTATGTCTTAGTCTAAGGTTTCTGACAATTTCAGAAAGTTACAAAAATATTCATCAAATCAAAATACTTTTCTACTCCCAGATTCTCAATTCCATTAGTGTTGCTGACAAGTTGCTTGCTCTGACCTGTGAAAATATGCATATGAAATTAGATTGATTCTTCAATACCTAACCAGCAAGGCTTGAAGTAACTTCTTAAACAAGGGTCAAATTACTTCTCAAACAACAGATCTTAGAGTACCTACACATTGTGTTTAATAACCTTAAGGCTATTTCCACCAGCAATGGCTCATTAGTATACATTTCTCAAGTTGATAAATAAACCTATTAGCAGTAGAGCTCCGATGATCACAGCTTTCAACCTGCCACCTGCATTTAGATCACATTAATAAAAAAGCAGCTGCAACCAACAGATTTAAACAGGTTTGCATTTTTTAAGATATGACAAAATTTGGTCCTGTAACAGTAATACTATATTTTCTTCAACATAACAGTAACTACAAACAGGGATTAAATTATTTTGGTATTTAGCTGAACGCATATATTTTGAGATTGTTAACAAATGTATACCTCATACCTGAATTTCAGAGTGAAATTAAACTAAAGCATCTTCTATTTACAAAAGAAAAGCTACCCTAAAAGTTATGTCTCACAAAGCATAGTCAAGACAGTCTGATGTGCACACATCCTAAACTACAAAGGTAGGTTTTACTGCTTTTAAAAAGAACACTTCAGGAAGCCAGTTATTTGAAATTATAAACTACGTTTACATGACTCAACTGATTCATCATAGACTTGACGTGCATGTGCTTTCCCCTCTTCCATCAAAGTGTTATTTGTCCTGTTTAGGTAAAACAGCACTGAAGCATAAGCACCCTGACATGCAGAATTACCTTTTAAAGCAGTAACATATTACAGGTTTGTATCATTATGAAATAGGAAGCAAGAACAACAAAAGGTAACCATAGGAATAATGAGCAGTTGCAGAAAAAGGTAAAGGGAATGAAGTGTGAATTACTTTTCATCTCAGCCAAAATAATCCTCCAGTACATCAGAAGGAACACTTGATTCTACACCATTCTCTGCCAGCAGGTCAAAGTTGGGGTTTTAATTATTTCCTTCAAGTTTTCCACACAGTCCGTACAAAAACTAGTAACTGTACTTGCAGGAAAAGCTAAGAAAATGCAATGCATTGTAGAAACTATATGTTTCAGAAAAATGAAGACCTACATGTGAGTTTCTATTTGTCATCAATTTTTCATCTGATCAGGTGCAAACTAAACAGTGATAAGCGAAGCTTATCACCAGTAACAAACTGAAGCATGACTAGTGCCAGGTAGTACTATTTACAAGCCAAAGAAGAACTGAGGTCATTCTTCCATAGCTGTTTTTGATAGTGAAGTAGAAGATTAAAAAGAGGAAAGTTGAGGGAAGGGAAGGAAAAAAGATAAAGTAAAAACTTATACCATAAGTGATTTTACTTGTGTCAGGACTGAGTACGAACAGCACTAGAATAAGAAGCAAACATTTTAAGTCTCTATCTTTTACCAAAGTTCTTGAAGTTCACAGAATCATATCAAAATCATAGTTTTCACCTGAATTATTTCTACCCTTTGACTACAAAAAAATCTTGAGGCTACAACAATTGCAATCAAACTTGGCATATTCGTTGTTCCAACACATGCTAGTGCCTTAATAGCTGTTCTATGCCACAACCTACTGCCAATGACCAACAGCAATCCAGAGGTCTCTGGACCTTCCAGAAAACAGCAAGGGTATTTGTCAGACATTCTAAAAGTTTGTAACTGCAGAAAACTTAAATTAGTTTTAATATATTCTTCAAATTTTTCAGAGTATCCAGAGTACTTTTAAAATACTCACTCTTAAAAAATATTTTCAGGTGAGAGAACTTAAATATCAGATTCAGTATTCTTTTAATATTTAAAATCATGCTTCCACTTTTTTAATCTAGTGTAAGAAGTCTTAAACTTACTATCCTAGTGAGCAACAAAGCAATAGATGCAAGATGAAAATATTGTGAACTAAAATGACTGAACAGCTAATAACAGCTCTGAAATCCATGCAGCATAATGTGACAGACACCCTAGCACAACATTGTGTCTTGAGATCCTTCACTGCAAATTATACACCTTCAGAAAACTACTATGGAAATAATGGATACAAGCATAGCAGAGATGAGGCAGAAACTCAAGCAGTAAACCTCACCAGGCAAAGTCTTGGGTACGGGACTGGTAGGGAAGCCTTTGGTCAAAGCTCTTGAAAATTGATACAAGATGGATACACAGAAATGACAAAGTTCCATTACTAAAGTTAATTGGAGTAACAACAAAAAAATGTTCTTTATTTACACGCCAAAGCCCAAGCATAGGACAAACATGGAATCCTGACACATCTCCAGTCATCACAACCACCTAACCTCACTCCCTGCACTGCCTGCATTTAGGAGAAAACTATGGAACTTGATGAAAAAGCCTCTCTATTTCACAAAGGATGGGTAAATTTATCAATAAAAATCTGCTACTTCACAGACAGGCTTTCAGTATTTTCATATTAATCACTTTCCAGATTGGACTTTTATTATAGACACTTAAGACAGTTACCTTGGTTTTGCCAGAATGATGTTCATCAACATATGAAGTGAGGGGTGGAGGTAAAAAAAAAAAAAAAAAGGACTGTAGCAGGAAGATTTAAATTCATGCATATTCTTCTAGTAGGGAGACACTCCCAAATATATAACTAAATATTAACTATACTGAGAGCAACTGCATGCATGGGTTTGCCTTGTATATACTGGCTTTTAAACTCTGTCATTAATGCTAAAACCTTCAAATGTCCTTATTCTGACCTCAGAGATTTAAGGTTAGAGGCAATCAGAACCATGCATAACCTGGGGTTTAAGACACAATTTCTTAAGAATTCTGATTTTCAGTAAAACAGAGACATACAGCTTTAAGATGTGGAATTTCTTAAGTCATACTGTTAAAAATGCTATACTTTCAAACCAAAGTTTAACTTTCTATACAATGAAATTTGTTTTAAATTATAGAAAAGTGTTTTCTTACATGTAGTAGCTGGCTTCGAGCTTGAGATTTCCCCAACGAAGATTGGCTCATCATCATCCTCATCTTCATCATCCTCTTCCACTTCTCTCACTCTCTTTTGCCAGGGTTCTAGCTCCTCTTCTTCACATTCCATAAATAATTCTGCCATCTTGAGACTAGACAGTACAAAAACCCAAGAAACACACATAGCCAAAAATTCAGTACTTTCATGAAATGCTTCACTGTTCAGTAAGGAATACTGTAGTTGTCAATAATTCCCATAGAATGGTATCCCTCCCTCCCTGTTCTTTACAGATCAAACATGATCTGATACAAGAGATCTTCAAAGACTGATGCCATATTACCATTCTGACAATTACTTGAACGCTCATCTTTGCTATTAAAGAGAAGAGACCAAAGATATCCTTCACAGAATTTAAGCTATTTTTGTAAAAAACACCAGTTAACTATCTGAGGAAGCCTCAGTGAAAGGTATCTTTTAAAAAATACTCCTCTTCCAGGTAAGCAATTCACAAGAAATGTGAAGGGCCTTCTACAAAGCACATAATTTACCTGACACAACTGAGTTAGTGAAACACTGATTACAGCTTTATTCTCTTTGCATTTAGAAAACCCAAAACAAACAAAGCAAAACCCCACCCTAACCCACAACCTACCACAGCCTCCCAAATTTTCCAAGATTTTGCCAGGGCTTCCCATATGGTCACATTTTCTTTAAACCCCAACAAAACTTACACAAAATTCCCAAAAACTCACAAAAAACCATCAACAACAACAAGCAAACTACCCACAAAAAACACTTCAAACAAAAAAACCATGAGAGCAAAATCCCAAATACCTACAATGCATTGCATACTGTTTTCATTATCAATTAAGACTCGATAAAAATTTCTCATAGATCTCATTAGATTGAGTCTCTCATGCCTGTAAACTTTCTGTTGCAGTAAAAAAAGTCATGTACAAACACAGTAAAGAGAAATATGTACCCTCTGGAATTAACCAAATTAAGATCAGCATCTCTTATCACAATTGGTTTTACTTGTTTTTTAAATAAACAGAGATGGCCAGTAAAGTTGTCTTCTTTCTTTTAACATTCTTTAACATCATCTTGAAAGTATTTCTGAACAAAACAACAAATAAGAAACTTTGTTTTTTCTTTACAGAGTACCAATAATATACTAAGACTGCAGAAATAACTAGTCTGTAACACCACAAGGGCGCAGACAGAATCATCCTCTACTTATATGAGAATGGGGATGCTGGTGTTAGCACACACTAAGTCTTGAGATAAAATAAAGTAGCAAAGCTAAACTCCTTCTTTGCCTCCTCCATCAGTTTAGGGTGCTGAAGTTAGACTAGGATAGTGCTAGGAAAGAAGAGAACAGGATACTAAACTAAATTCTTGTATGGCGAAGAAAAGGAAGATTCTGAAGTGAATTTCCACTTGACAGAGACGACATGGGCCACATGCCAGGTCTTGGAAAGAGAATCAGGCTTAACTCTGTAATTTTTTCTTTTCTGTAGAACACTCTTTAGAATGTATCTTTTTTTTAATAACACAAAGTTTAACAGACTTTAAGGCAAAATAAATTACTATTTCAGAAACTTCTTTTATAGAACAGAAACATAAATGAGCACTGTTTTTATTTTAAGAATTTAGTTCTACTTGACCTCAGGGGGAAAAGGTAATACGTTATAAAATGTGCTCGGAGGATGCAATGCAATTTATATTAACAACACAAAATAGGCATAAGCCATCTATATGTTAGCAGAATCCTAACAAGATACATGTGATAACCTCAGCTACACTGTAACACAGCTGATTTTTTTCTTAAATACAGTTAAAAGTGATTTGATAACATAGCCATGGGTTTTTAGAAAGTGACACGAACTGGTGACACCTCTTAGAGATACTTTATTTTATGAATCAGGAAGGTGACTCAAAATGCAGAGCAGCTTTTAAAAGGCAAGTATCAAGAATAATTTCACATCTTTTAACCTAATTTTTAAAATTTCAATGCTATAATTTGAAGCTAAGCTTTCCCTGACTTCTCTTTTCCTGGGAAGAAAGCTGGCCTAATGAGCTCCTGCCCTGCTTCCTCAGTCGTACCAGCATAACTTTGCACAGAACTATGGTGTGAAGCAGGGCAGGTTAAAAATAATCTGGCCCAGTAACAGTTTTATTAGCACAGTTGAGAGGTCAAAAACCTGTAGCCTGAACAATCAAAATTGCAGTAAGGGGTAATGGATTTGATTAGAGGAGGTGTGCAGCTCCTGCAAGTGGTCTCCATTGCCAAAGGAAATATCTACACCCATTTTTAGAGTACAAATAGCTTCCAAATTTTTAGCTTCTTTAACTACATTAACACACAAAATGTATTCTAGGAATCCTGCTAGCAGTTGCTCTCAAAGACAAAACCAACAGCAAATCCTTCCCCAACCCTGCTCAAATATTTCCCAGCGGAGGTGCAGACACCAGTGTATGAAAAGCAAACCTACTGACAACAGACTTCATCTTCCTCATTTTTTAATATGTATAAGCATATATACATGCTTATACACACATTTCCTTAAAGGTGTGGCTCTGAGAGGTCCAAAACTCCAATGCAATGCTGTATGCATAGACTCAAAGAAAGTTTTGAAACCAGTATTGTATTAAAACATTTTAAAAATATCATCAGGCTATGTCAAGATATTGCTTTAAAAGCAACTGCCCAATTGAAACTAAGCACAGCCAGGGAAGTTTATCAGGCAGGCACCAATAACAATCTGCAAAACCACAAGTCCCTGGAACACTATTATAGTTACTAGAAAAGTGATGAACTAAAAACCTGATACAAGACAGAGAAAAAAAATGAGAGCTCATTGCACAAAACAGCAATAAGCTTCTGATGAAGTAACTGTTTTAAAAGCACTAGTTTAGCCATCTTTATCATGGCAGTTAAGTTCAAAACTACCTAACTTTATTAAAAGCTAGTTGTATTCATAACCTCTTCTTTTAAAGTTAGGATTTAAAAGCTCTCACATAGAAACAACAAAAAATTATATACTAGTAAATGTATCAAGAGTGTAACAGCTGTAGTGAAAACAGCAGAATGATCTGTAGAAAAGCACCATAAGGATGGACAGAAATGGGCACTACAGAACATCACAGTAGATGCAGCCACAATGAGACTTCAAGAGTTACTGAAAAAACAGTTATTACTTCAAATGGGAATTTATCTGTTCCACTGTTAAGCTCAAGTGAGCCTCCCAATACTGAAAACTTCCTTGGACTGGCTTAACATCAAATTACTAATAAGAAATTGATAGTGAGCTTAAAGAGTGAGGACATTTATACTAACCACGAATTTTTCAGACTAGCCTTGTCACCTTTCCATAACAGACTCATAGAATATTCTGAGTTGGAAGGGACCCACAAAGATCAGTGTCCAGCTCTTAGTCCTGCACATGACATCTCCAATAATACTACCATGTGTCTGAGAGCATTGACCAAACTCTTCTGGAACTCTGTCAGGTTTGGTGCTGTAATCACTTCCCTGAGGAGCCTATTCCAGTGCCCAACCACTCTCTGGGTGAAGAATCTTTTTCCAATATCTAACCTAAATCTCCCCTGACAGAACTTCAAACCATTCCCTAGGGTTCTGTCACTGGTCACCACAGAGAAGAGATCAGTGTCTGCCCCTCCCCTTTCCCTTCATGAGGACTGCCACGAGGTCTCCCCTCAGTTTCCTCTTCTCTAGGCTGAACAGACCAAGTGACCTCAGCCACTCCTCGTATGGCTATCATCTGTTACTCAAGTAATTTTTCCCCCCACTTTAATAGCTGCATTTCAAATGCCCAGAGAAGTTATCTTATTTATAGCACAGATCATACAATGGACTACACGCTGTATTTCTCAGATAATGCCCCATACAGGCACATAATTTTGCACCATATTAGTTGACGAGGGTGTGCAATCCACAGCTCCACCAGGACTGGCAACAACTGGGTTTTAATTGAGGGCTGCATTTGTTTAGTAGCGAAGAAACAATGACCAAGCTGAAACTGCACCTGAAAATTGTAAAAAAAACAAAGCATAAACCAACTCCCCTCGAACACAAACCTCACCAGCCAACGCTGCCCTCTGTGCCATGAGGAGGCACAAGCTCCGCCTAGGGAAGGGCAATATCGGCGCTGCCAGCCCGCCAGCAGCTCACGCCGCCGAGCCGCGGTGGTGCCAGGCCGTGGGAGCACGGGAGTCCCGAGGGCAGCCGACCAGCTGCTGCTCCCGCCTGACCGCCCCGTGTCCCGCCCCCGGCGCCGGGTGACCGCCGGCACCGGGCCTGGGCTACGGGCTCGGGTTTGGGCGAGGCCCGCATGGCATAACCGCGGCAGGCGGGGAGGAGGCCGAGCCGAGCCGCGCCGCCAGCACCGCTCTTGCTGTTAACGCCCGGGGCCCTCAATGGGCCCCGGGCGGCTAACGGCGGGAGGAGCGAGCCCTGCCCGGGCCGCCCTCGAGGGCAGAACCGTCCAGTGCCAGCGGGGCCCGCAGGCGGCTCGCGGGAGCCCTCACAGCGCGGGGGTCCCGCTCGGGGACGCCAGGCCGCGCTCCGACCTAAGATGGCGCCGGTCTCGCCNCGCACTGCCTGACGGGAAGCGCGGGTCGGACACATCGCGGCGCCCGAGATTGGGGCGGGGCCGGGGAGGGGCGGGGCCGGCGCCATGTGCTGGGCCTCACACCCCGGGTCGGCACCGTCGCCATGTGTCGGGCCTGACACTCCGGTACCAGGAACTGCAGCCATTTGCCGGGCCTCACACCGTGCTATAGCACCGCCGCCATGTGTCGGGCCTCACACCCCCAGTACCAGGAACTGCTGCTGGTTTTGGGCCTCATGTCCCAGTACTGCACTGCTGCTGTGGGCCAGGCCTCATGTGTAGCAGTCCCAGCCCAGTCTCGCGCTGCCTGCTCACTGCTTTGGTGACGGCACACAGGGCCACTGCCATGCTGTTAGGGAATCCAGCCAGTATCAAGAGAGGCTGGGGACTGAACAGATCGAGAGCAGGCCTGCCAAGAAGGACTTGGGAGTGCTGGTGGATTCAAGGCTTAACATAAGCCATCAGTGTGCACTTAAAGTCCAGAAAGCCAAATGTGGCCTGGCCTGCATCCAAAGCAGTGTGGGCAGCATGGGAGGGAGAGGATTCTGCCCCTCCACTGTGGTGAGACCCCACCTCAAGTACTGCATCTATTTCTGAAGTCCCTAGCACAGGAAGGACATTGACCTGTTGGAGCAAGTCCAGAGAAGGCCACCAAGTTGATCAGAGGTAAAGAGACCTCTCCTATGAGGAAAGGCTTGAGAGAATTGGGATTATTCAGCCTGGAAAAACAAGGTTTCAGAGTAACCTAATTGCAGTCTTTTAGTACCTGAAGGGAATTTATGGGAAAAATGGACCAAAACTATTTACCGCAACCATGTAGTGGCAGGGCAAGGGCAAACGGGTTCAAAACGGAAGAGGGTAGGTTTGGATTAGAGAGTAGGTTTGGATTAGATATTAGGAAAAAATTGTTTACTGTAAGGGTGGTGAGGCCCTGGAATGTGTTGCCCAGGGAAGTTGTGGCTGTCCCATCCCTGGACATGGTCAAGGCCAGGTTGGATGGGGCTCTGAGCAGCTTGGTCTCATTGAACATGTCCTTGCTCACAGCACGGGAGTTGGAACTAGATCTTTAAGGTCCTTTCCAGCCCAAACCATTCTGAGATTGTTTGCTCCACCACCCAGGAAGCACTCTGGCTGTCATATTTGCACCACTTGAGCTGGGACCGAAGCCCCTTGGCAGCTGCACCTCCCACACTCGCACAGACCAGATTTTCTTACCAGCTTGGCCACAGGTCTCACATAGCAATGTCTCAGATGTCCCGATCCTTAAAATAATTTAATCATGGTGTAGAAACTAAGTAATGAAATAGCAACTCGAGCTGGGTACCTCTCAGGAGGACCCTCTGGGTTTTTGTACCCTCACAGTCTAAGGGCACAAAGTCTGGGGGTCGTTGGCTCCTGCCACGTCTTTGTGTGTCCCTCACCTGGCCGGGCCGCAGGTCCCCGGGCCCTTTGTTGTGCAAAGGGTCGGCAGTTCACGGCTCCTTGCCGAAGCTCTCCTGCCCGCCCAGAGCTGAGCCTGCAGCTCCAACTGCATCTGCCCCCGGAGCTGCCAGCACTGAACGGGTTCCTCAAAAATGCGTCCCGGACCCGGGAGGGCCCCAGGGCCCAGCACGGTTCCCCTCAGCGGGGCCCCCGGCGCAGCCCCCGCTCGCCGAGCTGGCGGTGCCGCCGCGGGGCAGCCCAGGGGGGCGGTCAGGCCTTTCCCCCGCGCGGCAGCCGAGCGGCAGCACTAGGAACTCCCCACAGCCCTGTGGCCAAACAAAGCCGGGGACAGCTGTACCCAGAGTTAACATCGAATACAGACAGCCGGAGAATACACCACACAGCGTGCTGCTACAGTCAGCGGAGCAGGATAGATACTAAATGCTGTTAAGACTGAAGGTTCGTTGTGCACCTGTGTTCTCATTTAGCAGCTGGGTTAAATATCAATCAAATATATGATCAACTGTTCTAAAACTGTTCTTTATTGGGTAAAACATTCCCATTACTTTCAGTAGGATATCACAGAACTGCTGGACACAGCCTTACCTCGGCAATGGAGCCACAGTTGCTGGAGAAAACAGCTCTGGAGCACAGCACTTCCAAGAGTTGCGGTTTCACTCGCTTCAGAATTTGCATATGAAAATCTCTGAATGGAAAGGTGACTAAGAAATGCAATTTTTCTCAAGACTTTTTGTCTGTAGAGCGGTCTCCCCCTGGCCACCAATTAAGAATGCTCCCAGGTTTGAATTTGAGTTTTTTCAGTTTTGCTGTTTATTCTACGCTAATTAAAAAAAACCCAAAAACCAGCACAAAAAACCCAAACAAACAAACCCCCAACCAAACAAAAAGCCCCAAGCCAACCAACCAACAAAAAAAAAAAAAAAAAAAAAAAAACCCAAACCAAAAAACCACAAAACCCAAACACCAAAAAAACCCCAAAACCAAAAAACCCAAAACAAACAAACAACAGAATCCACCACCAAAGTATGATGCTTTAGTAAAATATGAAAATATTTCTGGTCATTTTTGAAGATAAATAATAGGAAAGTACTTAAACATATGTAATCTATATCTCCATTTCTTCAGCCCATACTTCTCACAACTTACTGTTGTATTATCTGTCATAGCTGCCTTCAGAAATACACAGTTTATTTAGTGTAAATTCTCTCTCAAATATAGGGTTTTTTTCAGATGAGTGAGTGAAGTGTCCATCTCCATCTGAACTTAAGCTCTAAAGATTTAAGGACTGTGTTTAGCCTGGAAAATATTCTATTCATTTTAACTAATATCTTCAGCCTTGAGATGCTTCCACAGTAGTTTGGAACCTTAGAGAAGTGAAGGAAAAATCCCATTAGTAACTAAATAATTGCTGCTTCGTGATTGTGCCATTAAATCTTTTAGTTATTACAGTTTAGTAGTTAAACAATTACTAAATTATGCCCTTCTGCCAAAGAAGGAAGAAAAAAGAGAGAAAGAAATATTCTTTGTATTTGGCAGATAATGGAGCAAAAGGATGGGAACCAGAGAGTGGAACTTATTCTAAGCAGTAGTCGATTTATTTGAAACACGTGTTTTCAGCTACTAATCTACCTACTAAGAAATCGTTGTAGGTGTTTATGTTCCTTCTAAAGCAAGATAAACATAAAGAAAATATTAAGATTACAGGGTAAAACATTGGAAAATTCTGAAATAAGAAAACCAAGATCAACTTTGCTCATTTTTGTAATTAAATTTGTACATTCCAATGGTGCACAATTGCATACTGTCTATTCTGCAAGGCCCTGCCTAAGTCCATGGACAAATTGGTTTGAGTGTCATGTTTTTACATCATCCCACAAAGGCGTGAGAGCAAACCAGAGTTTATCAAGTGAGAATTAATATGCATTCGTAACTCTAAAACGCAAATTAATAAAGGATAGTAAGTAGTCCCCATAATTACAAAAAAATACAGGGAGAACTACAGACATATGATACACTCTAAAGAAAAACTTAGCAGAAGCTGAAAGAACAATTGTATTTAATGCAGTTGGGTAGCATGCGTGCACTGTTGATGATAGCAGTACAGCTAAGCTTGAAAGTTAACCAGTCTGAATTACTTCCTCTGTTATTACAGTCTACTGGCCTGGGACTTGCTAAAGAGACATTCCTTCACCTCTAGAGAGGTATTGAGAGCAATCTCTCATCAATTTCTGGGTTTTGTCTTAAAAAGCACAATCTGTGCCAGAGTAATCGATTGATTGCTGTATCCCTCAATGGTCCAAGCTGCTTCTATTGCTTGTTGCAGGTTAAAAATCTGGGGGAAGCACTACTAAACTACAGTGACAAATACACCTAATGATGATTCTTTCATTATTATTTTTATTTTAAACTCTACTAAACTCCATGTTGTGTCTGGTCTCTATTTGGATGTGATCTGGGAATCAGAGGGCAATTGTCTAGTCCTGATTTTGTATGTCAGTAAAAAACCTGTAGCAGAGTGGGGAAATCTTGCTCATTAGCACTGAAGTCTGGGTTTGTTTAATATTGTTTGTTGTTCTTTGAGGCACTAGACACAGACAGCAAGTACCAACCCGCATGACATTGCAACTGTAGCTGCTGCCAAAGCTTCATTAGAATAGATATGTTCAGATGGGAAGACTGTAACTATGAATACACAAACAGATACTAAATGAACATCTGCAACACAAACACTATTCAACACATGTAAGGTTTACTCATATATTCCATAAGGTACACTTGTAAAATTGATTGCGTTTAGTCTGCTGTGGCTTGTTCTTACAGTATCATACCTTCAGGAATTTGGCACAAGTATAAACACTAAGGGGTGATCTAATCTGTTTATAACATTATTTTGTAATGCTTGTTAGGCACATGTAACATGTTTATAGTGTCCTTTTTGAGACAATATGAAAAGTCTCAAATATGCAACCCTGAAGAAAGCATAAGCTTCCAGTCTTTGAAAGTATGCTTCTGTAAATGAAGAGAAAAACCCCAACCCAAACAATAAATTGCCTTTTTAAACACTTCTAACCTATCATTATGCAGAATAATAATGAAAAATCAGCATCTAGGAGAGCCAGTGTCTCATCAGTGTGTATATATTTCTCCTGTCAACATTACCCTAACTCACCAGATGAAAACGGAGCCTAAACTGCTTGAAGTTACAAGAAATGTTTGAATTGGATGAGCTGTATCAGAGTGAAAATGGCTACAGAGCCATTACTAGTACAAATCCAGTTTGTTCATGTGGAAGCAAAAGAAAAATATTTCTTAATTTTTTTTTTCCCAGCAGTTTTTCATGGTAACTTCAGGTTAAAAGAAGTTCAGTAGATTAACATGAAGAAAAAAGAATTGAGATAATTTCGTTTTTATTTAAGAAATTGGTCTTGGAAAAATGATACTATGTACATCCATTTATTGCAACTGCTCACCCAGTTCTCAGAGCAGAGACACGGAGCATACACCTTGTCTACTGGAATTTTATCCTTCCTGTTTGAAGAAATTCAATCCAAAATATCTACTGCTGTGTGTAATTTACAGAGTAAAGAAAATCCAAGCAAACAGATATTTGGTTTAGCCTCTGCATCCACTTTACTCAATTAAGTAATTCAGTAGTAAAGAACATTGTTTCACTGGGTTGATGCCAGACTCTGTTATATTGGCAGAAGCCTTAAATAGCATGAAAGGTGACATAACACCAACTCAGCAAATGACCTGGAGCCCCTTGTTGAAAAATTACACTACTGGGTAAAGTTTACAGTCATATTTACTGCTTAAAAAAAAAAAAAGTGAGTAATATATATCTATTGGAGCAGTTGTCTTATTGACAGCAATTGTCATACTGACAACAGCTATACTGCAAGAAACCTACTGCTAGATTGGTTTCCCTCTCTCACAAGCCTTGTCAGAGAAAGAAAGATATGTTATTTTACCAAGATACTGTAGTTCATTAAAATATGGTGAACAGATATTCAACAACATGTGCCCTTGTTAACAGGAAGTGAAAATTTATTCTGTGATGCTTCCTTTTGTTGTGATTTGTAAAAATTATTTACCTCATGCAAAATATTAACCATTGCTCATATAGGATCCCACAAGCAAACCACATTCTTTTGAGCAGACAAAAAGAGGATAGAAGAAAAGAAGAGAAGAGAAGAGAAGAGAAGAGAAGAGAAGAGAAGAGAAGAGAAGAGAAGAGAAAAAAGAAAAGAAAAGAAAAGAAAAGAAAAGAAAAGAAAAGAAAAGAAAAGAAAAGAAAAGAAAAGAAAAGAAAAGAAAAGAAAAGAAAAGAAAAGAAAAGAAAAGAAAAAAGAGAAAAGGACAAGTCCAAAAGACTGTTAAAACTTGTAGAAGTACAATGCTCCAATGCAGCTTGTAAGCTATTGCAGATAGTACTGGAAGTGATAAATGATACTTCTACTTTGAAATCATAAGATAACTCACATTGCCTTTCTATGAGTTGCTATTGGGAAGATTTTAAAAATACCTGAAGAATAAACATAGAAACACATTACTAAGCTTCTAAGCAGAATTTTCTCATAGTCCAAAACCCCCAAACTTATAACTATTAACTTCCAGTTTCCTTTTCTTGCTTATGAATCTAGCCAGTCATGTCCTGGGGTTTTGCATTCACACTGCTTTATGAAGTTTAGGAACCAGCAAAAGAAAGTATTGCCCTCTTAAATATTCTACTTATTTCATGTGACTACTGTATCATTGCCTTTCTTTGAACAGCTTTTTTTGCCAGGTTCTACTGAGAACAGTGTCTAGAAGATAAACATTTTTTCAGTTTTAGAAAGTTCCCCCATAGCACATGAATGATAACTTTAAAATAGTAGAATTATATATTTTTTTAAAACCTTATTAAAAAAAAAAAAGATTGTGCTGTTTTGTTTGGGGTTTTTTGTCATAAGTTTTGTGATCCACTGACTGCTATTTATAAAGCTGTCCAGCAGGCCTCATATCTACACAGCTGTTTCCTTTTTGCTTCAGTATTCAGTGTCAACTTGTTTATCTTTACTTCAGGGTCCCTTCTGTTGGGCATATAGTGTTCTTAAGAGAAGGTTTTGTACTCTTCAAGAAAAGCTACAAAACAAAGTTGTGAGCAGCAACTCTAAAACAGAGTTGATATTATCAGGAGCAACTCTATAGAGTTGATATTATCAGGGCTCTCCATCATCTCCAGATTCTTGAATATTTGGTCCTTGACTAAAACTTAGCCAGTTTATAATTCCCTTGCCAAATTACAAAGCAGAATGCATGCATCCTACCTTGACTACCTGTGTCTGACAGCCTGGAGGGGTTTGTGCTTCAACCAAAATGCAAAAGGCATCTGAATGTCATGGTGTTGCCTGCCTGATTGGTGTCTGTATGGACTCAGCTCTGAAGCATCATGCTTGTCATGTAGAAGCATGGAGAAAGAGTCAAAAATTAATGTAAAGAATATAATCTCTTATTTATTCCTGTACCTTTGAAGAGTAGAATTAACACAATACTAAATTTGGTAGGATTGTCTATAAGAAATTATTTTTTTAAATGTCATTTCTAAAAGATTAAACTTTCATTTGGCTTCTTAGAGGTATTTGGCCCAGTTTACTGAGGAAAGGAGATTTGTGCAACCATAGCACACATAGCCCATTAATAGGTTTTGAGAGCATAGGCTGATTTGAGACAAATTTGATGAAAGAGTAGACACTCCTTTAAAGTAATTCAGAACTTCAAATTTTTGTAAAAGAAAATACCCAGGATGAGACTTAGAATGAAGAGATGCCCATTCTCTCCAGGAGAGGTCTGAGAAATGCTACAGCTGTGGCTTCCATCAGTTTACAAGCAAGAGCCAAGTTTTATTTGTTGTGATTCTCACAGACTTGAGTTCAGAAAGGGAAAGCACTGTTACATCCCAGTAACTGCTGAGCTCTGAGGGCATGGATGGCACGTGAGCAATCAGTCTGAGTTGGCTCCCAAGCAACACCTAAAGTCCAAATGACAGTCTGTGTGTCATTCTATCACCTCTAACATTTCTTAGCTGTTTTTTCACAAGCAGAACTATTTAGCTGAATATCTGTGTATTACTTTCCTGAGTCCTACAAGTATTCTTAAAATAATAATATTCTTAAGTCTCAAACTAGAACTTACAGCTCTTTTTGTGCAGCATATAGAGGAAGGAAAGAAGAAAATTTCTGTGCTAACCTCACTTCAAGTTCAGTATCTTTGCTCTGTTTCCTGTATTTCAACTCCATAGTGCTCTATTTCCGCTCAATACACCCTATTATTATCCCTGTTTCCAGGGTTGCATAAGTGCATAAAATTAGTAAAAATATCCTTTAATTTCTTACTTCAAATTCTGTGTCTGGCTGGCCAATGCAACTTTTCAGCCCAGCTACAGTAAAGGTAATAGTGGAGTGCTGTAGACTCATGTAATGGGCTGGTAGCAATAGAGGCCAACACATCATCAGAGCCTGTAGCAATAAAAGATTGTAGAGCTAAATCTTAAACAGTAGAGTTATAGGAGAACAAAGTTTGACAGGTGCTTTTTTAATCTCTGAGTGAAGATTCATGGAGAGAAACTGGAATTCCATATGACATTGCAATTGATGGTATTGCATAGGCACTAGCTGAAAATTCTTGTCACTGAGGACAACAGAAATGCCATTCTGATGTTAAAACAGCTGAAGATTACTTTACATTATATGAACAAGCAACATTAAATCACAACAATGCAATGGGAATAAAATCCATCCTGACAAAAAAATACAGGTGAACAGAAGCTGCACAGAATTCTTTAAGGGATCTTGATCATCACATTCTGCATCCCACAGATTTCTAAAAAATGTTTTTTATGTGCCTGCAGCAGACATTTGCAGGGTGATTTCCTTAATTATGCTACTATATTAGTACAAATCTGTGTGCAGTAAAAGATATATTTTCTAGACCTTAAATATCTAGCAACACACTGAAGCCCTAAACAATTTGCAGTTTGCAGATAATTTCGTTGTCACAAACAAAAGATGTCAGACTAGTAGTTTTCTCTAGTGTCCCACTTCTAGGATGTGGATTCCTTGGGAAGCATTAACAATGAATCAGTCAACTGCTCTGCTTCTGTTTAGACAGGTGGAATACAGGCAGTAAACTACTACAATAAACAAGATACCTATGTGAATTTGACAGAATTTTTTAAAACCTGTATTTTGGCATGTTTTCTAAACTACTGTAAACACTGTGCATATCCTTTACTATAAGCCAGAATTACCCACCAGGTCTGCCAGTCCCCAGAATCAGTGTTTTAAAAGGCCATGTACAAGTGAGTGAAAAACAGCTCTTCACTTTGGTGGTTCAAGATAGGGTAATATTTTATTTTTCAGGAAAGAGAAGTATGAGATCTCAAAAAGAATATCAAGAAGAAGTGGTATATATGAGGCAGTGATACTTAGCCTTCTGTTCAGAGCTGTTATTCTAGAGAAGACTCATTGGCATTGACAGACAGTTAATTTTTAAATAAAACAATCTTTTTGGAAGTTAACCAAGTGGAATTCACTCACAGATTTAGCATCACACCTTGCTTCTATCTATATATGCTGTGTGGACTAAAGCTACAATTTTCAGACAAAATGCCAATACCCTGACAAAATATATTAAAAAATGCACCTGTGAAAAATTGGGCATTAATTATAAACTGTATCTAGTGGTTTAAACTACGGGACTGCTCTTGTTGTTCAGTAGCAAAGCGCTCACTTGGGAAACTTGTGTTATCATTTTAGAGCAGTTTTTCAGATGAGTTTTCTATTTCAGCAGCTAATTGGAAACGATTTGCAGGAGCAGCCACATTCATTCACGTTGTTAACCACCTAATGATCTATAATAGGGGAAGAGATACTGTTTTCGTGGTATCATGTAGTCATCTAATTCTTCTAAGGTACCTTCAATTTGATATTATTTTGGAGAGGAATGAAATGTACCCACATGATAAACATATCATTTTAAACATCAGCCCCCAGATATTCTTGTGTCCATTAACACAACATTGCTTCCTCACCATATAAAATACAATATTGTGCTGATTTGCATAGAAATAATTTAATTTTACTAATTTCTACTGTAGCTTATTAAAATAAAATTGTTTTAAGTTAGAACGGTTTCTGCAGTGTCTTTACCCAGATATTTATTGTTTTGGTTCCATTTCTATGAATTTTAGAAAATACCAAGAAAAGGATAACAGATAACATAAGTATCTGAAGAGGAGTTAAACAACTAAATTAAGCAACTAGAAATTAGGCAGGTGCAGAATAGCAATAGCAATAATGGTGATAATATCAGTTTTAAGTTACGCTTTTCTTCTATGATCTATCCCATACAGATATAGGACACAGCATCTTCAGAATTTTTTCACAGCAAAAAAACCAACCCCAATTTATTTGATACTCTTTCTCCCTAACTACATTTTTTCTTTTCACCAGTCATTAAGAAGTCAATCATCCAAATGCAGCATATTGCAACTTAATTCCATTTCCTATTTACCAGTGGTTGAAATCAGTGCTAAGAACACCCTGCACCTGATTTCCATGTTTTTATGAAAAGCCAGATCTTAATTAGACTTCATGCTCACCATTTGAAAAATACGTTAATTCTTTCACCATTTTCAAGGAAACCATCTATCCAATGCAAATATTATGCGTGATTTCTGATTACTCCTGTTGGACTTTTTTTATGGTGAGAAAGTGGACATTATGAGAATTTTAAGCAATAGTCTGAGGTAAGTCTTCTTTTTGACTAGTGGAATGGTTAGATACTATCCTGGCTGTCACCTGGACACAATCTCAACATGAGGCTGAAATGAGGAGGGCGGGCTTCAGTTAAGGAGGAAAAAAAGCTTTAAAAAATGCCTTTGGTTTGTTTTATATCTGCAGTAGTCAAGATCCAGAAGAATGAGAGCTGGCGAAATGGCTGAATAAATGGAAACTTGGGCACAGCAGATAGCCTGGTCTGTGGTAGAGCCTCACAGAAATGAGAGAAGACCCATGAGAAATGAAAATCAGCTTTTGCATCAGCAGACCCAGGTGGACTGCTGTGATTTACAGTACCATGAAGGCAGTAGGAACCAGTGACTGACACTGGCCAGACCTTTGTCTCTGGTGGCCCTGAGAACATCTGGCAGCAGAAAAGAAGGTGGGTAGTTTACTGCTGTTATGGCAGAACTCTTGCTTTTACTACAAGATGAACCACGTATTTCACTTCACGTCAGCAACTCAGAAATAACGTCATTTCATGTTCTTCTTGGCCACTATATAATAAAATTTAGTTGTTCTTAATGCAGCCTATATCTATGGTTGCTGCAATTTCTCTGTTGTATGAGTAACTCTGTTGGTCTCACCAGATGTTCTATACAGGAAATCTGACTTTGTCTTGTCATGATTTTCCTCTTCCCACAACTGATTTAACATTGGCAGACCTGTAACACAATCTTAGGTACTTTGCAAGCTTGTCTCTGTATATCTTCCTACAAGCAGTGAGTGTTTTGGGCTGCTGTTCTCTCTTTATGCCTTGCTTATATCAAAATCCAACACTGATATGCTACATTTTTTAAATGGCCAATAAAACTTTAATTTCAACCATTGCAAATATACTGCCCACCTAGAATTTGCTCTTTTGGTGGGAAAAGGTTACCTTAGGAGACATAAAGCACTTCTCCTTCTTTTTCCATATATGACCTTATAAACAAAAATCTGTGTTTTTCTCACACCATAGATTTCTCTTACAAAAAACACCAATACCAAGTGAATAATCTAGGAGGCTTTCCACCCCCAAGTTCTTGCACTAGCATCTTGACTACCAGATACTCTAGTAATCTTCATTCAGTGTGTTAACACGTGAACCAAAGGTCTCACTACATGATTCTCAGTGTTAAACTGTAATGTTTTGTACTATTCCATTTTAAACAACAGTATTTCTCTGTACACCTTTGTCTGAATCTGGCCTTTCTTAAAGAATATTAGAAGAATTCATTTAAAATGTGAGCGTGAACCAAAATAACCTGAGGGTCATTATAATCTGCAAGAAATATATCCCGTACAGTAAAATATTAAATTATAAACTTACTGTATGTTGAATACCAACCAAAACATCAATTCTAGGATATAATCAAACTGATCATCTTGTACCAGTGTATTTTTGAATAATATGCAGACTTACTGTATTAAAAGAGGATTGGCAAAGCCTTTTTTCACCAATGTTTGTTTATAGTAATCTGAAAAACCTGTATTGAGACCTTGAGAATAACTCTTGCAAACCTATGACTACTTTAGGAATTCAATTCCATCTGTATGCTCTACGAAGGTCTCTTTTCTACAGGTACATCATATATTTTACAGTACTAAAGAGGATAACAATGCAGCACGCAACAAGGGCACATTGCTAATAATCCCATTCCCATTAAATATTTAGAATTCTGTCATATTTCATAAATGGCACATAGAAGTAACAAATTAGAACAACTACATGCTGATGAAAATGACTAGTTAAGAATTAAAAGCTGTGAGAGGAAGCCATTGCTTAAAAACAAAATCCTCAAAGGGAAAAAAATGCAGTTACAATAATTTCTAAATGTTTTTCCCCCTTGATTTTTTGTTCTCCTATTGCAGTACTAGGGCAAGAACGGAAATTTCTGGATATTCTGGACATGTCTGTAATATCAAAAGAAATAATTTGATCTCTCTCATCTATAAAATTGAAATATTACATCTTGTATAGGCTCGGGGCAGTTCTCATGAGAAATGGAAAATCTTAGTTTGCAGTGATGCCCCTTAAATTTTGCACTGAGTCAGACCCTGACACAAATCATAGCAGCTCTAATGCTGTTCCAGTTGAAGCAATGGGTACAAGCCTTTGGCTCTGTAGCTGTTACCACATCATGAGATTGGAACTATTAATGAAAAATTGGAAAGTACGAATAGGGAGAGCTGCAGCCTCAGCAGGTTCCAACAGAGAAAGTATTTGAGCTTCCCCCACCTCTCAGACAGTTTTTAAAGGTTTAGCCAGAGACCCTGACAAGCAGCACAGATCCACAAAGCTACGTCCACTGTTTGGCAGCACCTGCGTGGGAGAAGGGCAGCAGGGCCTCAAACACATGCAGCAATGCCAGGGATTTCTGCTTCCTGTAACCCACCCAGGTTTGTGTTTGCTCCGTGCAGTCAGATCAGAGCAAAGCAGATGGGCTGGGCTCCACAAGTACTGAGTAATACTGGTTATAGCTTTGGATGACAAAACGTTGTCCGTTTTTCTTTTAGGAAAACGTAAATAGAGACGCACCCACAATTTCACATTATAGATGCTTTCTAGCCCTCTTTACATTTAAAGATCAGTCTTCAGTAATCCCATTTGAACTATTCCCTTACAAAGTAGTTACACCAAAAATCTCATAGTCCATCTATGCCTTTGTAAGGGTCTACAAATTAAAAGTGAAACATCTCCAAATGGAGTAGTTGGGTATTCTAAAAGTTTAGGAATATTCTAGCACTTACATTTTAAATCTTATTACAGAAAATGCATCTTTCCAAAGGACAACACAATTTTTATAACCAGATATCCAGTGGATTTCACACTGTATTAACAACTTGTGGACAATTAACAAGATTTTTCTATTATTTGACTTCAGACTTCAGCCTTCTTCAGGCTGGAATACCAGTATTTTAAGATTAGTATTTTGTATCTGAACATTAGCAATAGAACTAAAGCCAGTAAATATCCTTTAAATTAAATCCCAAATCATAGCCAACATTAAGTTGATATGGTGCAGCACAGAGCGGTCTACAGGGAGTGGACTTACTCCATACTACTCATAACACATGGTTTTATCTTAAGCTTCCTTAGTCTGCATATGTAGATAGTGTGGATTTCCTGAAATTTTGATGTACACATTAAGAGTTTGATTTAGAGTAATTTTCAAAATGTTTACTTGTTTTGCTTAATATGAAAGGAAACATTTTGAAACTTAAGAATTGCTGAATTAGGCTCTAAATCTCTTACACTCTCAACCAAAAATGCTGGTAGTCTTACTCACTCATGTCATGTAAAATACTTATTAGATGATGATCCTCAGGGACAACCCAAGACACCCTCTCCTTAACAATAAGTTAACACCAGCTCTTGAGTAGTGTAAGAATTTCAAATATGGACTCTGGGCATTTGTTCTATTGGTTTATCTGGTTATGCCTGTGAATGGCATCAGACAGATCAAATATAATGACAGAAGATTATAAATGCTTGTGTAACATAGAAAAAAGGCTTCCTGATAAACGGAGTCTCTGGGCCAGCATTGGCAAAGCTCCAATAACATGGCCAAGAAACTGCCAATTAGTTGTGGTTGCTAATCAGCTGTATGATATTAGCTGCTGGTGCTAAAACCAGAACCTTTGCAAGAAAAATGTAGATAAGAAACAAGAATGCATCACAGAGCCTTTTTTTAAAGTAGGTATTTCAAAATATCTGCAAGATGTTATATCTTTCTTTATCACCTGCTCAATGCAAGAAAGAAATGGAGTGTTTCATGCTGGGATTTATAATCTCCGTGGACTGTACCATGATATCAAAGATTAAGTCAGCTACCATCTGCTTCATTTTATGCAAAATGGATGTGGCCCTTGAACTTCTGGCAATTTTCTAGTTCAATCCTCCACGCAGATTTCTAACACTCCTGCTTTACAGGATATCCTATTACTTATCTCAGACAGTAAATTTTGCTAATCGTGGTCAACTATTTGTTGACCATGTAGACTGTGAGAGAGTAGCAGGGCAGAAAGGCTTCTACTCTTGGTTTTTATGAAAGCCCTAAAAGAATGTTCTGAAACAGTATGTATATGTACACTTTTCACTATAAGGAGCTAAAATCATTCTTTACCGCAAGATTTCTGCAAGTGTCACAGGAGTGCTTGATTACTAGGTTTCACTCTTTTAAGCTTTTTTTTGAATACACAAATCCTGTTAAAATTCAAGACTAAAGGCTGAGAAAGGTGATAATTCAAGAAGCTTGATGCAAACAAATATTTTAGCAAACTCAGCCATGTCATTGCAGTAAACATTTTGACTTTGAAAAAAACTTGCAGAACTTGAGATCTTTTTCAGGGTGTCATTCAACTTCAATAATGTAAAAATATATTTTTCTGAATTATCAATACCTCTTAAAAATCTTTGTTCAGTTGATAGATTTTTTACATTTATCTTCAAGACAGCATTTTATTACATGAGGCTGAGGTAATACTTTGTAGTTACGTTTAGAAAGAAACTTGTAATATTTCTATCTTCAAAGATTCCAGATGTGGTGGAATGCTGTGACTCTCTGTTTGGAATGCACTACAAATTAACACTGTGTTTCTTACATTTCAATGTGTGAAAAATGCTCAAATGACATTTGACTTCATTTTAAAAATTCACTTGTGCTTAGTTTTGCATTTATTAAAAATGAAACGTGGACTATTTTCCCAAAAGTCACACCCTGATCTGCCTGTAAAATATTTCCTTTTTAATTTTAAAATGTCGGAACAGGAAATATAACTCCAAAAAGCCATAATTGTTTTCAAAGTATGTTTTTAAATTTTACTATTTATTGTTAGGAAAGATAGAAATCAAGAATAGCAAGCATACAAAGGTGAAATTAATTCACCTTTTGAACTCTCAACATACACATATTTAGGATTCGATCCTGGTAGCCCTAAACAATTTATCAAATCCAGGGACCCATTCATATTCAGATAAAGGCTGTGATAGCAGGGATTTCTTATCTTCAAAGAAGGAGAGAATTCAGAATCTCAGTAGAAAGAAAATCTCTATACTTCTGATAAGAACTGTAACTGTTTCCTTTGAAGACTGACACTATGAAGGATTCCTGTTCAGAGAAGCCTGTGTGATATCTTTAAGTAATAATTTCTGGACTTAGATGTCACACACTGCAAAATGCAAATATTTTGATGAGGGAGCATGCTAGAAGTTGGAACTTACAGGAACTGCAATGGGTACAGGAGCAGACTGAACTAGAGCAGTGGCATCGTGGAAGTGGCAGTCTAAACAGAGCTCCCATGGTTACCAGCATTTTCCATTTGTTGTCATTTCACTCTCATCAGAGAGACATTTATGTCACAGTGACTACTGATAAAGGAGTCTGCAGTGCGCCTGCAATAGTGACTCCAGGTTTGAAAGACTGATGGCTTTTCAGAGACATTCCTAGTTTAGCGCCTTATGATGGATTTTGGCATGATGCCAAGACTTTAATTTTGCAGTGTATTAAATAAAAACCCAACCAAATAAAAAGAGCAAAGTATTAGCTATAGTACAGATAAGGCCCCTCTTGTCTATGCAATTTTTTTGGCAGAATTATTACTTTTCAGACTATTATCTTGACCAAAACCAGAAATTCTAAGGCTCAGGTAGGTCCAGGTGCGTATTTACTATCACATCTCTCAAAAGCTGTTAGTCCATTGTCCCTTTGTTAAATGTTAAGTCAAGAAGTCTGTAAATGCTATGGGGCATGGAATGTGTTTAAATTGTCTTCAGGACAAGAAAGAGATTGTATGCTTCCTATGTGCTACCTGGTAGATTCTGGAACTGAAAAAGATGCAACAGAAAGCATTTGGGAAGTTTTGAAGGAGACTGTGTAGTTTTCCTCAAATGTTATTCTCACGCTGTCTCATTCACTTCCAAATTGTGCAGTTTTGACCTTTAAATTTTTCCCCGGCTTCCTTCCAAGAAACGTTTGAGCCCACAGGACAATTTTGAAGATGTTTGTCTTAAAAACTTACTAACTGAACTTACTTTGAAGGGGAACAAGGCTGGCAAGCACAACAGAGAAGTTATTTTTCCCCTATAATGATTTATCCTTTGATGCATAGACAGATGGTCATGATCTCGTCCTCCTCCACCCATGGATTTTTCTAAAATGACACCCAAGTTTTTCTTGGCAGCAGTTAGAAAGTCTGGCAAACACTCACTTCAGCTCCAATTATATTGACCACATTAATGCAGAAGATCAGCAAATGAAATGTTCCATATTCATTTGGAAGAGATGAACTAGAATTTGCAATGAAATAAAATAAACATGAATTAGAAACAAATGCCAGCTACTTACCTCCACCCTTATATCTAAGGATTTCCTGTGGCACATTTTTTTACAGAATGAATGCTTCTTAAGGCAGTAGCACTTAATAGAATTAGATTTCTGAGAATGTCTTCATGGACAGAATAAAACCACTTGCTCTGAGTGTTTTAAGGAATATTAGAGAATAACACGTTCCTTCCGATCTCCAGGGACACCAACTCTTCAGATGAATGTTATCTCTAGATTTAATATCAAAGCTTTTCACACTTCTCTGTGCTTGTCACAAACTCTCTGGGGCATGGGAAAAGCAACCAGGAATGTGACTAATTCCCACTCAAAGGCTTCTAGCTAAATATTTTTTTCAAGGCAGTACCTACCATCCAAGATGTATTTCTTCAGCAAGGCAAAAATGAGGAAATCTCGCTGGCAATTCTTTTTCCACACAGTTACAAGTTAACTTCTTGCTGGTGTCACTGTGTGCTGTGACAACTGCATGTTAGCTCCTGCCTGCTTGTAACTGCTGGGCAGGTTAGTACTCCTCCACCAGTATATGGGCCATCCCAAATAGCTTTACCTGTGGCAGCTAAATAACAAGGACAAGGTATATCTTAAGACAGTTTTATTGTAATTATTTATTCACCTGTGATCATGACTAAAGGCTTACCACATGTCTTTAGAAGGGACGGTAGGTAGAACTGTTTATCCTCTGCTAAACACATATATATATTTATGTAAATATAAAGAAATCTCATTAATAAAAATCCTATATTTTTCTACAAAACTTTAAATACCAACAAGTACATCAGTGAAGATGTCTTGTGATGATAATTTGTTATTCCACACAGACCATCTGA
This sequence comes from Platysteira castanea, assembly GCA_013397175.1. NCBI lineage: Eukaryota > Metazoa > Chordata > Aves > Passeriformes > Platysteira > Platysteira castanea. Next base: position 976,799 of record VYXC01009749.1, read on the forward strand.
TAGTCTGATTCTGAGTCTGATTTGTTGGCATGAATAGTATCAAATTAATTGTACTCAAGGTGTTCACAGTTTCAAACTATCTAAAATAAATTTCTAATTCTTAGATACGAAATTATCAAAGCCTTCTGATCATTCTACTTAGCAGGGAAACTCTTGTGCTTGTGTAACTATGCTTATAACAAGTGAACCTGGGCAACTGTATACTAATTCCCAGCATTGTATTTACACACACTAAAGCAAGTTTATGAATCAAATCTCTTCTTTCAGGTCTCTGAGTATTTTAAAGAAATGTCCAGTATTGAATCACAGCCAACAAGATTTGAAATGTCACCTTAAATCTCAAGCACATCCAGTCCTACTTTTTTATCAATTCTTATCTTTGCCATAAATCACACCCTCCTCTGCTGTAAATATTCATTACACAGCTGCAGCTCCTCCTTTAAGCTTGCTAGCACAGCTGGAACTGGAGCGTGCAGACCAGATGGCCAGTCACACCCCTACTTCCTATTGTCTGCAAAACACAAGAACTACTGCCAATAATCTCTGCTTCTGGGCCCATATCTTGTGTGTTTTAACTAACACCACCATTCTTCCCTCAGTTAAAAACTGGCCTGTATCACACATTCAACACCATCATACTTCCTTAAGGGCTTTTTCTACTATTTTATTAGCATCCTCAACTAATTCCTTTTTCCTTTTTTTTTTCATAAGGACAGTTTACTTTAAAAACACAGGCTTTTTCACCTGTTCTAGCCATACTGTGCAATGGAATTCTATTGTGCATTAACTCCAATATTTGTTTACTTCCACAAAAGAGCAAAAAAGGAAACAGGTGGTTTGTTTTTTTTTTTTTTTTTTGCTCCACACTTGACACATCATTTCCACAATAACATATACATAATGAAATGATATATATATTAAGAGCAAATTCATGAGGAGTTAGAGAAAACACCAGACTTACAGTAGGAAACAGGTTTGGCAGTTTCTCTACAGCAGTTTGTAAAAGTGTGGCCATCAGCTTGAGTCAAGTGTCAAGACTCCTCAAGGAGAATAGTGGCCACAGCAGCGTGTAAAAGAAATGGATGAAAAAGCTTGATATGCTGGAAAGATAACAAATGGGATCATTTTTCTGGTGGCACAGGGAAGCTGGGTCTTGGTATATTAATGCCTCAGTAATGTCATACTGAAAGGGCTGGCTAAATACATACTCAGTTTTTATTAAGGCTTTAACATTTGAAATAGACAATACTTACCATTAGTTCCAATGACATAGAAACAATATATAATATTACTAATGAATTTTTTGTTTGTTTGGGTGTTTGGGTTTTTTGTGCAGGTTTGTTTGGTATTTTTTAAATTACTATCATCTGAAAGGAGTTTGAAAAGTATAATTTTAAAAAAAAACAAAAACAATCTGCTCACCTTGGGAAGTATAACATAAAAATCTCTAGTTTTATTCATCAACCTTTCTAAGTGAGCCGTTTTTTGGCAGATTTTTTGTTAAACAAGTGCACATCTCCAAGCCAGTACAGCTGAGTCCTCTCTACAAATATGTTTAACTCCATGTGTGCAAGTTTTATTGCTAATAATCTAATCACATTTTGTGAGTCCAGCCTTTCTGCTGTACCTGTTGTTCCATTTTCACAAATATAACCCTTGTCCTCTAGTCATTTTAAAGTATCAATAATTTTCAAGTGCAACTGTTGTTAACCCCTGTGCTCAGCAGTTCTTTCTTTTTGAACTATTCCATTTGAAGGGAAGCCAAACATTTCTCTATGGGTAGCTTTTGAAAAGGGGGGAAATATTCCAACTCATTTGAATGGCACTTAATCTCTAACAATTAAAGGGAGAAAACAGAGTCTAAAGAAGCTGAAGTTTAAACTGTTTATTTGGAACATAGAAAGACAAAGAATGCTTTCAACCAAAATACTTATGATCTTTCTCATTCTTTAAAATTATCCTTTCATAAACCAGTAAAGCCTACAAACTCTGTACAGCAAACAGCAGATAGTGCTTATCCTCAGAATATTTGAAAGCGTAAACCTACTTCTAACTCCAAAGAGAATCTTCCCAGCAGCATCTCTCTCCTGTGAAATTCCTGCAGCTTTCTAGACTTGCTTGAATTAGCAACACCTGCCAGTTAAAGACCAGAGGGGAGGATGTGCCAGTGGGGAGAGATGCTGGCAGACAATCCTGCCAGTGCAAGGCAGTTCCCTCTGTCACCTCTGCTGCCCACTGCGGAACGGAGAGGGAGAGATGCAGTCTCTCATTTAGGGCAAATCCAGGATGGTAACATGTAGTTAGCCCAGTTCTTTTAAGACTCCAACACAACCAAGTCAAGATGAAACACTAATGTGATTTGTTTTATTTTCGGTTTCTCATTTTTACTGTTACGTTTTAACAACTCTGACAGCTTCTTTCTCTCAGTGGTCACGAGGCCTTGCCCTGTTGAATCAATTACAGTATTCCAGTTTCAAAGTAAAAGGCATAAATCATGATGACTGCATTAAGGAAGGTAGTCTAAATACAGAATCACAGAATAGTTGAGGTTACACCTAAATAGTGGAGTGAGTTACACTTAACTTGTAGAGTCAAACAGCCCTGCTCAAGGGGGAGCAGCTAGAGCAGGTTGTTCAGGGCCATGTCTCCAAGACTGGAGACTCCACAACCACTCCCAACAATCTATTCCAGCATTCAGTCACCCTCAAGGTGTTTTCTTATGTTTAGATGGTGTTTCAGTTTATGCCTATTTCCTCTTGTCCTGTCATGAGCACCACTGAGGAGAGTCTGATCATGCTCTGCTTGAAAAAAAAGGAAAAATATATTCCTGATCCTTTTGAAGTATAATTGTTTAGTAGCACCTGGAAATCCAATCTACCTCCAAAATTATATAAACATAGGTAGGAAGTGCTGTGGTGAGCCTTCAGTCAGGATTACAGGAAACATCTTCACGCTCAGCATCCTGAGCACTGTTTAGTAGTGTCTATAGTGTATCAACAACTTATAAAGAGTAGCATGAAAGACAGTGTGAGCCCTGAGAGGAACCTTCTTGTGGCCAGGATAGAGGCACTCCTCAGTGCAAGAACTGCAAGAAATCTTGTTCAATAGGTACCTAATTCTTTTCTGTAGCAAATTGCTGCTCAGTGGAGAGGCAAGAGGAATTGGAAGAGTACTACAAATTATCTGCTATTATAGTTATGTTTTGGCTATAACAGATGTCAGCAGCCTGGGAAGTGCTCTAATCCTTCCTACTCACCAGTAGGACCAGGGTCCCCCTCACCACCATTCCCAAGGGTGCTGTAGTCACTTCCCCCATTAAGACTGGCAGCTATGCCTGGTGAGCTGTTGCATCCTGTTTCCCTCTTTCTGTCCTTGCTGTCAGCCCTGTGTCTGCCCTCTCCTTACTGACTGAGAAGCACAAAACTTAGAAACACGGAAAATCTGTCCCTTTGAACTTGTTACCTGTACTCAGTGAGATGTGATTTTTAAGCCATAGCTTTATTTTACCATTATATGATATAAAGAGAAAATATGTGTGGAGAAGACAGGAGAATATTTACATGCAATTTCCATTCCCCAGTTTCATTGTTACTCCAAAACAGCCTTTGGATATATTTCACTGTACTTTAAGATACCCAGGATCATTCTCCTCCTTTTGTAACATTTGGTGAGTTATTTATGAACTTTCTGATATATGGTGCCCCAAATGCTCATAAGCTTTTTAAGACCCTTCATAAGTGATAAATTGTCTTATAGCTGCCTCCAGAATGTGACAGACTCAATTTCCTTGATTTCTGTTGCTTTTGTGTCTGTGGATGTCTTTAGGAAGCTCAGTAAACTAGAGCTATATCTAAATCTGTAGTAAAGAGACTATACTCAAATAAATACTTGAGACATCTGTTGAAAACAAATATTGGTTTAGTGAATAATGTTTTTAACAATTATTTTATAATATGTCTTTTCAAACCTTCTGCTATAGTTAACATATGTATATGTAGATAAATATGTATTTAAATAATTGACAAGTGCAGCTACATTCTCATGTATGTGGTCTGCCACAAAAACTTTCATTTAATGATGAAGACTAAACAATTCTAAGAACTAAAAGTCTATCCTAATCACGACACACTACAAAAGAAGAAGGGAAAAAACCCTAATGTAGAAGTATGAGAAGATGACAATAGTTTTCTCTATATACACAAAATATGGATTATTTTCACATCCTCTCATGCACACAAGAAAAGCCTTCTATGGTGCCTAAAGCTTTAAATGTATTCAAGCTGTGCATTCTGACAGCCTTCCTGTACACAGGGATAGCTGTTGTGCCCAGCAGTGGCTGAAAGCAGAGGGAGTCCTGTCAACATCAAATGGTCACCTGTTGGAAATACTAACTGTGTGCTAATACTAACTGTGTACTAATACTAACTGTGTACTAATACTAACTGTGTACTAACTGTACTCCAGTGCAAACCTGGTAACTGCACTCAGAGCCAAGAGGGCAGTCAGTGCAGCTCTAGAGACCATGCATGAAATGTTTTCTGGTGCTGAGACAGTTGAGCCTTGTGCTTCTTGAAGCTTGTCACTGCACGGAGAAATACTCTGTTGGGATTATTTTAGAAACATATGTAGTTAGTACTCCTGTATCAAGTGTAGTGTGACTTTCTGTACAGATTGCTAGAAAGATGCAAAAACCCACTGGAAATAATGTTTCTGAGGTAATCATGGTCTTGCTCGATGTGGGTTGAAATGACAAATTCTTCTGAAACTGGTGCCACTAGAAGCAACTGACAGATGGGTAACCTTAAATAAAGTGGGCAACAGTGGGAGCCACTTCGTCAGTTCTTGAAGACCTAACAGATATCATTAAGAAAATTAAATCCTACAATACAGGAAATATGTCTCTGAATGCATTGCTTCAAAACTGGAAAATATTTTTGCTCAGTGCTTCATCTGTTTCATGTCAAACTTCAGTGACAAAATGTATTCAGCCATCTGAATTGTTCCACGATGAAATTTGTATACAATATTTACTCTATTATACTGATAAAAGTTCAGTGAGTGGGATCTTCTGTTCTGCAGAATTAAACTGTAACATTATGGTGATTCTTAATGTAGTATCTCTAAAGATACAACTCCTTTTAATCTTCACAGAAAGCATACATCATGCCCATAGGAATAATTCATAAAAATAAATCACATTGACACATTCCATGATATCTTGTAAGGCCCTGCAGGGTGGCAGTGGCAGCAGCCACTTTTATTTAGCATGTGTCTATTCCCCCAAAAGCTTTGTGTCCTACTTTTAATTTGGCTTTACATCATGCTAAGCAGTGTCTCAAAATGTAGAAAAAACCCTCAAAACAAATTATCTGTATTTCATTGCTAACCTTTCTAAAGGCTGACTATAGGTCAGAGACATCAGTCCATCCTCTGTGATGAAGTTCTGTATACCCATAGAAGTTTTTCATGTGCAGTTTCTCTGCTGGTGTGAGGTTTTAACAGAAATGTTAAACCAGCTAATATGAAGAGTTGCAGGACCACAAGGTCATAGGGCAATGCACATTGGAAGGGATCTCAGAAGGTCAGTGAATCAAATGGTGTGTGGGGATGACCGGCTATCCAGGTACAGCAGAGCTAAATCAGACCAGGAAAGGTGGCACTGAGCCAGTCACAAGGCCAGTATCATGGGCACCATGAGATAAATGTAAGAGCTCTGGTATTACCTTGTGTCATTGCAGTTGTAGTTCCTTGTATACCAAAGTAGCACTGGTTATCATTCGCTGGTAGTCTGAAAAGCAATGCCACAGGACATGGTTCTTGTCTCAAGAAATCTCTTTAGGCTTCTTAAAACTGTTTTCTTATCAATCAAAATTAAGCCTCTCCCATGGAAAAAGAAATCTGGGCACTTCTTTTGAGCAAATAAAAGCTGTCTGGTATTATGTATTCTGTAGTGGAGAGGTGAAAAATATGCTCTGAAAATGTGAAATGCAAATAAGTAGTAACTCATAGTAAGGAGCTAAGTTTTATTTTATTCATAAGCTACAAATGACCAAATAGCTGTAAAATGTACTATGAAAAAAATTTTCTGCTTGTTTGGAATTGCTCAAAGAACGGCCTTGTCTCACAGACTAAGGAGTAAAACATTTCTGTTTCTAGATATATATACCTCATGCTATAACCACCATAAATGCAATATAAACTTACATAGCTGCAGCATAAACGCAAAAATACCTAACAAACACCACCTCTTCCCAGCAAGCAGGTCTCACTCAAATGATATTCTAATAGTTTCTCTTTTGTTATTTGATTTAAGGAGAGTTTAGAGGCTATGTTGATATAGAGTTGCAACATCTTTTACAGTGTTTTTATAGTATCAGGTAGAAGGTGGAAACATAAAAACTGTTTCCTACTGAAATGAATACGTATTTTAAAATGCAATGAGTGAAATTGGGTGAGTGGAAAAAGAGAGTTAAATTAATGATCTCTGCATTAGGAAAAATTAGAAAATCATTGCTTTCACAGGTAATAGAAACTTAAGGTATTCTTCAGGTATTGTACAGGTGTTAGGAAATACAGGTCAGATGTATAAATTCTAATAATACATCCACAGGCATTATTTTTTAATATATTTCTCATGAAGTTTGAAAATATATTTAAAGAAGTTGTAGGACAGAATCTCTTTAAATATTTGTGTATCAAACAGCAACAATGAGGGGGGTTTAGATTAACATTATTAGCTTTTTAAAATAAAGGTAGTATATCCCTAGTGGTAAACTGTATAAATTATCTAAGTTTTTTCTTGATATACATCTACCCTATAATCCAAAATTAAAATACAGTCTTATAGGTATGTAGAATGTTACCCAGTTCTAGTTTTAAATGTCAAATTACTTAAAATCTTTTTTATTATGTGTTTCATTTGAATATCTTATAGTTTAGTTCTTCTTGGCACGCCTTTAAGCAAGGTTATTGTCTACTCTTATTTTACATGTGAGGCAACTGAGATACAGAAAATTAAACTGACCTATATGAAGTTACTTGATTATTGGCTGAGTTGAAAGCCCAGAAAGAAAATCATAGCTCCCCTGAAGAGAAACCTAAAACTTTGAAATAGTTCTGAAGGGCAAGATTCTGCTGCAAGTCTTCTATTTGTGCTGCTAAAATGTTTTCCTTAACATTAAAAATAAGAACAAAGATCGTAATATTTAAAACTATGAAGTGGAAGGTAGTATTCAAAATTATTTATTCAACAGTAGCCTTTCAGAAACCTTAAACCGGATCTGATATTGAAAAAAATTGCAAACTGTACAATAATTCTTGCCTCCCAGAGATAAAAGTATATTCTGAACTTCAACTTGGACTCAGCAACCACTCAATTTTCCATTCTGAGCCAGGACCCTGATGGCAATGCAGCTGCTCAGGTCTCTAATAACCACCACTTCAATCACCATGTGCAATGAATGTAAACTTTGGAATTGCCTTGAGCTATATGATTAATTTAAATTTTTTGTGCAGTTTGAAAAAGAGGGGATTAATACAAAACAATGTTAGAGGAAAAATCTCTTGACTTTGAAATAACCATTTTTCTTAGAGAACATAATGAAAAATTTCCGTATGTAATATGAATTATTTTGACAGGCTGTGACATTTCTGCTGGAAATAGTTCTGAAGGGACACTGGATGGGCTATACTTTGGTCCTCCTTTCAAGCCAATAGCTTCATATCCATCGACTTAAATCAGAACAGTATTATGGCAAGTACCTTTTTTAACTGCTTTATTCTGGTTTTAGTTTATAGAAGATAAGTTTCTGCAGTTGCACTACCAGCTTACCTGTTTGTCCTTCCAATAACTTTAAAATACATTTTCCAATTTTAATTCAATTTAACAGAGGGTACATGTCTCCAAGATAGTAAATTTCTGCAAGTTTCATGAACATAAGAATCTGGGTAGAAGACCCTGAGCCCTACTAAGGCAAATGCAGGGAGACACTGACCTTTAACCATTCGGCTTGGTCTGCCCAACAAGAGAGGCAACAGCTTGCACAGAGTAGCAAACTAACCATGCTACCCTGGGCTAATCACAGCCTGTTCCATATTGTAAAACCTCAGCTTTACAGCTAAAGATAAGGTGATATAGGGAATGTAAGGTGACTGACCAAAAGTTCATATTTTAACTTGGCCCTTACAGCTTCAATGGCAATATATTTATCCTGTATTTGATGGAAAACAATTGCACGTCCTCCCCATTGATACTAGGATCTCCTTTACTGACTTTTCAAAGAGTCATCCTCATGGAGTATATTTACCCCATTGACAGTATTAAAAAGTTTCACTACTTGATGACTGTTTTGTCAAGATCTCTACAAATATGGCTGCTGAGCAGATAATATAATTCAATATGAACCAAAGAAATAAATGAAGGATGAGCTCTCAATAGCCACAAAAAACAATAATCAAATGCAACTTCTTTCTTGAGAAATTATTAATTTTCTTATTGGCAGAATGGGGAATATGTCAGGTACAGGATTACTCTGCTCATGCCTGGTTTTTACATACTTCCCTGAGTGTCCTGGACTGGCTAATGATTGATCTTTCTCCTTAGTCTGGAAATGATGCAATATCAGGAACGGGCACAGAGCCAAACCCATTTCTGCTCTCCAGAATCCCACTGAATAGTCACTACATTGAGAACATATGAGAGACTAAACTGAAGAGAATAAACACTATACTGGGCTGTTATTTTGGAAATAGGCTACTGGGATAGGTGGACCTTTGGTCTGAGCAGCATGGATTTCTTATGTGCCCTGTTCTTATAAGTTGTTGAAACTTTATTTAAGGTTGTATTTCATTCAGAAGCCTGTTTGCCACAAGCCAGCTCCCTAGGACCTGCAGCTATGGTAGAATTATGGCCCTGGAGGTTGTAACTACTACTGTCTAAGCACAGAACAACTGAAAGCATAAATATGCTGCTTAGAAAGTAAACTGCTCTTCAAAAAAGAAAGTTAAAACTTAAATCTCAAAAATTCACTTTCTTTGAAGTGTCCTTTAGCTCTAGACTTGAGACCTGTATAGAACTACCCTCTACATGATATAACATTCACATTTGCCTATGTTAGTGTCTGGTTCGAAAGCAGACTCATAAAATTTCTGATGGACATAATTTTGCATGGGATGCTGTACTATTCTGTAGCATCTGGAAACTATGTAGCTGCAATAAGTATCTGAATATTATGATGTCAAAAATATGTGAATGCATAAGAGCTGCATATGAGAAAAGAGGGGTTCAGATGAGATAATGCAAACTAGTTCATCAAAAGGACGGATACCGTTCTTGAAGTCATCTGGCCTTGTATATTTGCATGTCTGTCATGGAAATATTTTATGGTCAAAATAGCAATATGCTGTGTACAGTAATCCTATCACATTATTATTTCTGACACTGGTTTTGGTTGTTTGGATTTCTTTTCTCTGAAAAAGAATAATCAAGATAATCAAGTAACTTCAGGAACTGAGGCAACTCCCCCAGATTTTGCTATGTTAAGAGCCGCATAAGGGCAAATTATGGGGAACAAGATGTATTTTATGAAGCTTAATCTTAAATGATTCATGTAAGAAGAGCATTAAATATTAATCAATTAGTAGTTTTGTGGGCAGAGCATTAACACTGACATTGATTGACATGTTAATGTCAATCAATAGTTTTGTGGGCAGAGCACTTACAATACTGTTTCTTATTTCTAACAGAACTACTTATGTTAATTACAGTGAAATTATAAATATATATGACACATATGCCTACAATGGCATTCCCAAATGAAAATTAATCTGGTGTATTCTTCAGATATTGTTGAAAAAAAAAATAGTGATAATATATGAGGAGGGAAATACTTTAGTATTAACTATTGTCTTCATACAAGTGTCCACCTACAATGTGGCTGCAACAGCATTCAAAATTGAATTTCAACTCTGAGCTTTGTTTTTCTTCCAAAAGCCTTAAAAAACTCCATATTACCACTGTACTGATTTAAGAAATAAAGCTTCTTTCAGTGTAGTTTGAAGTGTAGTTCTATATGTGCTTGGCGTAAAGATATCCTACCGTTCTTCAAAGTTGTGATTTTCCTCTGTAAATTTGTAAATTCCTCCTTGTCATCCATTAGTTCCCCAAAGTGCATCATCTGATGGTCCATTAACTGTGTGAGGGACAGAAACTGCTCCTGTCAGTGCCAGGCAGGGAATTAGTGTTGGGTAGGAATCCCATGCATGAGGGACCCATCTGGGACTGGCTGATGAATGGCTGTAGTCAGACTTCAGCTGAATTCTTTCAAGCAATTTCAGGATGTAAAACATTATCTGTGGGTTATAGGGCTTTTGATTACTTTAAAGCAATTATTTCCTGGCTCCTGTGAAACTTTGGAGATGAGGAAATGTTCAAAAAGTTCAGTGTAAAACAAATGGCTGTTTCCACTTCCGGTGGCAGGCAGAATACCAGAATTTTGTCTGCCAAAAGGGAACTGCTTAAAGTTACCTTCCCCTGGCTTTGCATCCCTGGGTTCTTTGGTCACGAACAAGGATTGACCTTAACTACTCCTTTCTTCAGTAGATGCACTAAGAGTCTCCTTTTTTTCTCTCCTTTAATCCTTGTTTCCATTACATGCATGAATGTGATGTAATTTTCCTTGGCTGAAATTAGCAAGTAAATTTGTGATTTATTAAGAAAATCCATCCATCCCCATGAACACAGTGTGGTTGTCTGCAAGTGATTTCCCTAGGAAACCAGGCTAAAAGTGGTGATACTCGTGTTTTATCCTTTCTGCAAATTAGCTCTATTCTTACTACCTAGCCAATATGAAATGAGAACTTATTGGTGAAAGATGCTTTGTCTCAATGGCTTTCACCAGTAATGATCATCCTAGGGATATTTCAGAACTGCTCACGTTGAACTGTGTGATGTGATCATCATTAAAAATATGTAGTGACGGGCATGTAGTTTACATAGGAAACTTAAAACATCGCATTATTTCCTCACTGAAAATAAGTCCCTTTTATAACCTCAGTTACATGATTCTTTGTTGTAATCTGTGTCTTCTGAGTTTATAAATGGGTTTTCTTAAAATGAAGTAGTTCAGAGTGCTGCAGCTGCACAGCCCCTGGACTGTTTTTGCCAGCAGTCTGTCCCTCAAGTAGCGGGGCCAAGCAGCGGGGTAGTAGCTGGCTCTCACACCCCGCACCGGCCGCTCGGTGGGACGGGCTGGCTGCAACACCACGCCGTGGAGCCGGTGCTCACCTCCTAGGAGTAGTCGGCATGGCCATGCTGAGAGCTTCTGAACAGAAAGGTTGAGATTCGCTGAAAAAAATACCTTTCTCCAGGGATAGCAATCTGCTTTCAATTTAATGAACACTTTAATTAAACATCTAAACACGTTTCTATTAAGCTTTAGATCATACTGATTCTTAAGCCACCTTTAAAGTCAGTATAATTTAGATTCATTTTATTAAGTTTGTGTAAATCTCTCGTGACTACTTACTTCCCTGTAAGTAGCAAAGTACTGTAGAAGCAAGAAAACATTATGTTGCTTTTAGCATAAACTTGTTGATTGTTTTTAGGTAATTTAAGAAATATTGGCTTAAACAAAATGAGTACCCTAGCCAGCTCCTGTGTGAATTTAACGTCATTTGTTTATTTAAACGGGTTACTTCTTCACTACTGGTATTCAGGTTCATTTCTTGAGCTAGGGGAAGATGAGAAGTGTTCCAGGCGCACATGGCCACGAGCTGCGCCGCGCTCGTACGGAGCCCTCGTGCTGGTGTGCAACTCCCGCCTGGAGCGGGGAGTGCAGGGCTTGGAGCAGCAGCAGGGAATCCGGGAAATCAGACTTTCCCCCCCGCCCGCGACGAGCCGTTTCGAGTGCTGCTGCCCCGCCAGCCGCGCAGCGGTAGCCAAGCTGGCAGGCGCAGGGCGGCGGGGACGGGACGGGACAGAACAGGGCAGAACGCGGCGCTGCTCCGAACGTGGCTCTCGCAAGGGCCCGCGGCCGGCGCAGCGTGCTACAGTCACACCCGGCCTGCCCCCAGCCTGGGCGGGACGGGACGGGGCTGGGCTCCCCGGGATTNGCAGCTCCCGCCGGCCTCGGTCCCGCCGCCCGCCCCCGGGCTCTGTGATCGCGGTCACGGTTGGCCGGTGGCCCCGCTGTGCCTGGCCCGGTTCTGCTGGGGAGAGCGGGACCAGGAGGAGCCATCTCTGATGGAGCCCTCCCGCCGCGATTTCTCCTTTCAGTCGCCTTCTTTTTTTAAACCTCCTTCCCCCAGATAACTTTTGTAGGAATTCCTCTTGAGAAGAGGTCCCTTACGGCGAGCTAAAGCTTTTACTCACTCCCTGCTCAACCACAAGCACTTGGCAAGCACTTTGTCAGCGGCAGAAAACAAGTGAAGTGTAGCTGTCAGTGCCCCACAGAAACGGGTTTTGACTTAACAATAGTCGCTCTGCGTATGTTCTCTCTGGTCACCTCCGAAGCAGTACTCTTTGGTGACAGGTTTCACCATTGTAGCCTCCCGCAAATGTTCTAAATCTTTCTGATTGTAGAATATGTTACATAATATATATGTTACATAATTTTAATTACCGCGAGGTAAATATAGCAGGCAGCAAATTCGGTTATCTGTAAGATGGGCTGTACTGATAATAGCAAGCACTGTGCAATCATGAGGCTTGGGCATAGGAACACAGGTCTATGCTCTGTTGTAGGATACTTTTCTAGTCTGTTTTGTAAGGAAGAGCTATAGGAAGAGCAGAATGCCTCCCCAAGAACTTCATCCAAATATTTCATGCATTACAACAAAAAAATTTTCGTTTTTTATTGGCTCAAGTCAGGTTCCAGGTGAAGGAACCCATCAGTGAGAAAATGGAATTGCTTTGTCCATCCTATTGCGGGAAACAACGTTGTTTTTTCCTTATTGCTGACTCCAAATGAGCATTGCTCTCTGTACAGGGAAGTTTACTGGAAGCAATAGAAAGGATTCAGTGGTTTGGGTGAGGGTGGGAATTTGTTGTAAGAAACCAAACAAGAACAATAACAAACTGGAGCAGGAAAGAAGGTTTGCTAACTTTTCTCCAGGGCTGTGGATTTGCTGAGCAATAGCATTTATCATGAATAAACTGTTGGCTGTGGATGCAAGCTGAACACATACATGTTGATTTAAAGGAGCCATTGCAGTAAAAACTCCATCCTTGGTCAAGTGCTCTGTCAGGGATCACCCTAGGAGTTTGTACAGTTTGGGTGGTGATGGTGAATTAATTCAGCATCTGTAAATTTAAGAATAAATAAGCCAAAAGGAACATGCAAGCTTAATGATTCTATCCACACAGGCATGATACATTAAATAGTAATACGGAATACATTTTCTCACATCCCTGAATGCACAACAGCTGTCTGCTGTACCAAATATTTTTCCTTTAAGGAGTGAGAGGAAAGCAATTCATGAAGGCTGTGAAAACCACGTATGAGTGTGATTATTTTCAGGGAGTTGTGCTCAAGTGATTTGGTTTTATATTCCTCTTAATTTTTTTATGTTCTGTATGTAATTCTTCATTTTCATGGTCACGTTGAAGCATGTGGAAGAATGCTGCCATCGCCATCTGGCAAGTAGCAATTCCCTGATTGCTCTGATTGGTCGCTGACCATATTGATGTTGGTAGCTCAGCTGTCAGGGCAGTTACCATAAAGATTTACAGTTGTATTGTGTGTTCTGTCAGCATCTGGAGTTCACTGATGACTTTGTGTGCAGAGGTTTACCTGCCTATTACTTGCACTACTCCATGAAAGACCGAAGACTTCTCTAAGGAAAGGGTGTTTATTTACAGAACTGATATTCATCTTGGTAGAAAATTCATTGATGAAAATATTTTTGGGAAATCATCTGCAGGAATTCAGGCCTGATTGCTGGACTCCTGGCTTGTGAAATCACCAGCAAAATTATTAGTGCTTGTGATTGCTCCTGTATTTTCCTTCTATCCATCTGAATCGTTGCTCCCTACGTAGTGAAGACCTTTTATTTTTAATGTGAATGAAATGAGGATGTAACAGTCACAGAAGGGGGTAGCATTTTAGCCTGCTACATGAGGTACAGGAAAGGTACAGTTATGTCACAGAATGGTTGGAAGCTTTTGATTTTTGTGTGATTTATATACTATGCTTGCTGCATTTGCACACATGCAAGGAAAGAACCATATCTAGGAGCTGCAGCAGGAATGAGACAGGAATGAATGAAAGTATTTTCTTTGTTGCAAATGGGAAACCATTGTACCTGTTTGACCCAGGTTTCAGACACTGGTTTCTTCAGATCTTTTAAAATGTTTATAATATATACTGCTTTGGGTTTGGATTTTTTTTTCTTTTTAATGTTGACAACATTGGTTTTTGTTTCACTTTCTGTGGCTATGACAGGATAAGGATATGAAATGCATTTTAAAAAAACTCTTATCTTTGCAGTGAACAGGAATAATTTACAGGGAGTGGCAGAGCTGAAAGGATTCTAAGTAACACCTTGAGCATGGGGTTGGAGATTCTGAGAACAGGTGAAAGACAATATTGCATAGATATAGAATACCATGCCTTAATGTTTTGAGTGTACATGGTAGTTCTGACCAGTGTTACATGATAAGGGGTTAAAAATGGAACACATTAAAGATTCCAAATCTCATGAATGTGGAAGAATGTGTTCAGTGCCCAGGAAACATTAGTTTAATTATCTTTTTAATTTTACTATAACAAAGGATGTGATAGTTACTGATCTTCCACAACGGTTTTAGTCAAGCTACCTGCAGGAGTATATTCTGTAATTTCTGACTAGGCCAACTCACTACAATTTTATGTCCCCAACCAGTCTTCTGTAGGTCAGACTCACGGTGTATTTTAGGTCAAAGCATACCTTCCCTGAAGCCTTGTGTACTCGCTAAATTGTCTGGCAAAATTTCTGGAAAGTTCATTTGTGTTCTGATAATTTTTCTCTAAGTGCCTTGAAGTTTTTCTGAGAGGACCGCCAAGGCATGGAGATGTAACGCAGAAGAATGGCTGCTACAACGTGACTTTCAGCAATAAACATGTGTACTCAAGATGTGCACAAGAAAGTGACATGTTATTGTGAAGCAAATAAAACATAGTATGGTGTTTCGTGTAACTTTAAACCCTGTGTCATGGATTATGTGGATATATCATCTTCCACTCAAAGTTTCCAGCTGCAAATAAAAGCCTATAAATGTGAACCTTAAAATCTGATGTCAGAGGGCAAATACAAAGTATTTGTATTAACAAAGAATCTATAATTATCTCTATCTTAACAAAAATAAGTTATGATTTTAATCCAATTACACATCAGTACAAATAATTGTTTACATTTTTTTTCCCACTTTCTTTACATGTAGCCAGTTTTCTAATCAATGCTTATCAGCATTGCAGCTATACTAGCTGGTACTGAGTGCCACTACTGGTTAAAAAGTAGCACTTCCAGAGAAACAATATCTTCTCAGTAGGTATATAGAGGACCTTGTAACAAAAATATGTTAAAGAATGTTGCTCATGAAATGTGTAATGATCTCTATGAATAGGTACTTTCCTCTAAAGTGTAGTATTATTTATACATCAAAGAGAAAAAGTATGTATTTATTTCCCTCAGGGGCACAGAATGGAAGTCATTGTGTTGGTATTTTAATACAAATTGCTTCCTGCATTTCTAAGTGGCAAATATATGAATATTCATAGAATCACGAGGCCAAATGATCATCCAGCACAAGGCATGTAAGGGAGAAAAATGGAGGAGAATCTCCGGAATCTCCAGTTTGTCTTTGCCTGGGGGTGGTAAGTTTGTTACCACATTCTCATTCCTTCGGAAGATGTCACAGTCAGGGCCTGGGGTGGGGAGAGTTGGTTTGGAAGGGAAGAGTGTGTGACTGGAGAGCCCTCGGTACAGCCTGCTGCTTTCCAGAGCTGGGGGACTGCCAAGCAGCAGCCTGTGAGGGATGCGCGCTCCTGCACACAGCGTGCCCTTCCTCACTGCGCTTACCGGCTCCCTGGAGCCTTTTAGATTCCCCGGGATTTTAAGTATCCTTTTTCATTGTCCCTGTGTTTCGTAAATACCCTTGCTCCAAAAGAATAATATGCCAGTAGCTGCATAGATTATTGCTTTATAATTCTCACTTTCGGAGAGAATGGTAGGTGGCCCTCGGTAGCTGGGGTCAGAAAAGAGCAGGCCCAGCCCCAGGTGGTGGCAAGTAGGTGCCACCTGGGGGCTCTGCAGGCTCGAGAGACGGGTGTGCGACGGAGCACCGGCATCGCACCGGCACCGCTCCGCTCGGTGTCGGGGAGAGGCGTGCGCTTGCCTTAGGCCAGTACGCTGCTGTGTGAGGTGGCTTTACAGACACGAAATAAACTTCCCAGCAGGACAGGCTGGCAGTGCGGTTTTGTGAGAAGGAGATGGAGCACAAAAGAGTGATTTGTCTGTAGCAGTGGCAGGACCCAAATGAGGGCGCAGGTTCTTCGCACGCTGCTTCCCACTCCTGCACGGAAGCCGTTGGGCTGGTTCACCTTTAGCATCATCTGTTTCAGAGAGCTGCAGAGTTTATTTGAATGTGTGTTCTTGTAGTAACAGCCATGTTTTTGTGCTTTGACACGTTACGGTTCTAATGGTAGGTATTTAAGAGGAAGCTGCTAATGAATGCTTAAAGATTTATGTAATTTAAATGCCATTTTATTTTGAGCAGTAAGATTACGTATTGATCTAGTAGAAGTATTCAGGCATATTTTAGGGTATGTGAATTCAGGGTGAGTGCGATAATGTATTTTGGGGCACGTGCGTTGCCGGCACTGCTGCATGTCGAGGTTTGCTGTCGGTTTGGCTGAGTTGGGGAAGGGTCTGTTCCCGTGGGGTGCGTGTTTCCCTGAGCGGCCCGAAGGGACTCGCTTCTCCCCAGCTGCTCCGGCGTCCTGGCGCTGCGTCCGGGGGCGAGGCGGGTGCCGGGGCGGCTCCCGGGGATCCCCGCCCGCCCCGGCCGGGAGCGGCGCGGCGCGACAAGGGTTAAGGCGACGGCGCTCGGCGCGGAGGGATACGGAGCCGGAGCCGTGAACGT
Organism: Platysteira castanea; assembly: GCA_013397175.1. Lineage (NCBI taxonomy): Eukaryota > Metazoa > Chordata > Aves > Passeriformes > Platysteira > Platysteira castanea. The sequence goes on from VYXC01009749.1 coordinate 993,918, forward strand.
GGTGCTGAGGCTCTGTAAGCAAAAAAATGTCCGCCTGAGGGAACCCACAAGTTCCTTCCAGCGGGGGGGGAGCGCTCGGCTCGTCGCCTCCCACCCAGCCCGCGGCCCGCCCGCCGCCGCCGGCCCGGCCCTGGTCACCGGAGCGTACGGGGGCAGCGGGTAAGTGCAGGCGGCCGCGAGAAGTTGGGAGAGAGCGGCGGGGGGAGGGAAGC
>VYXC01009749.1:994153-1039454 GCA_013397175.1 Platysteira castanea
GCGGTCCCGAGCGCGGAGCGGCGGCCGCGGCCCCCGGTGGGTGGGTCGGGAGAGAGGGGGAGGGGGAGCCGGCACCGGCGGTGGGCGATAATGCCGGGGCAGAGATGGCTCTGCTGAGACTCGTCCGGCCCCGCTCGTCAGCCCCATTGTTGCGGGGACAGTGAGTCACTTAATCTCTCGCTAATTCTCCGGACCTCGCCGGGCCGCGGCTGTTTATTTGCTTTCGCTTGCCTGGGGGGGACGTAATTCCTGGCGGCGGCCCTTCTGCGGCGTGACTGTGCCTTGCTCGAGCTTGGGGGAGAAGTGGAATGAGGGAGAAGAGGGAGGCTGAGGAAACTTGAGGAGAGTTGGTTAGTTCGGGGAAGCTGCTGCTGCCGACTCCCTCGGCCCGCCCGGGCAAACGAGGCTCCCCCGGGAGTCTCCAGCCCGCTCCAGGGGTGCAGGTACCAGAGGCCCTTCTTCGCCGGGGGCCGGGTTCGCGCCGTGAAGTGCTGCCTGTGCTTCTCTCCCTGTGCCCTAGAAAGGTGATCGGAGGAGTGGAGGAAGATGAATTCCCAGCAGCAGAGGATGGCCGCTATAGGAACTGACAAGGAATTGAGCGACTTGCTGGACTTCAGTGCGGTAGGATATTCTCCGAGGTCTTCTCATGACTTCTGCCTGGTCATGCGAACTGAGGAGCAGGGGCAGCAGCGTGCAGGGCTTGGCTGGGTCTGCCTCAGCCAAGTTGGACACCTGAACTTTGATGTAATGTCTAGACTTCCAGATTTAATACTGTAATACCAGCTGGGTCAATTGGTTTAACTGGTTAAAATCAGGCTGACCCAGTGATGGCATAATCTAATAATTAACGTTGGTTAAGCTGGCGTGTGGCACTGGTATTTTGGGTCTTTGGATTCTTTTTTCTTATTTAAACAAAAGAAAAATTATTGCCTGCAAATAACAGAAGTTATTCATTGATAGTCTTGGCTTAGAAAATTTTCTGTGTGATACTTTTAGCATACCAAAAAGGCTCTTGATTTATAAATATAATAGAAAACTACTGCCACTTAAATGCTGTCTTTATGCAGTGACTTTATACTTGCAGATCAGTAAGAAATATAGTTTGAGTAGAACAATTTAGGACTTAACTATTTGAAATTGTCGAAGTAGTAGTAGTGTCCTTTTAATTTTAAGTTGTTTGTGTTCACGTAGAAATGAGGTTTTAGTCCTATTAATAAATTGCAAGGAGTACTTCAGCTTATTGGTTTAGTGTGTCTAAACATGCATCTTGCATTCTGTTTGTTTTCAATTAGAAAACAGAAAAAGATTGTTTCCTATTAACCTTTTTTCTGTTTGCATTAATAATTCAGCACAGACTTTCAAAGCCAACTAAAACATGTCTTTTTTCTTCTTGTTTTGCAGATGTTTTCTCCACCTGTTAATAGTGGAAAAACCAGACCAACTACGCTAGGAAGCAGCCAGTTCAGTGGATCAGGTAGGATGCATCTGAGATACATAATGATCATCTAACTGAGTCTTGATGTTTCAGCACAGTCTTCATGTTCTCAAAGTATTGTAATCTTTCATTTGTGCATATTCTCATAAGATACTCAGATCAGTTAGAGATGTGCTGTTTTGGTCTTTATAGCACATTTTGCTAACTTTAACCATGGTTTACCTCTATGTGTCTTAGACTATTAGTCACAGTACAGTGAAGTGTTGAGCATCTCTAGCCATACTGACATAGAAGTTGTATATTTGTTGTATTAAAAGTAAATGACTGTGTTGTTTTTGTTTGAGAAAATGGAACCTACCTGTTCAATTGAAGAATTTCCTAGCCACCATATGAAAGGAGAAAACTTCTGTAAAATGCCAAATAGCTAGATACTCCTGACTCAAGGACACATTATTTTTAAATGCAGTACTTAAGGAAAACGTGAGTTTAATACAATTTTCTAGTACTGTGTAGCTCTCAAAGATTTGACAAGTAGAATTTTCTCGTCTTGAAACTGTATTCATGCATCTGGAAAACAAGTAACTGCATTTACATGTTGCATGTGTTTTGTGGCTTCAGTGTATTATCACGGGGTCCACCTAATAGCTCTGTCAGAGACCTTTAAGCTAAGACTGTTACAGGAAACAACTGCAATTTTAAAACAGATGCTTTGTATCATTCCCTACAGGGAATATTTATTACTTAGTAGAAAAGAGAAACCAAAGTAAGTTTTTTGGTAAAGGAACTTTTAATGTAGGTTCATCTAGTTTGAATACAGTGAAGTGATGTTTTTGCTCTTATGGATGCAACAAAATGATGTTTGTGTTTCAGTTAATGAAAATAAATGTTTAGAATGCCAGTAGAGAAGTGAAGTAGTAGCTTGAAGTTTTGAAGTAACATCCCCTGTTTGCCTCTTAGGTTGTTAGAACTGTTACTTTGGGAGTCCAAATGACACTGCATTTAACTGACACTTGAGAATTTTTGTTTTTAAAAGCATCCTAAAACTTCTCCATTGAGTAATTTTTCAAACTTTCCAGAGACCATCTCTCAGATTTAATTTAATGAAAAGACGTAGCAAATGTAATTGTTACATACTTGAAGAAGTCTGTTAGGTTTTCTCCTAAAATATATGGTTGGCTTTCTCTTCCTCTTTGAAAGTCCATCAAGTTTAAATTAATGGCAATAGTAAGATGGCAAATCTGTCTTACAATGTGGTTAATATTTAAAATTTTTTAAATGCAAATATTTAAGAGAGTTGTTTCTCTGAAGCTTGTTTTAAAAGACATTCAGGCACCTAAAACCTAACTGTGTGGAGCACAACCTGAGCATCTCATCCCACTTTGTCTTTGCTTTTCCTGAAAGAGTAGAATAATTTTCTGTTGAATAATAAAGCTTTCGTTTTTACTTTAGGTCTTAGAGCACTGCTAAATAATGTGGCATGCCATATTTGTAGGTAATGCTTCCCTTGCTTTCCTTTGATGTCTTAGAAAAAGAGAGAAATGCCAGAATAGTTATTTCTTTAAGAGAAACAGTGTGAGTGACTCCTTGAATGTCTTTTATCAATGAGGTGTATCCTCCCATAAATCCTAATACTGAGAAATACACTGCAACTGTCAAACAAGCTACAACCACAGCTGAGTTCCATTTGGCACAATAGTATATATTTGTGGATTTTCATTAAAAACATTTCTAGAGATTTACTGGTTTGTGAGATTATATACCCTAATTCTGGTAATGTTATGATCTAAGCCTTGACTCTGCAGGGGTGAGAGGTGACAAACTTCTTTATTAGTTGTGTTCTGAGACAGTGTTAACTATTCTAGAAAAACCGTGTCAAGATCAGTGACAAAATATGGCATTTATTTTCTAAGAACTTTGATTTAATTGTGATCTTGCTATAATTCCCAAGGGTTTTGTAACTTCTAGGACAAACAATATTTGAAAGTTTGTTTTTTTTTTTTAACTGACTAGAGGTCACTTTTTAAAGAGAAACATGAAAAGAAGATGTATTTTGTCCTTTGAGCTATCTAGGACTGAAAATCACACTATGCGCAGATTCCTAAAAAGTACTTTTTTTTTTTTTATTTTTTTGGATGTTGCTGCTTCTCACAGAGGCTTTCAGTGGTTTTGATGGCAATTAGAGAAGTGAAGCTTGCTTTAATAGCTTTCCCATTATGCTCAGTTTTATTTTTGTGGTATTTTTACAAGCATTCGAAAGGAGAGTGCTTTCTTTTTCTTAGCTGGAGTAAGACTGTGTTCACTGCTTTTTTATTATAGAACCTCCTCTTTCTCATTTAAGCTTAAAATAAACATCTGAAAACACCTCCCCTGCCCCTCCAACCTGTCAGTGATTTGCGATTCAGCCTAATGGCCCCCATTAAGTAGGTGAAGATCAATTGTATGTCTGCATGGCTTTTAAGGCTGTATATTTCTGGGAAATCTGATTTAGAAGGAAGGAATGCTCATGATGCTTTCTCCTTACCCCCGTCCCAGATCCCTAGTTTAAAAGGACAGATTAGTTGCTGTTAAAGAATTGTTAAGTTTTGTTTGTTTTTCAGGTATGGCTTCGTGAAGTGTTGGAAATATTGGGGTGTATGTTACTAATTCTGATGTAACAAGCTTGATTTACTATAATTCTGCAATATTTCTGCTGATTATATTTTAAAAATGTATGTGTAGTTGGGTTGCATGAATAAAATAGCTAATACAACTGATCTATAGTTTGTGAGAAATTGCTGTCATGGATTAACAGATGAACATTGTGTTTTGATTAAAAGATAGCTGGGGCAGGCTTGCTTTCTACAGGTCAATCAGTTGTGAATGAAAGCTGCAGATAAAATAAGTGAATTAATCTGATATATCATAGTATATTATGACAGTAAGTCGTGTAAGCTGCTGATAAAGTCAAATAACTTGGTCAGACTACTGGTGAAAATAAACATATTGGAAAAGTAACCTGATATGTAAGCCAGTGCGTTAAGCCACAAAATATCCTTGTCATACCTGTTGTAATTAATTCTTGTTTAAAACAGAACTTGTCATTCTTTTCTCCTCCAAAACCAACTTATGAAGATAAAGCTATTTCTATCTTAGAAACTGTAGTAGATGGTGGCAAAGGTCAGAGATTTGTTCAATTTTGCTTTTTAATCAGGCTTTTTTTCAGATTTTATTTAAAACCAAAATTTTTTGTTGCTACTATGGCTAACAGTAGTGCTCGTGATTTACAGTGACATTTTAGCTTGTTTTGCTTTTGTCTAAGCTACTACACATATGCCAATACAAACTTGGATGGTTACTGATTTTGCCCAACACCCTTCATTTATTACAGTAGTTCCATTAACAACAGTCACAGTATGCAGGTGCCTGCCATAGGCAATGGTAGAGCAATTTTCCTATGTTTTTTTGTAGATTTGATCTTAATCTCAGTTTTTTCTATAACTGAATATTTTTTAATCTCAGATTTGGTTCCGTGAAATAAATCCCTTTCTTTTTTCTCTTTGGCGAAGAAGAGTAAATCCAAGGCCATATTTTCCTCTGTGGCCTATCATTTTCAATTTAGTAGCTTCTGCAGTGTACTGATAGCATTATTTATTATTTTTGCATGTGGCTGTGCACATGCATCTATGAGGTATCAGTCAAAGAGATGATCATGTGGATGTAGCAGAAAGGAGGGATAAAAGTTTAAGGTAAGAGGTAGTTTAAGAGCTAAGTTGTCAAAACATGACACCTCTCTTGCCTACAAGATTTTTCTGAAGTTCATGAAAAATAAGTACACACATTTATGTGTGAACAGTTTTGGCCACAAATCTTTTGTGTACCAGACATTCCTCATATATGCAAAAACTTCTGAATGGATCTGTTTAGATCTCTGTTTGTATTGGTTTGGTCCCCTTCTATACAAATTCAAGAGACTGGCTGCCCTTTCCACTTCTCTCTACTAATGTACTGAGTTTGTAAGGGGTGCATTGGATTGGGATAAGCCACTAATTAGTGGCTTGATGCAAGACCATTTAAGTTGATAGCCTGCCATTAACCTGAGTGTCCCTAAATTAGGGCCATGTGTCTTGAGAATGGACACAATGGAAATTCTTGAGCAGGTCTATTAAGCTTCAAACAGTGTTTCCAAAATTAACAAAACCTGACTTTGTCAGTCCTGTAAACTCTTACTTCCTTTTTAATTTTTCATCAGCAGTTCCTTGTAAAAGAAACAAAAAAACCCCCAAATTAAAAAACAAACAAACAAAAAGATGGGAGAGTTACTTGGGTGGGCAATGGTTTAGATACTCTGTTCACTGATCCATGCAAGTGCTGAAGAGAAAAGGCACTCTTATTGTGTGTTAAATGCTAGAAATCTGGAGTGGCCTGTCAAACATTAGGTCATGAAGCAGTGTAGCTTTTTTATAATTTTTTAAGATCTAGTTTGTCCTCTAGCTTCATTAAAGGTGAACCAGCAGACCTTGTTAACCTGGTATTTCATCTTTGGTCTGAGGGGTGCTAAATTTGTCCTCTTCTGAAGAGCCTTGGGAATGTTGCAGAAGCCTTGTGCTTGAAAGCAGGCGGCTATCTGTGGCTTCTTTACCTTCTATTTTTTTTTGTAGGGGAGACCCATGGATTGCTCTTCAAATGGGCCAAATGCAACTGAGATCAAGATTTCAGTCTGGATCCCTCACCTGTCGCAGTTAGAAACCCGAAGGGTGAGGTAGAGCCAGTAAATACATGGCTCTGCAGCTTGCCTGCTGGCAGCCCGTGTCTCACTGTTGCTGTCCCCTTTCCTCCTTCCATTCCTGGCCTTTGGAAAGATAAATTACCAGGCACTCCATGAAAAGTCTTGAAAAGTATAGCATATATTCCTGTGTAATACAGCTTGCATATTCCTGTTTAAGAAAGAGAAGGGGAAAAAAATGTTTTGACAAGTAGAGAGAACTGACAACCCAGCTTTAAAGCAGCATTTTGCAAAGTGTTTGTGGTCATGGGGATATTGAAGTTTTGGGGATTGAGGAAAAAGGAAGAGTTACTGAAGCAGCTCAGTATTCTGAATCTAATTTGGTGAGCAGAGAAATAGATGTTAGTCCATTCTTCATTGCTGTTGACTTTGATTTGGAAAGATGATGGTATGAACCTCATGACAATCGGTTAGAAATTCTTTGCTGTTTTTCAAATAGATGATTTGAGAATTTTTAGTAGGGCTGGCCTGTCTTCTGTTTAGAGATACATTTGACACCGTTAATAAGGGAAACTGACTTTCGCTGTGTTGGCATGTAGAAAGCATTCTTTCAAAAACTATCCTGTGTTTCCATCAACTTCTTCCTTGGGTGAGAGCAGCAGTGTGGTCACTGTGTTACAGGCACAACATCCAACCTCCAATCCCCGTATAAATGTCACTGTTTTGGGATGCAAGGAGGATCTTTGCAATGTTATTTCTGGATGGCTCCAGAAGATCTGGGATTGCAGTAGTGCCTTGTCCTTTCCTGATGTGGAACTACCTTGGATGGGGAACCTTCCACCATCAGCCTTGCCCCAGCCAGTAACTGTGTTCTGCCAGATGTTTCTGATCTACTCTAAGTGATGAAGAGTATTCAGGTGCTTTGGAGAGTGGTCTTAATGGCATATGGGAAGGAATATGATTTGAAATTTTGTATTTATCCAGAAGGCAGTGTTGATAGAAATATAAATGCGAGGACTAAAGGTTTGGATAAAGAGGAGGAAGAGAAGTATGAATGAGATTCTTATGTATTTGTGTGTCCTTTAATGTCAGCGGAACTTGTAATCTCTCTCTGTAAAACCTTTATGTCTGCAGCTTTTACTAAGTTTTAGCTTTTTTGGAGTTTATTTGTTTTAATTTTTTTATGGTCTCTTTTTGATCTTTAGCAAAGGAATTTAATGTTAAAAGCTTGTTATTCATACATGTTTGCCAAAGTTCCCTTTCCCCCCACTGCTTTCCAGCTGTCACACAAAGAGGATTTAACCCCTTAGTTGTTTTGCTATCAAGTTACTATGACAGCTGTTTGTCTCAGGTAATTCTACTTTATCCATAGCTGAGCCTGCAGATACCATTATATGAGTTTCAGTTAATCTACCCTATACTCTACTATTAACTTGGTAAACTATATTTTGCTGAAATTGCTAAAAGAATAGTGAAATTTTTTCATGGTTGAACATAAGGTGTATTTATGAAGAGAAGGATGTTTAAGGCAGTACTATACTACCATACCACTTAGTAAGACTGAAATTTGTGGAGCCTGTTTTTAAAATGGGAAGCTGCACATAAACTGAAATAGTTTGCTAGACTTCTTGAACTGACCTCTCTTGCCCATGGAGATGCAGTTCATTTTGTTACTCTAGTGTTGAAGGATTGTTTTTGGGAAAATAGCACTGAGCGTTTTCAGAACTTTATAAAATTTATTAAAGTGCCCACAGAGCCAGATGTGATCTATGAAATACAATAAATAAGTCTTCCATCTTAAATTTATTTATTTCATGAGGTCATTCATTGAAACTGAATTTTCAAGTATGAAAGTTTGTATTTATTTTTAAGTATGTTCTCTAAAAACCTTTTTAATGGTCTAGTTTACTGTGTTAGCACTTCTTCAGAAATATAGAGCAAAACTTGATTGGTTTTGTATGTTCTCCTTGAGGAAGTCACTAGATTTTAAATAAATAAAAAAATAAACAAAGGCAGTACTTTCTTTTGCATGTGAATTATTTGGAGATTGTTATTGAGTATGCATAACTAGTTTAAATAGTGTATTCACCTTAATCATTTTCAGTTATTAAACATTTTAGGAAAAGGTGAGGGAAAGTATTAGTTCAGATCAATATTATAATTTGAAGGATAGGAATTCTATTTTTAATGTCTGAGGGTTTTTTCCTGTGTTAATTGTAATATAATGGCCATTCCTTCACTTTGTGTGTTTTGTTCGCTTTTTGTTTATTTTTTAATTAATTTGAAAATTTAGAATCCCCAGTTGTATTGTATACCTCAACCTGATGATTTGGAGGTACTTTGTGGTACTTGATGGACTTTTTAAATACTACAATGCATTATTTACTAGTGATTGTAGGGATAAAGTTGTTTGTTTTTATTTTTTTCTATTACCAGTCTAAGATGAGATAATGATAATTTTTTTTAATGTCTTGAATGAATGCCTTGTTTTTTCATCTGTAAAACAAAACTGTGTTTGTAAACACAACATTCAAAAACATAAAGGACGTACTTCTTTGGCGAAGATGTTAACTGAATACCAAGAATGATCAGAAAGAGTAGCTTTTGTTATATTTATAATATCTCACTGTTTTCAGAGGATAATCAGGCTAAAAAGTACCCAATCAATCTTCAGGACTTTGTTAGATTCTTGTATACTAGGGATGTGATTTATTTTTTTTTTAAGAAAGGGCTGAAATCGCTTTAAAATGCATAAACTTCACGTTCTTACCAGTGTAATGCAGAAAAGTCTTGCTTGATCACACCAGAATAATTGTTGCTGGTGTTTTAAAGTAGTATTTGCAATGAGGGGGGAAAAAGTCTTGACTAAAAGTGTTTACTTTGCAGCCCTGGCAGTAGGGTGATGCTCTCTTTGAATGCTAATGAAAACGTACTGTAAAACTAAGTAAAGTTTGCCTTGGACAGACAAGATGTACACTTTGATATTAGGGCTATGGAATTGCATTTAAAAGATGGTTAAAAACTGTACATTATTGTTATGGTAGCAATTTATTGCTAAGTGGGAAATAGGTAGGGTGGGTTGGTGTTTTTTGGGTTTTTTTTCCCCTTTTTTTTACATAGAGCTAACAGTTTTTTTTTTTTCCTGAAGTAAATTTTATTTGTTGCAGTGAACCTGATTTCTTGCTCCTGATCTTCTACAGAGGTTGCCTATATTGGCTTTTGTAAGCGTGTGAGATATTTACTACACTTTTCAAGTTTTCTTTTTTTTTGGTAGCAGCTTTTGTTGGGTTTTTGTCTGTTCCAGTTGTAGTTGCAGAGACGGTGGTGTCTCCATGTCTTAATCAGGTTGTTAGTTGTGTGGACCTCTAGTAAGAAGTTGAACCACTTGCTTTCTACTTTGCTTTTCGTGAACAAAACTGTAGGACACATTTTGTGTTTGCCTTGTCTCTGGAAGAGATCTTTGCTGTTGCTGAAGCAGTGGTAACAGCAAAACTTATGTTAGACTGGGCTGGAGTTTTATGTTGAAGTGTGCTCTGAGCCTTGTTTTGTGAAAATTATCTTTTGGACGGTATATTTTTCTCTATTTAAAAAATATAAAGATGAGTAGGCTGAACTAATTGTTAGAAAAACATATCTAGTTAATCAAAATCCAAATTTGGCTATTTCTAGTTGTGTACATTTTGCAGGTAAAATGCAAATGAATATCAGACCATAAATGTGCATGTTCTGTGTTTGAAATTAAATTGAGTTTAAAACACATTTTACCTTTAATTCAGTATAAACAAAAAATCCGGAGGTATTTTTAGTCTTCTGTAGGAGAATGGAATTCACTGCGTATATTTTTATTTTTTGCTTACTTAAATGCAAGATACTACTGACTTGGTGTTATCCCAAGAGCTATTGCGGCTACCCTATGAAATGATTAAATCAGACAGCTTTGCTTGTAGGACAAACATTTTTCATATTGTGGTGTTTCAACCATTTTCAATGCGACACCTATCCCGTTCCAGTTCTTTATGCGGCAACTTCATGAGTCATAATCCTTGCAAAAGAACATGGCTTAAAATAATCACTGATTGTTTCTTTGCAATTCTATTCACTGCCCATTGCAAATAAATAAGAGCAGAAACTACAATATCATTTAATCCTTTACTGTTTGCTTTTGACGTGCAAAGCATTCTCTTGTAATAGAGAAGTAATCCATAAGGAGGGTAGCTGCTCTTTCATCTTCCTGAATGCTAAATGAAGCCAAGGCTTTTATGAAGAGATGGTGATTTAATGAAGATGACCGAGTTTTGGAGTAATGAAAAGCTTTTGTGTATTTCTAAAAATGATGTCTGGTGCTTACTACTGTAGAGCTCAAATGGCTGTATTTTGTAGTGTCTTTGCAAGATTAGTGCTTGTGATGCTTAGATGCAAGGAGATTGAATGGAATGGTAATGCAAAAAATTTTCCCTTAGCTGGGTGTTATAAAACAAACGCACATTTCTGCCAATTCGTATATAAATGCATGTAATGTCTGGCATGTGCTCTCTGGTCTGTGTAATACTTTTATTTTGGTAACCTTGAAATTATCTCTGATATCATATTCCCTTGCCAGAGGACAGTAACAAGCACACAAAAAAATGGAGCATAAACTTTGTCAATACTATTTATGACAGGAACATCTGAATTAGATACTTGTGAGTATTTGTAAGATGTTGAATTTAAAAGCTCCTCAACTAAAAAAACTCTCCCCCAAAAATACCCAAACAAAACCAAAACAACAACATGAAAAAATACAAATCAAAAAACCCAATACAAAAGCCTAAAAAACCTCTCAAAAATGCAAATCCCAATAAAAAATAAACAAATTCCCCCACATTTCTTCCCCTTTCAGTTGTTAATTTTATTAGTTTATTTGAAATATTTTTTTAAAGAATCTGTAATATTGCTACTTGCAAAGCAAGTTAGATAATGCCTGATACTTCAAAAGGAAGAAGAGAGAGGCTTTAAAAAATGCAAGACCGTATATTTTCCAGCACATACATCCAACAGTCTTTCCAGGCCTTCAGTATGTAAGTGCTGTACAGTATAACCAGAAGTAATCTTAAAAGAGGCTAAACTACTTTAGACATTGTCAGAAACATGGAGAATGCAACCATGTTATAGTCTTCATTGTGTACAGGAAAGATGTATCTGGTCATCTGGGGTGAATGAACTTAAGTGAGAAACAACAGGCAGGGTTTTGTCTGTTTTTGAAAACTGATGTAATAAAAGTGCAGAAGTGGATAAATAAATTTCCTTCTGATGCTTTATAATGGCTGGTCCCTATGTAGTAGTATACAAATTCTTACAAGTGTAAGAGTGATGTATATGGGAGGCTTAAAACTCAGCATGTTTGGTGATTAAATCTCAAGATGTCAAGTGTGTGTGTTTGTGAATACATTTCTGGGTAGAAGGTGAAGCATTGTAAGAGATTGTTTGGGTTTTTTCTAGAGTGGTGTAGTAAAACCAGAGTTTGTAGCCACGTGTGTCTGTTATACTCATTAAACCCACTTTATTTCAAGATACTCATTGAGTACTGAATAATGGTTTCAATAATTTGCTTCTTTACTGTGTTCTAACCCTTTCCTTTTCCTTTATCCTTATCCTGTTAGGGGAAATTGGAATCAGAAAAGGGGTAAATGCCTGCATATAGGAGACGGTGTGTAGTGCAATTTATATTCTATGCTAATGATAATATACTTTTGGCCTTTGAATACTCTAAATTTGTTAAATAAGGTGAATGGTATTTTTTCTCCTAGATGCAGCAGTTTATAGTCAGGAAACCTAAGTGCCCCGTGAACTATCATCAAACCCCCCTGCTTTGTACCTTGCATTTCTGCAGGTGCTAACTGGCATGTGTATGACAGAGCGACTTGTGCTGCAGCGAGCGCTCAGTCGGAGTTTGGCCACCTCTCCTGAGTGTGTCACAGGTTGTCTCTGAATTGGATCCCGGAGAACATGCTGTTGCCATAGCAATGAAAGTCCTTCTGAAGGCAGGATTCCTGGCAGAGCTCTTGCATCTCCTGAAGTGCTTGGTGCATTGATCTGAAAGTACCATGTCAGTATTAGCACACAGCTGGAGTAAAAAGAGCGGGAAGCAGAGATTTCCTTGAAATACATTATATCCTTCTGTGGTTGGTTGAACGCAATGTTCATAAAGCTACAGCTTTTTAAAATCTTACTCTGTGAACTTTCTGTGTATTTGAATACACTTAGAGACTGATTGGTTCTCACAGCTGACCAGTGTTTATTGCAGAAGTATCACTGTCTGACTTGAAGTTTGTCACAGTACTTGTCCTTTTTAGTACCTGGAAGAAATATTTTTTGAGTACATCCTCTGTAATTTTGCTTAGAGCAAAACAGTTGGGAAAATACGCTGCTTCATTCATCATCCTTTTCTCATTCCTGTTTTCGTTTTTTATAAGTAAAATAGTTGTCTTGCCACCATATTATTTATAAATGTGACACTAATGGGGGAGAATCATCTTATAGAGATGTAAAGTTCTGTATTTGGCAAATACACCTTATGTAGGATCTTTCAGCAAACTCAGCTTGATCTTTATGTGTAAATACTTCCTCCTCAGACTGTAGTTACCAAATGTTAATTGTTTTCAAATTAAGAAAAGGCTATAAATTTTTTGTGTCACATCAGATAATATAGTTTTGGGGCTTTTTCATATGTGAGATGAAACTCACACTCAAGATGAAGTGTGGGAAATCAGAGACAACTTCTAGAGCACAGACGCTCTAGACAGCCATAATATCCATTCCTACATGTTCTGTGGGGATGGAGTTGATTGATTTTTTGCTTATTTAAAAAGATCAAAAAAATTTGAATCTGAAGAATTCAAAGAAAATGTAAAATTTTTTTAAGTTTGGAGACAAAGTGATTAACACTGTACAGTGTATTCTTTTATGTGGACTGGGACTCCCATGTGTAGGTATTTCTTTTTTACTGAAGGAGCCTCTAGATGAGATGAGTTCTGAAGTTATCCATGTAGCTTGCTCTATCCTTTACATCTGTTTATGTAACACAGTCTTTAGCTCTATCACTTTCTCTGAAATAGATAAAAGTGACAATTAAGCAAACACTTCATTCTTCTTTTTTCTCCTTCTAAGTGAAATTAAGGAAGAATGAAATGAATACAAAATATTCATTGTACTTGAAGAGAACCATCTGCCTGCTGCAGCGGGTGTGTGCATGTGCCATACTAGTGATCTTTAGCCTGGGTTTGGTTGTTCAGTCTCTGCCTGCCCTCGCCCCTTTCTCAGAGCAGGAAAGCAGCATAGCTGCAGCTTGGCTTGGCCTTGGGAAGCGTTGCTGAGCTGCTGCTCTGAGCAGTTCAGACAGGACTTGTTACATACAGTTTCTACACGTGTCGGCCTAACCTGCGTAGAGAAGTTGTGGTGTAAGTGGCCTTGGCGTGGGGACCAGATCCTGTACCAAGGAGAGGTCAGCAATGATTACAAGGAGAGTATGAACCAAGGGAATCAGACTCTGCAAGGTGTCTGCTTGTCGTTGTTTTCCCCTTTTAAGCAAATTTAGTGCTGCCTCAGCGGACGTGTGTCCTAAAGCTCTCCAGCTATCCTTGGGAATGAACACAGCATTAATAACCCCAAGTATCCTCTGACTGTTGTGCCAGTTGGTCTCAAGTCACGTTTGGGAATAAAAGGTCTTTCACAGCTCCAACAAATGTTCTATTTATGTGTCCTTTTAGCCTTTGAGTCAGTACCGATTGAGTAGGCACTGTTTTTGGGATTGTGGCAGTAGGGTCACTGACATACACTGAGATAAGCTCATTGTGTTCTGAATCTGTAAGTGTGTATAAATACTGGCCTGATTTTGTCAGCCTTAACAAAGATAGCATTTTAAATGAGTTTAGTATGAGAATTCAGGTATTTATCTTTTAAAATTCTAATTCTGAAATAATTTTATACTTGTACAACTAATCCTTAAATGAAAGGCACAGACCATTTAATTAATATAACAAGCTTTCATATTGAGATAGAAGATGCTTTTCAATATTCTCTGCTTTTATTATCTATTCTATTGTTTTATTGGATCTGTTAAATCATAGGAACATGGAACACTAAGTAATGAACAAAATACTAAGTAATGAACAAAAATTCTCAAAATATGGGGGTTTTTTTGTCTGAATGACTCTTAATTCCTATCTAAAAACTCACTAGGAATAGCAAAGTCCTAGGAAATATTATTACTCACTTTCTACTTAGTGCTGTTATTTTTGTAAAATTGTAAAATTTTGTAAGAAGTTAAAGCAGGCTTTTTATCTCCATTAAAACCTTTTGTCAAGATTGTATCATTGCTTAGTGAAGGAAAGATTTTCTTGAGTTTTAAAGGACATAGCAAAGAGGCTAAAATTTCTGTTCCTGTTTTGTTACATTGTTGAGGAACTGCCTTTCTTTTTTTGTTTTCTATTTTCTGGTTTCCTCAGCTGTAAAATGGGGGCCAGTGTTTACACTGTAGAACAGACAAGGAGTGTTTTTGAACTTCCTCAGTTCATGTAAATGGTAGTTTTGGAACGGGTTAATATCAATAACCTCACATGACCTAAGCGGAGTTAAATTAGCTTGCACTGTTTTCAGTGTCAATATTCACTCCCTCCTTTTGTATTTAGTTTGATGTCTCTGCTTCTTTAATTCAATCTCTTACTTATCTTGATCAAGTTTTGGGCTTTTTCTTCTTCAGTTCTTGCTGTATCTACTATACAGCTTCTTAAATGTAAGCTCTGTTATTTAAAAATGTGGAAATGCGAATTTCAGTCTGGGACTCATATCAGCATTGTAGAAAGTGTTTCAGCACACCTTCACAGATTACATGTGTCTCATTTCTGTAAATTTTATTTGAATCTTACCCAAATAAGAAAACACAAATCTTATCCAAATAAGAAAAGATAAATGTATTTGCCTAAATTTCTTCAAGGAAGATATTTTCTATTCTAAAAAGGTTTCCTGATTCATAAACAGAAAACAACCCTGTCCATAGCTATCCTTTGTATTTAATGGATTAAATTCACTTTGACAGCTGGATATATGTACCAGTGTCTAGCCTATGGCCATGATCTAATAATCATGGATATGGTAACAAGTCGTCTAAAAAGATTCAGTAATCAAGTAGGTTTTTTGACAAAACCAACTCTGACTGAAACAAGAGATGAGGCTGTGTTAAATATGGCTGCATTTGCTACTGTATCTGTATTCTGAGTACTTAAAAATATCCTTTGGGTTGTTGTAAACAGAAACTATGCTCTAACAGCACTGGAAAAGCTAATTATGCTACAATGGAGTGTGTCTTAAAGTTAGGAAACAAATTTGATTTAACCTAATGATCATGAAAAACTTAGTTTCAAAACAATAGTTTTTACTTTCCCTGAAGTGATTTTTCACTGTTTGTTTCCTCTGTCAGAAAAATAGTTGTATAGCATTAAATGGAGCTTTTTGTGAAATAGATGGTTTTTATATCATAATTCTGGTATGTGAGGGGAAGTTTAAGAAGTACTGATGAGTAAATACATGTCAAAGGGGAAAACTTCAAGCACTACAGATATTTTGAAAACAAATACTTCAATTATTAACAGTGTGCTTTGGTCTCAGTTCCATTTGATTAATGAAACCTATTTTGTTAGTAAATATTACTTAAGAGAAAAACGGTGTCTTGGCCCTCAACTCTTTGAAACTCAAAATTCAACTACTGTGTTTTGGCAAAATAGCCTGTTGTGACTCTTGTTTTATGTTTGGTTCTAGCTTTTGAGGAAAAAAAATCTGCTGTAAACCTCTTGAAAATCAACCAGGTTGGGATAAAAACAAGTGATCCAAACACTGTAGCTTTGTTATCTCTTATTTTAAATGGAATTTCTGATGTAGCTGGTGGGAACACTATTTTAGAAAACACCAGAAGGGGAGAGAGTGCAAATGAATTTAAGGAACTAAACACTTGTTCAGGAAGGTGAACTAACTGTTGACCCCAATTTATAGATTACATTTCAGCAGCTTCTGAATGTGATATTTATTTTGAGGTTTTTTTGTTTTGGGGTGGTTTTGTTAGTGTTTTTTTTTTTTTTAAATTTTTTTTTGTTTTTTTTGAAATTCATGTCTAATTTACCATCTCTTTATAATTCAAGAGATTTGAGGTACTTATTTTTAAACTTCACAGGAGCTTTAAGGAGAAATAGGATGTTTGCACTGAATCAAGTATTTAGGGAGACACAGAAAGCTGGGGAAATCGGGAAGCAGAGATGTTTTCCACGGAAGCCCATAAGATTATCTGATTGAAACTGTTAGTGAGGAAAGGCTATTTGCTTTGTGACTGACGTGCAAGAAACTTTGGAGATTTTTACCTTTTCATTTCTTGTTAATGTGCAAAATATGCATTTGATCCTTGACTGTTTTATTATTGTAGATAGGTGTGTTCTCCAACTTGTTTCTGAAGGATATATGTCTTTAAGTGGTAATGAAACGGAATATGAAAGCAACTTTTGTGTTTATTTTGGTATGGTTGTGTTATCCAGAACTTAAAACAAATCTTAAGAGCATCAGCATTTGTAAAAAGGAGTGTTCACCTTTGAAGCTGGGAAATAAAGAACTGCTGTGCTCTCGGGTTCTTCATGCAGATGGCCACGTCCACTCCCATGTGATTACTGTTGTCTACTACCAGATTTTGTTACTGGTTAAGGTAGTTGAGGATGTCTTTCTTCTGGACTTGATGTGAGTACTTCTTAATTTTTGAATTAATTATTTCTTAATACAAACTTAGTTTTCAATTCTAAGGCAAAAATAAAGAGGAGGTTTTAAAGAATTACTGAGTTTTATAGCAGTTTGTTAGTGGTGCTGCTTCTACTAGTAAGGATTAATGGCATCAATAAAACTTTGCTAATGTATTTGCCATTGGGTAGCAAGAACAGTAAACTTGTTTTACTTGAGGTAGATTTGAATTTGGATGTTCAGCTGAAGTTTACTAATTTTTAAATTTTATTTGGTCATTTGCATTATCCTATGCTTAATTTCATCCATGTGGATAGTACAGTTAACTGCTTCTAGGTGTGTGTGATTCCTCCAGGCATTTGTGCACTATGAACCAAAGGAATGCCAGTCCTGAGTGCTGCATTCTGTGTTGTGTTTTCCTGTTAGGCTCTCTAACATCTGTTGATGGACAAAATGCCCAGGGACAATTCAGTAACTTTCTCTCTCATTGCTATTCCTGGTGGTGTGATTTTAATTTTTTTTTTTTAATGGAGATGTCTTGAACAGGAAAAGAAAGTGCACAGAGAAAAAGAAACTGTGGACATAAATATTAAGAACAGTGGCTGTGTTCTGGACTACAGTTTGATCCACTTTTACTGTAAGGATATTCTTCAAGAATGCCTCAAGATGGTCACAATCACCTTTGAGAAGTTTTAATATTTTTCCTGTTAAAAATCACTTGTATTAAAGTTTCTTCTCACACGCAGGTATTTCTGGAAATGTACAACTGAAAATATAAGTGGGAGGGACAGCAGTGTCTGCAATCACCCCTGAACCAGTGACGGATTTAGTGTTTTGAGACTTTGCATTCCCATGGGGCTGGGGATAGGCCTTTCAATTGGTTTTAGCCTGCTTCTTCCTCTGAAACTTCATGATGGATTAAATTTGAATACAGACAGATTAAAAAAAAAAAAAAGGTAATTTTTGTTTCCAGTCCTTTTGGAAATGATCTTTGAAATATACAATATGTCAAACTAATTGGCATGCATCCAGAATGATATTATTGAGAATTACATTATTATTTCTTCATAGGAATTTTGTTGAACTTATTCAGATAAAATTTAGGACTATAGGGAAGGACTTAATTTCTCAGCAGTCTGATAACTTCTTTGTAAATATGGGCCACCATTATGATGAAATAGACATTTGGAATCTATATGTCTTGTGTGAAGACTATGCCTTTGTTTATTTTTTTAATGCATTTTCTGTTTTCCTTTTAAAAAAAGCAAAAGTAACAACCAACTTAAGGTAAAGCATGCTTACACGTGTGAAATTCCATGTTGTGTTCTGTAGCAGCAGTAGTAACGAACAAATTGGAAGTGGAGCATGGTGCTAATAATGCCACCAGCACAGGTTTGATCCCCATACAGGTCATTAACTTAAGGGTTGAGCTTGATGATCCTTTTGGGTCCCTTCCAACTCAGAGTATTCTGTGATTCTGTGAAAAAGCACAAGAACTATCTGATGTCCTGCTTCTGTCAGCACTGGGATAGCTGGCCATCTTTTTGGGTTCTTTATTCTTGATTACTTTTTTCTCTGACCTTAAGGAATTGATGGCATATGTCCAGTTAGTACTTTCTTTGTTAGTTTTCCCGGATTTTAGATAATTTGCATTTCTCTCAGTTCAGTTAAAGATGTAGCTTTTGACGTGTCAGTGATATTACCTGTGTTGTAAGTCAAGGACTTATATACCTGATTTAGTTGGGGGAGTTCATTTGAGTCCTGTATAGACTGCAGGGGTTATACTGATGTTGTAAAGTTCCTGCTAGACCAAGTAGTTTATATGTTATATAATAAAGTAGTGGGGTTTCCTTTATTCTGACAGTATATCGCTATTGAAATGTAGTTTGGATGCTGGCTTAATAATCATGTACTATTGAAGCAGCTTGCATGCTGGTAGTTTTACTCTTCCCTTTGTATATAAATTCACACGGTCTCAGACATTTTGGGACTATTGTTTTGAATTCTAGTTATCTCTGTGCTGTAACTTTTTCCTTTCAGGATTTCTGTAAAGGGTGTCAGTGAACAGAAGTTATTGGCATAATGGCTCCAATTGTGCAAATAAATCTCCTGTTGCTGTCCCACAGTGAACAAGCCTTTGCTTAAGTGGCCTGTCTGGTTTTCTTCCTGCCTGTGAGTGATAGGAGTCAAGCTGGCTGGGAGCCATTTGTGCGTACAGCCAGCACTGCACATGTGGTGGGGTTTGGTTGTGGTTTATGTTCTGCAGTGAAATTCACTCTGTGCTTACTGCCAGCCTGTGCTGGAGAGCAGAAAGAGGCTGTTAGGGTTTGTCTGTCTGGAGGGAAAGAGCTCAGCCAGGATGCTAAGGTTTTCTGGGGTGTGGAAAGTTAGGTTCAGAAACTTATCTGCCTATCCATAACTCTGTTGTAACGGCTTGGGGCAATGCCAGCCGTTTGGGAGTTGTGCCTGACCTTTTGTGTTTGTTAAGTAGTCATTCACTCTTTTACAAGATTATTTGTAGGGAAGTAGAAGTCCAAGAAGTAGGTGTGCTTTCATAGCCTGTAAACCTCTGTTGGTTTTTGCATGCGAATGTGGCCTGATACTGGAAGTGCCTTGCAGAGGAGAGAGCTGGCTCTGGGCTCCAAGTACACTCTTCTCAGTATGCCTCTAACTTACTGCTTCAGGCTGGAGCTCTGTTTTAATATGACTGTTCAAATATTTCTGTGCTGGATGTGACACATTTTGGTCTTTTTGTATTTAGCTTCTCTAATTTGACTTTCTCTTTGGGGATTTTGGTGACTTGTCTCTGCGCTTTCCACTTGTTCTCCTTAGCATTAGAGTTAGAGAAAGGAGTCCTAAGAAGGGTTATATGCTCATTTGTTTCAAATAAAATTTGATGATATTGCACATTGTTAAAAAATATTTCCTGTAATATGTCTGGAGCTGGGAATGGAAAACTTCTGAAGTAAGTGTCATGGTAAGACATGGTGCACTGGAGTGAAGGAAGGGCCTTGGTAAGCGTAGATATTGAGAAGTAGAAGCTTGCTGAACGTGTCTGTCTCTGTGAACATGAATTCCCTTTCCTGCCAGTGCTGACAGTGGAGGTACTTAGAGGTGATCAGTTGCTTCATATTAAAAAGCAACAGCAACAACCCCTCCTTTTTTCTTACACATCTTCTGATTCAGCTGGATATATCTGGATGTCTGTTATTAAATCTGTTCTCTTTAGGAGTGGCAAACTGATTAAGAAGTTTGTCCTTTGGTTTTATATTGTAGCTTAAAAACCAAGTTGGTTTTTAAGGAAAAAAAATCCTCTCTCAGAAAGGAGCTCTACTTAAACCTCTCCTTTTATTATGAGGATTATTAGAAATAGACACCTGGCTGTAGGCTTATAATCTAGTCAAAGGCTTGCATGTATTTTGATTCAAATTAAATAATTAATATATTGTTTTTCAGAATTGAGTTTTCCTTGTAACAAACAGAAAAAAAACTTTTAGGTACTTCAGTTAACAGAAGGGATTTTTTTTTAAAAATTATTTTTAGTAAATGATGGCAAGAATGGGTGACTGGCTTGTGTAAGAGTATCCTTATTTTAGTTCTTCCTCCTCAGCACACTCTATGCATTGTGCATGCACAATGAGCTCCTGGTAACTCTTAAAAATAAATTGGAATTTATCTGTGTGTCTGTGGTTTGAGATGTCATTTACAGAAATAAAGACCTTGAGTGGTATTGACTTAACTGAGGTTTTGATTGGACAGACAACCAGGTGTGAAGTCAAAGTATGTTGACTTTTATGTTTTATATTTCAAATTTTTTTCCCCAAATCCTGGGAAGGCTCATGCTGACATACTAAGGAACGTTGCTTATTGAATGCTGAAGTACCACTGTACAATTATTTTAATGTAAATTCAGTTACTGGATGTAATAAGGGTGATAAGGTAAGTACGATGTTGGTAAAACAGTTTATATGCTGTTTATCATTGCTGTTGACCAATCTGTTTAGGCAAATGTTTGTCATTACTAGTCTAGGACTGTAGGAGTGTTTTCTGAAGGCATACAGATGATATAAGAAGAGCTGTGTCTCTGTGTGGTGGACAGGGGCTTAAGAATGCTCAAAACTGCAAAGGTGAGGAAACAAAACCAAGTTTGCCTGATGCTGTTTGGTTCACTGTAGTGCTTATTTCTGTGTACTGGTAGAGGGCAAGTGTGATTGGAGTGCAGGGGTGTTGGGTTTTGATTTCCTACCTATTTTTACTTAATGAATTAATGGTTAGAGTTCTTGGTATTTATTTAGCCTGCCAGCTTGCTTTTCCCACAGAAGATCATAATATGCCTTTTTCTCTGCATTTGAGAAAAGAAACTATTGGGTACTGAGTTAAATGTACATATATTGTTACTGATTTCTTTAAGGGTGTTGGACATGTGGCTTAAATGTTCCAACCATGTGCCATTACACTGTAAATATACTGTTATTTTGAGAAGTGAGATTTGCAGGAAGGAATAATATGCTAGGTAAACTCAGTGTTATCTGCCTTATAACTGCTACTTATGGATCATAGAAACTAGAACACTACTACCCTAAAACGAGCCACTGGAACATGGCTGCTTTATAATCAGTGTGAAATTTTCAACTACATCAAAAATACACCTTTCTGTTGGTGTTTTAGGTACTAAGCTTTGTCACAATACCTTCATTATGAGCTTATGTTGGTCTTCTGGCTTGTATGTAGTCATCAGGCTTTACATTTCATTTATAGAAAATGCTTATGAGCACCTTTTAATGTACTGTAATCTTATTAAGCCAAGTTGCTGATGTTTTGCGTTAGGTTTGTGCTTTGTATCCCTTCATGCTGAAGGATACAGTTAATCATAAATACAGCCTTGACTATTTAGAAAAAAAATAGCTTTATAAATACTTTGAATGTATACTGGTATTATATTTGTCTGTGTACTAAAAAAAGTAGTAGCTCTGTTTTGTTATTACAGTTCTTTAGCATTAGGTACTAAATTCTATTTACTTTTGAGTCAAATATTTTGAGGAATGTTTCATTTTCATTTAAAAATGTTCTAAGTGTAATATCAATGTGTGTTCTTCAGAGGTGCAAACGAAGTAGCTTAGTGATTCCCGTTAGAGTGCTTTTCACTTAAATCCGTGAGACTTCTCTGTAAATCCTTAACAGTTCTTGACATTGCTACCTCAAGGCACAGAGCCAGCGTGTGCAGTCCCAAAGGAGCAGACCCAAGTTCGAATCCCAGACTGCTCGCTCGAGGAGGCGTTTTGCTCAAATCCTTAGGGGAATGTTGACCTTCTCCTTCTCAAAAAAGTGGCACCTGCTGGCTAACCAGGGAATTTAGAAGAGGATGCTTTGGTCTTGGTAGACAAAAACTTGGGTCAGGGCTAAAGAAGTACTTGGCTTGAGGAACAGTGGATAGAAAACAAGGAGAAATTAAGAATCTTGTGAGAGAAGCACTGTTTTGATCTGTATCTAATGCTCTTTATTCAGGTCTTTGCACTCACTCATAATATGATTTTCCCTGGTGTTCCCTGTTTCTCAGTTATTTGGATTGTGCTACAAAATATTTGAACTGCTTGTGTGCAGAAGTAGTCCTCAAATAGGTGATGTTAATTAAAACAAAACAATGTTTACTTGATTTCAAAATAAATAATTAGGTTCTTATAGACTAGCCTAATGCTGAGTAATCTCAACAATCCTCCAAGTTCTTAATTTTTAGTTTGGTAGAATGACAATGGACCAAGGAAAAACTGTTTTCTATTTCCAAGGTCAGTACATAAAATGCTATTCACAGCTTTTTAATCTAATTTTGTAGTTTTATGGTCTGTGTATTTAATGAAAAGTAATATATTTGGTAGGGAGCAATGAGATTTCGTGCTGTTATTTCCAGAAGATGGCTAATACAATACAAACTCAGTGTTTGTCTCTTTCGTTAGATTTACATAGACTTAATCACAATAATTGTGCAGTTTTGAGCTGAGAGTTAAATGCACAGAATTCTGTTTAAGCAGAATTTTTTTTCCTTCATCCCTTCACAAAAACCCCCCAAACCAACAAACCCCCAAAATTTAAACCTTTAGATGCAAGAAAATGGGTGGTGTTGAGAGGAAAAGAAATTTAATTTGTATTATATCTAAGTCCAAATTAGTTGTTTTTGTTTTTTTTTTTTTAAATAAGCTATTGAGTTATTGAGTGTTACATTCTAGACTGCATTTAGTAGGGTAAATTGCCTATAATTCTGGGAGCACTGATCCTGATAGGAAAGGGTGATAATTAGTTTCTAATATGGACAGAATTGCTGTTATTTGCTGTGCTCCACATGTTTGCTTCCCCTGTGGCATTCCTTGAGGTGCAGCAGATGGATGAACCAGGGGCAGAGGTAATGTGTGCCATGATCGGCTGCTGCTTTCCCCTGGGGATACTTCTAGAATGCTGATCTCTTCTTTTTCCTCATTTTGTTCTTTCTCTTTTCTTTTTCAGCAACTTTGCTGAGATGTAACAGAATTAATTTGTGGTATTACTCCTTTATAATCCATTAATCCAAGCATTTAATACCAATATGTTAATATCTTAGAAAAGGATGGGCTGTTTGTGTGCTGCTATCTTAAATCTTACAAAGTCAATATCATGCTTAAATACTTTTCTCCATTCTGTGAGGTTGTGTCATTAATAGTCTGATGTTGCCTGATACTGTTATCTAATCTTTTGGAACACAGTCATGTTGAGAAATGGAGCCTGCTATTGAAAAGGATTGTCCTTTTCCTTTAAATCTAGCCAAGTAATATCTGCTCTCATTTCTTTTCTTTCTGTTCTTGATTAAAATGTAGGCAATAGGTTGTGTGTGGGCTTTTGTATTTGAGGTTTTTGAATGTTATTTTATTTATTTTTAAAACCAGATCTATATGAGGTAGTAATGCAGGTGGCCTTACCTTTTTGTCACCCAGAAGAAGTAGCCGTGCTTAGGTGAGCACAAGGAGTCAGCCTTTGCCACGCTGCAGCTGGGAAGAAGCCCTGCACCCAGGGAGCAGCAGCTCCCACCTGCTGGCACAGCTGCAGGTTTGCAGTGCCCGGGGAGCCCCGGCCTGCTCGGGGGGGAAAGGGCAGGGAGCTGTGCGTGCACATGTGTTGGTTGTTAGGAAATACTTTCTTTGGTGCTTTTCAAATGTTTTCACTTTGTTTATATATGTCTCTTCTTTTTCTGTGTCCTTTACTTGTTTACTCTCCCTCCCAGTCCATTTCTCTCCCTGTTAGCACTTTGCTGGAATCCACAGTATTTTCAAAGAAGTTAGTGATTTTAAACTAAGTGACTTTGAAGGTGAGGCTCCATGGTTAACTGCAAGCTTGCCACCAGGGACATGAAATTTGCTGAATATCTCTGGCTCTTATTTTTGTGTATTTTTTGTTGTGTAATAGCGATAGAAAAATACCTTCCTCTGCATTTTGAAGATGACATGTATTTCAAAGATTTTTGCTTTTGTTCTTAACCCGGAGTCTTGATTTGGAATGCCTGAAGGAAACTTCTGTAAATATTTTTGTATTTTTATACATGTTTGTGTGTATATATGTATATATTTCTTTTCTTGGCTATGGAACCATTTCAATGTTTTTTTCTTGTCTGCTTTTGCTACATATTAGAGGTATGGGTATGCAATGGAAATCTATTGACAGGGAAGTTGCACCTTCTGTTTGAGGTTTGCAATCTTTCTAGCACAGTGACTGCAAGTATTTTTTGTTCGCAGACCTAGAGAAGACAACCTTTTATGAGAGTTAAAGTGAGTTTTTAAATAAATGCTAATCCACTTAAGGCTTTCAGAAATGGCTGAGTACTTGAATGCTTCCTAAAATTAGGTGAAGTTGTAAGGGAACAGTCTCTGTCACTGCATCCAGTGGCTCTGGCTGGCAGTGATAGTGGAAGATCATGTTTGCCAGCTACGGCAGTGTTTTCTCCAAACTGTGGTAGACAGTTTAGAGTAGTGTGTAACTGGGTGTGAAACTGGGAGGATGCTGCTGTTGTTGGTACTACTTGTTGATGGTGTGTAGTCAGCAAAAAAGTTTTGCTCTGAAGTAGTTACTCTGTTATTTGATAGGCTCGCTGTGAATCTGGACAGTGTGAGATATTTAATATTCTGGTCATGCACTCAAGTAATTCCTTCACACTCAGGCTGCTTAAATACGCAGAAGAGTGCAGAGCTCCTTGATGCAGGGAGTTCTACTGATAGGATTTCTCAAAGGTTGTGTTATTCAAAGACCTTTTTGCTTGCTTTGTCTGCATACTTGGATAACATGAATGTTCCGGATTAGTAGATGGATTCCTTGTTTTTAATGCAAAAAGTTAGGAACAGCCAAGACTGTGACTTGTCAGAAGGAGGATCCTAAACAAATGCCTTGTCCGATCCAGCCACTGACCATTGCTGCCAGGCTCTGCCTCATCACTGATTGTCTGGAGATGGGGTTGTTTGTTCAATTCACAGCCACAGCCAAATACTGTAACTGGAAGTGTATTGAGGAGGTTGGAAACTTGGAGAACCTTGGACAAAAGTATTTGCCAAAAGGAAGAACTGGCAATCAGAAAATAAATAATCATCTGTAGGCATCAGTAGCATACCCTAAAGACCAAATGCAATGGTAAGAGAATGAGGTTAAAGTATTTCAAAACCAGTAAGTTAGTGCTCCACAGTTTTGTTTAAATCCACTCTGTTTGTATTGACCCATTTCAAGCAGGATAACCTTCTCCTGCTTCATATTGTTGATGTCTCTGTTTTTCAAACTCCTTTGAATTGCCTTGGTTTAATTGCTGGAGGCTCATTTTATATATATATATATATCTCGATATATAGAGATATAGATATATTTAGTCCCCCCCTACCCCCGTGAAAAAGACAAAAGACTAACTACTTTTTTTGTAAGCCTTTCCTTTTTAGTTTTATAACTCGAAGTGACATTGCTTCTCTCTTTGTGCAAGGAGCAACCTCACCTGAAGTGCCTGGTACAACACAGAAGAATTACATGTAACCAAAAGAAACAAATCAGAGTTTTTCTGTAGCAGGTGGTTTTTGCTACTTTCCTGCTGAAATCAACAGGAAATTTAGATTAAACCTGGTATCTTGCCACATACTTGGAGAAAAAAATGCGGTGATCAGAATTCTTATGATCCTTTTCATCTTATAGCATAATAATGAAATGGGTATTCTTTTACATCTAATGCATTTTCACGATCTAGTAAAAGGTATTTGAATTGTTGTACAGTATTTTAAATATTTGAACTATTTGAGCATGTATTTCTCAGTCTTCCAGAAAGACCTTTACTGTACCATATTCATTTTATGATATGAGCTGAGCAAAACTCTTTGCTCTGGGAAGGAATTTTACCATTTGATATACTATGGAAATCTTTTAATGTAAATTCAAAAGTTGCCTGTGCCATCTATGTATTAATTTTCCTATTTAATTCTCTATAGAAATTCTTGATATTAAATTCATGAAATATTTAATCACAGTGGTGGATCTTTTCTGCCTTAGGAAGCTGGTTTTATACAAGTGTTACTCCTGTGATGAACTAGTTGAGGAATTTTGTTTTCATCTTCCTCCACATTGTATTAATCACAGCAAAATTATTTTCATGCTATTTGTCTAAAGGACAGAGGATACATGGTGTGTATAGATGCATTGGATTATCATTATTCAACACACATAGTATCAAGTTTCTCCAAAACGGAGGATTTGACATTTTGTTACATTTTTACGGATACACTTTTAGAATGCTGACCTCTACAGGTGGTTCATTCTTCTTCAGGCTGTTGATGGCCTTGAATTTCTTCAGTTGCATTTGGAAAGTAAACAAATCCTACAGAGATATTTTTCCTTTCCAGTGAGGTTGATCAAGGGACAAAGAAAAAGTTGGAAAAAACGTAGCTAGAGCAGTTAACTCTTATTTCCCCTTATCTCGCTTCAATAACATGTTGTCTTCCACCCACAATAACATTTTGGTGCTCTAACCATATTTGCAATCACTAACTTCAGACAGTATTCCATCATTTAAGAGTGTTCCTGAAGCAAATTTTGGGACTTTCTATACTTTTTTTTTTTTTTTGGTTGAAATATATGCTATTTGTGGAAACATGTATCATAGGAAAACATGTATCACGAACTCCTGGAAGTTACCCATCCTTTTTGTGTTGGTATACTTGATACTTTGAGGGTAAAGTACTTTTGCCTGTGTTTTTGGTTGCTTGGTGTGATTTAGATTTAGTTTGGGGCTCTCAACTCTCGTTAGCAAGATGCTGTGATTGAGCTAATCAGCCCTGCTATGAACTGGCGGTGATCTGGAAGCTTAACAGCCTTACCATTGCTGCAGTTACAGACTTCTAATTTTGGATCTGTTTTTAAAATGGCTTTGAATGGATTTTCTTGTGTAAAAGATGGCATACACATAATAATGACACTCTTGTAATTCTAGTCAGTATTTTTTTTAGGCCTAATATCAAGACCGATAGATCTTTTTAAAACACAGATGTTCCCTTCTATAGTTTTTGTATTTTTCTGTTTAGCAGAAAATTTCTTGTGATGTAAAAAAAGTCCTGTAAACTTTGTGTTAGAATGAGAGATGTGGGTGTGAAGGAGATGTAATTGACTCTCAAAAGAAAAAGTGTTCAGTACAACACTAGATCAATATAGGCACCACAGCAGATTCTTCTATTACTTCTCTGTAAGTAGCATTATAGATGGCATTACTGTGTATTAAATCAAGTACAGCAAGTATAGAATTTTGATTTCAACTGTACTTCATTTCATTCTTAATGGAAAATATGATGAAGTGGTTTAGTTTCCTCTGTGTTTTTGCAATCTCTTATAAACTGCTAGGCTCTGATTTTACAATGAAAGAGTTAAGAATCTATTTTCAATTGGAATTCTGTAGGAATAGGGTATATTAGATTGTAAGACTTCTTGAAAACCTAATTAGTCCTCAAATGACTTAAAAGGCTTCACAGACCTTAAGAGGTTCCACCACGTGTGAAGTTCTTGCTCACTTTGAAACTTTTTTAATAAAAGCAGATATTGATTGTTTTTCTGTGCTCTTCTTACTCTGTTATTTGTCCTCTTTTTAGTGTAATATTTCACAGGATTTTAAAAAAGTTTTTTCTCTTGTTTGTCCCATAATAGACTCAGCATTAAAATAATGATTGCTCTGAGTCCATTAGGAAAATGAAAACTAAAGAGATCTTAGGGGCTAAAGTGTATACAGTGTTCTAGTTTCTGGATAATTAGCTAGGAATATATATGTTACTCAGGGCAAGTTCTGCTCTGATGTTTGAAAATTCAACAGTAAACTTGAAAATGTAGAAGGAAGTGGCTTCAGATGTATTCTTTGTTTGGCTTTTCTTTAAGAAAGGCAAGAAATAAAATCCAAACAAAAATTTCTATTCCTGGAAGTAAATTTGGTGTTGTAGTTGGTAATATGCACAGAGTTTTTTAAGAGGCCAAATTGCATGTATACACCTGAGTGATGCACATGTTTATTTCCTTTTTGTGACCTTTTAACTGTAAGCTTTATGTGTTAAGTAAGTGAAGTAGAACAAAATTGCTACTGGAGCTCTTGTACTTGAATTTTTACATTTGTTTCACATGATTCCTGCCAGGTGCCTTAATACGTGTTTGTTTAATTCACTGGGATTTCAGATCACTTGTGGGAATTCAGTCAAGAGCTTCTGTTGGTTTGGCTGCCAGGGCAATCTTGTGTGTGTGTCTGTGGAATGGGCACGAAAGGACACAAGTGGCATCTTATTTAGCCTTTCAGTTATGTGAGTGTATCACATTTGTTTGAGTTGGGGCGAAGAGTGTTAAGTTATGAATTCAGTTTACAAGAATTTCTTAATTTTCTGAAAGGTATGTGGGCCAACCTTGTCCAAAGGAATAAGCTTTGCGTTTTCAGTTCATGTGAACATATGGAGCTGTATGTGATGTTTATTCTGAATTGCCCTATTACGTGTGATTCTTCAGATCTTCAGAATGCTCTCTTGCATCTGGAAGGGAGGGCTGATATTTTTCTTCTGAACCTTCTTCAGTAATGCTTCCGTTATAAACTGGGATGTGAAGACATTTGATGCCTTATTACCCCTTCACAAAGTGTGATCTGCAAAATAATTAAATTATAATATGTTGAAGGGTAATAATATTCTTTATGACTGAAATATAACAAATTCTTTCCCAAATACCAAGTCACAGTTGTCTTTTTCAAAAAGGCGGAAACTCTGTTCTCATTTTTGTTATTCTATATATTTAACAGAATGGGAAGAGTCTGTCTTGTGTTAAAATCACTTGATTACTCTTATAAATGGTAACTTTTTTATTTTTAGTGGTTGAGCAAATCTGGACACTCATACAAATTTCATTGTATTGGAGTGCTGCAGTACGAACAAGTAAAGTACAAAGTGAAGCAAAGTCTGAAAGCTTTTGCTAGAGCTAAAAGCATCTATATAGGGAATTGAATACAGGATCTAAGGCAAACAAAGTTGCCACCCAAAGAGGCAATGTACTTAAATTGGCTTCTTTCGGCAATGCTTAACATTCTAAAATGTAAAAGAGAAAATGGGATATCATAATTTGTAGAAGCAACTTATTGGGCACATAGAACTCAAGACTCATTTTGGCTAAATTTCAAAATGCACTTTGAAACTTCTAAATAAAAATTCTTTTTTTCTTTTTAATTACAGAAGAAACAGAGGGAAGGAAAATGCTTAGGTTTTGCTGCCATTTACTTTAAAGTAATTTACTCTTCTTCTAACTTTTGGCTAAAATTCTAGTAAGTGACCAATAAAGTATGTGTGGGAGTTTTCTGGCAGTGTTGAACTTCCTGGTAACCTGTTTCTACCCTAACATGGAGCAGATTTGATCTTTTTAATATTTTTATGAGATTATTAGTGTTTAATGTAATTGAAACATGCATTTCTTCAGTTATTTTTCTGGCACACTGGCGTAGTACCAATGGTTCACTAAAGCCAGTAGTCTCAAAGTAGACTGCAGGATTTTATGCATCACCACATAGTGATAGCGGGGTTTTTTTCTTATTATTTTTTTCCCCTGAAAAAATCACTGGTCGTTTTTTTTTCCTTTTAAATGCAGCCAGTCTCAGAGGTAGTAAATGCTTCAGAAATGATGGGCAGGCTTCCCTGGCCCTTCACACAACCCTGACGTTGGCCTTGTCTGATTCTTGTGCTCTTCCTCTCCTTTCTGCCAGCACTGGTGCTGTTCTGGCCCAGTAGTGAAATACTTCCATGAGCAAGTCTGGCCAGACACCAATGAGGGTTTGTTATTTTTAGGGGTCTGTTTTCTACTAGTTTCTCCCTGAACAGGTTTGCTGCAAGTCCCTACAAAAGCCTGGTGCTAGTGTGAGGGAAGAAGATGTAAGAGCCAGGCTGAGGGCAGTGGGGACAGTGAAGTGTTAAGGGAAGCAGGATGGCCTCCTTTGGGTGGCAGCCAGCCCGTAGTTGTTGGGAAGATAGGCTGTGTTTGCATGCATAAACCTTGACTCATGAGCTGTTGTTTGGCAGTGGTTCCTGCACCAGAATCCCTCGTTGGAGTTGGGAAGTGCTGCTGGGCTGTGTGAAGGCTCACCTTGCAGAGGGGCTTTTGTGGGGCTGGAGTTGCAGGTTGGCTGACGAGTCTGTTGCATGCTGTGCTGGCAGTGCTTGTGGGGACTTAAAAGATTTTAGAATCCTTCCACTTCTTATTCTTGTTCACCTGTAATATCAAACTTGGATATTTGTCCTAATTTTAATGTAAAATCATTCACTTCAGTGTTCTGATTAAATATCCCTAGAAATCAATTCCTAAAATTAAGGTGTAATTTTTACAGGAACGAAGTTATGAGACTATTCAGTCCTTTTGTAGAAGGAGAGACTTTAAAAACATCCTGGGAGGAAGAATTAAAGAAAAATACTTAGTTATTGATTGCTACTTGCTTTCTGACTGCTTAAGTAAATGTTTTAAAGTCTTTAATACCATATTATTATTGTAAGAAGGATAACTACTAGGTCAGGGTGCTTTTTGCCACAGGAAGACTGTCTACCATATTTTATTGGCTTTCAGCATTTTCTAGCTATAACCTACAGAACTGCTGTAACAGCATACCTGGAGAAGCAGCAACAGCAAATTTATTTTGTATTCAAAGCACAACTTGTCCTCATTTAAAAAAAACCAAAGGCATGAGTGCACTTTAACAGCAACAGGTATGTCTGTTCCAGCTGTTAGAGTATGCAGGCAATTAAAAATGGGTTTACTTGACTATAAATTCCAATTCTAAATTTTTTGTCAAAGTTCTGCTTCTGAAGTGTGCATGGTTTCTAAGTGCATTTTATTAAGAGTGTTTTAACTCATGTAACACTTGTTACAAGAAAAGCATTGAAACTCAGATTTCTATAAAAAGTGTGATATTTAGGATTTAAGCCAAGGAGAAATGTTATGCAGTTGAACCAGACTATGGAGTACTAAATGAAAAGCTAGCAGAAGAAATAAAAGGAAGATCAGTAAAATGTTCAAATAGGGAAAAAAAAGTCTTTGGTTAAGAGGTAAAGTTGGAGAAATCTCAACATCTTCACTAGCAGATGGAGATATTTCTGGATTCACTTCCACCAGAGCCAGACCCTGTCAGATTTAGTAGTTATTTTCTAGAATAGGAACGTAAGTTGTTTTTTTTTAGTTAATGTGATACTACTTTCAGTTATCTTCATAATAGTTGCATGTTTCTGCTAAACTAGCAAAGTTAAACTGTTTAATTATTTTTTAGCATGTGAAGACCACAATTCTGAGCATGGAGTCTTGACTACTCTAGGAAGTTGTTACTTCTGTGCTGCTGATCCTCTGAAGGTGTAATTTTGTTGTTTAAGGGTAGTATTTCCAGACTTGTAAGCTCTAACAATGTGGATATACTACCAGAAGCCCGTTAAAATGTGGGTTGTCCTGAAGTATAGCAGAAATCAGTAGATCAGGTGGCACCTTTTGGTTATGAAGGGACAAAGCAGTGAATACGGATGTCATGCAGCTTAGTACTGCCATGAGCTGTGCTGACACGTCTTAGTTCAAGGGGAGGAACAGCCTTTCTTTTAAACAAAGGGAAAGTGTAGAAACACCTAATGAAGAAAAACAAATGCTTTTGGGGATAGAAGGTGAACCAGGCTCCCTCAGACATCTGAGTTGCTGCAGTGCTGCTGTGTATTAGCGCAAGGCCCATTAACATCAGGCACCAGCCGTCCTTCCACCTCGTTTGTTGATGTAGGAGACCGAGCTGTATCATATCAGCTTTCCAGCATTGTGGGCACACCATCATTTACTGCCACTCACACTAAGGGAGCTGTCAACACAAAGCCTGCCTGCCTGCCTCAAGAGGCAGCTAACAGCCCAGGCAGCAAGGAGCTTGATTCAGCAAATATTTGAGCAGATGTAATGATACCTGGCACATTTAAAGGCAGATTTCTCTCCTTTGTCAGAGAACATAATTTTTTCTTAATTTGAGAATGAAATTTAACAATACCAGTAAAATCTCTGTCTAATAAGCTGTTGGAAGAAATGTCTCAGTGTTGAGGAAAGAAAGGTTTTTTTGGGGTGCTTTTTTTTTTTATTGGAGTTTTTTTAAGGTGTCTCAGGGCCCTGCTGGCAGCACAGGCTGTGCCAGATCTCCGTTTGTTCAGACTGGATTCTGGCTTTGACTTTTGGAAGTAATGGAATTATTGAGAACTGTTGGTTTTGGACCTCTGCAGAAGAAGAACATCTGGCAAGAGCCTTACTACATTCCAACTTGCTTATGGAGGGGGAAGCACTTGTTGGTACAAAATGCATACTGGAAAAAGTAGCATCAGCCTGCAGTGTCAAAGTCTAACTTCCATCAGCTCAAATTATCAGTCGTATAAATGCAAATAGAGATGCTTCTGGAAATTTTTAAAAGTTTACTTTTTCCCCTCCATGCCTAAAATAATGGAAGAAAACACTTTTTGCCATAGGCAGCTTTTTTTGCTGAGGGAAGAAGGTGCTACCTTTCCCTTGGATAAACCAGTAGGCATTTCATTGTGCTGCAGGGCAAATAGTGGAGGCCTAACCTCGCAAAAGCTTCTTTTGTGATTGAAGATGCATCAGTATAGAGGATTTCTTCTTGTTTATAGGCAAAAGAGGAGAGAAATAAGTCAGCCAGGTTGTAATAGTTACCGAAGTCAATGCTGGCTATATTTATTAAATTGTTTTTTCCACATCTAACTTAGAGTTAGCCTACCACAGCTCTGGCTTAGGTGAGCAGATGTGCAGTGCTTGCATTTATCCATTAAGCATTCTTCCCTGTTTAAATACTGAGCAGATAAACTTTGTTTATCTGTTTAAAAGAGGGTGTTTAATGCTGAAATTTTCATACGATAGACACTTTTCCCCAACTGTACTGAAAGAACCAGAACTCTCTCATGACAAACCTAAGTTCACACAACCCTGATGTGTAACTTCTGTTTTGCTTAGTAATGAGAGTTACTTCCTGCAGCTGACTTAGATGTGCTCTTTAGAACAAGAAAGTGTAAGAAATCATCCCATTGAAGGCATGCCTGTCTAGAGGCAAACGTGAAAATCTTCAGACTTCTTTGTATTCTACATGCTTTGTTTTATGAAAAATGTTAGATGTTAGTGTATTGTTGTTTTAATGTGAGAGACTGAGATGCCGTGCTGCTGGTAGTAGACTTTTGATTTCAGTACTGTAGGGATGCCAAAAACAGATACAGAGATACTGTGTACCTTAGCAAAGTATAGCTTTTCTTCCACGTGCTTTTATGAATGGCTTGATCTTGATCTTCTCAAGTTCAGACTCAGGCTTCTGTGATTTTGACTGTGTATCTGTAAGTATCTTTGTTTTCAGTCACGTTATTGTAAATGTGGAGTTACATTGGCATTTCCTTGGCTATACTGTATAGTATGCTTGCCATTACTTAAGGCTCAAAATTCTGCCTTGCTAAATTGCAAGGTTTTTGTCTGATGCTTGATTTCTCCACTCGTTCACCTTCATGGACTTGGAAAGTCAAAAACTTTGTCAGGTCCCCTCCCCTGCTTGATATGAGGGTCTCTTTTTCCTTGAAAGATTTTGGTGTTAGGGTATTAATAATCTTCTAAATATCAACAGAGTAATTTTAATTTGTTGTAATTAGGTTGTCTTAATTGTATGTGCATAAAGATGCATGGCAATCATCAACACCATGAAAGGATACTGACCTCAGGTTGATCTTGGAATTTGTTTTCAAGAGGGTCAAAGTTTGCTGGACACCTTGTGATATAATAAATGATTAAAAATACTTTTTCTTAATATTTTTAGATGTGTTGTTAGAAAAGCTGTCACCCTTGCCATGTTTTCTTTGCTCATGAGAGTTAGCACCTCAGTTACACACTGTGTAACTCAGATGAGTTGTGTTCTGGTGCCTGAATTGGCAGTTTTCTGTCCCATTGTGTTGTTATACAGTTGGTAACAGTAGCTGTTGCCTATGAGGCTGTATTAGAATATTTTTGGCCTGGTGTGTGCAGTCTTGTGACCCTGGCCTTGATTTGGTGTGTATGTATAAATATATATGTGTATATCTATATTTTAAAGTGTGTGGTTATATAAAGCAATTGAGTCATAACTGAAGTAACCACAGGAAAATTTGCCAGTAGAGTGGATTATTATGATAGCTGGGACTGTAGGGCTGAGACTTGCATGTTAGAGCTGTTCAGCCTGAGACTTCATGGCTCAACACGGAGAGGGGAATGAGCAGTGTGATGCAATTTAATAGCAGTTTAACTGTGTGTGTTTGCATGTGAATAAAGGCTCTGGGTTGTACCTCTGCTAAAGGCTTGATCTCCAAGCTGGTGTATTTTATTCACATTTGTAACCAGGGAGGCTTCAAAATATACTCTGTGTGCACACATGTAAATATTATTTGTATACAGGATAATTTATGAAGATTAGCATTTTAATTTTTTTTTTGTATTTTAACCCTAAATTGGATCAAAGAATAATATTAAAACTTGTATTAATACAGGGAATTTTTTTTTGGGAAGGGTGAAGAATAGCTTTACTGTGTAGTCCTCTGAGCACCTCTGTGGATTTATAAGAAAATTCCTTTTAAAAATAGTTTAAATGACAATTTTTATAGTTTTTGTCATTAGCTTTTGCTTGAACTCTCTGAATAACTACACACAACTAACAAATGTGTGTTACATACAGTACTGTAAATATACTCTCTTTGAACAGCACCTGATGTACTTTTTCTGGCAAGATGGGTGTAGCAATGTGCAGTTTTCTGATTCAGTACAGTTTGTGTGGGAAATGCCAGTTCCAATCTTGTTTTGAGTGCGTTGTATCATATTTAAAGTGTCCAGGTCATGCCAGGTCCCTTGGTGTGTTCGGTGAGATGATTTGGAGTCTGGGAAGCAGAGAATACGAGCAAAGAGAAGCAGACAATTCCTGACATTTCTGTAACAGCATTGCTCTTACAGGAATTAATAATCCAGTGTTGTTCTTAGGAAATACATAGGGTTTACTGCAAGAAATGAATAGGACTGTTTGTGAAATCAAGTTAAAAGTAGTAATTGCCTTTTTTTTTAATAGCAAATTGTATTTAGGTAATGAGTTGAAACAAATCTAAAACATACTTGATAGTTATACAGGAACTGTATTACCAGTACTGACTTCTGATGCTAATAGACACCCTAGAATCCAATTCAAGCTTTTCTTCAGTTGTTCTGAACCAGCATGGTTTTTTCCCCATTTTCTTCTGGATTTATGCAATGTCTTTTGTTGCTTTAGAAAAAGTTCTTCAAGCATACACCCTGAAGTTTAATTCTGTCCAGAGAAAATACTGTTCCTGCAAATAATTTTCTGTATGAAACTATAGGTTTTAAACAGCTTTACATACAGGGAGAATTTAGTTTGCTGATATATTAGGTTACAAGTAATTTTTAATACCTGCCAATGCCAATATTGGTCTAAGTTTTGGTTATTGCCCAGGTAAATTGTGTACATTGCTCCCATTTGAATAGTTTTGTTATGCAGTTTTTATTGAGATTACCTATTCTATAGATAGAAATTAACTTTGTATAGCATATCTTCTGACTATTCTTCAAATAATTTCCACAGTGACTGGCATAGTGGATATTTATTCTTTACTATGTCAGATAATGCTCTGGAATTCTGCAGGATAAACAATGTTTCAAAAAAGAAAATTGATTTGTTTACCACTATTAATAATCACTGTTGCTATTTCAAACAGATCTTAGACTGATCTTTTAAAAGATAAATATTCAAATGGAAGCCGGTGTTTTATGGGTACTAATTGAGGTAACCAGTGTCCCCTCAGGGGGCTTTCAGTCCCTGCAGGGCTTCCTTGCACTTTTAAATCCCTGCCATAAGAGGCTGGTAGTTAACAGTCTCAACTCCCATGGTTATGAACCTGGCTGGGCAGGTGGGGAGAGATATGAAAACTAATAGGTAAGTCCAGGAGAAATCTTACTTTTATAGTGCATGATGGATTAAGTGTTCAGTCTGTGACACCAGGGCTCAGTACATGGAGGAGAGTGAGCAGCACTGTAGAGTTAAAAAAAAAATGTCTTGGGAAGTTTCCTGAAGTAATCGTAAAGTCCAGAGTTGGTAGCAGATGACAGACTCAAGATGGTGTTTCTGTGATATATCCGTAGCTCTTCCATTCATTTCCTCTGGAGCAAAGGTACAAAAAAGGATTCTGCTCTGCTACTCCCGCTGGTGCCTCTAATAAGCAATTCTGTTACTGGGGAGGAACTTTGCTTTTTGATCTGGAGGGATGGGGGGGAACTTGGTATCCACATGCTGGAAGACAATTAGTACACTCTCCAAGAAACAGTATGTGTTGAGATTTGAAATTTTTTTTCCCCCTCCATGCTTGAACTTCCCCTTGCTTTTCCTTTATCATGAAAGGTAGA
The DNA here is from genome assembly GCA_013397175.1 of Platysteira castanea. Taxonomy (NCBI): domain Eukaryota; kingdom Metazoa; phylum Chordata; class Aves; order Passeriformes; genus Platysteira; species Platysteira castanea. Next base: position 1,031,005 of record VYXC01009749.1, read on the forward strand.
TGGAGAGAAAGTTCTCTATTTATATGGTTTGAAATGAAAGTGATTTGTCTTTTACCTAATTATAATGTTGCATCTGAATTTATCCCAATGGCACTTAAGTGGTTAGGCTATTGGTAGGTGGCCTGCACTTCATTTCTCTTCTCAGTTTGATTAATGCCCTCAGCTTTGGATATTTTAAGCCTGCCACATCATATCTATTGTCAAAACTGCTTTTGATTTTGAGTGTCATTCTGGTCCCCTTGTCATCTATGTTTCCTCCCACTCCCCGAGTAATAAATGTGTGGAACTTCATTTTGTCTTTATTTTTTTTTTTAATCTGACTTGTGAATTTTGAGTTCTTTGTTAGAATATATATGGTTTTATTATGTTATTAAATATATTACGTCTACTATAAAAAGAGAAGTAGTTTTAAATAAAAACAAGAAGAGGCTGAGAAGTAGTCTTAACCTATTGAAAGCTAAAATATTTGAGTATAGTGTTTCTCCATCAAATATTATTACTCTTTTCATCCCCTTACTAGAAAGTCTAGACCTAAAATATAATTTTGTGTAGTAATTGGTATCATACTTCACAATAGCTTTTTGCAATATATGGCCTAATGGTAGATTGATTTGTTTGTGTGTCTGAGATGCAAAACACAATCAACGCTGTTATGGTTTGTGCTGTAGGTTTTTTGTAATTGATTTCAGATGTTGAATCTTATCTGAAGGAATATCATTACTCTGAAACAAAATTGGATAAAGAAGCTATAAAAGATAGAAACTCATACCTTGAGTACCTAGTATAACAATCTACAATGTGATTTTTTTTTTGTCAAATCATTTATTTGATCAACATCATAGCAGATGGTAACCCTATAAAGTATATTATCGTGTTTACACGAACATTAGAGCCTGTGTCTCTTGAAATAAGTTTTAAATATAGTCGTCTTTGTCTTATGCCAGCAAGAACAACCTTCATTTCAGTTTGATTGTAAGATCCAATTTTTTTTTTATTAGATGAATGCTTGGATCTGCTTCTTCAGAATGAATACGTATGTTGAAATAATGAGGCAACAGGTTTCTTCAGGTTTTCTTCTAGAAGAGCTTGAAGTGCTCACAGCAGCATCATGAAAGTGACATTAAACAAAGCCTGTTTAGAATCCAATGCATAAAGCCAGAAAGCATCCTCATGACTTGGCCCGGCCTTTCCTGCGGGCTGGCCGAGCTCCTGGATTTGGGTTGTGCTCCGCATGCACGGCTGGCCAAGGCCAGGAGTGTCCTCGCTGGGACAGCAGCAGTGAGTGCTGTGGAGGTGCCCTGTGAGCCAGCCCAGCCCCAGACTGCCAGCTGAACCCGCTCGAACAAACATATTAGACTTGTACTATTACTCTCTGATTAAACTGCAGCATATGTGCTATAGAAGTAGTCAGTTTTGATTGAGAACTATGAAATCATGAGTAATTTCAATTACTTTCCGTCCTCAATGCCTACTAAAAAAAGGAAGTGGGGGTAGAACCTTGTTGTACCCCTGTCTGCCTGAATGCACATGTCTGTGTTATTGGACCTTTGTAACACCACACAGTTATTCAATTTCCACCTTTTTTGCTTTACTTAAAGAGGCTGAGATACTGCAGCCTTGCCCTGCATGTTTTTCAGTGCTCTGTTAACTGTCACAGCTTCCTGTGCCGTTTAACATCCATGATGAATTAATAGATACTGGAATTGTTCACTGCATTTCCTTGTGGAAGGGGTTATACAAAGGTGATGATCCCCCTAGTTCCTCTGTTCTCTTTTGCATTTCCCAGGAAAATACTAGAACTATTTTCATGATACTTTTGCTTTAAGACTTTATTGGATTTATTACCATAGATGACTCCCATGTTATTTCCCACCAAGTGTTCCCCACTGCAGGAGCATTACATCTAAAAGGTGAATCTGATGGTCCTGGCTCAGTCACGTAGAGTTACCTGTGGCTGTGTTAAAGTATGCATTGTTTGTTTGTTTGTGCCCATCCTGCTAGAAACTGTCTGGGTTTTTGTCTCGTCCAGCATTTGGGTGGTTTTCATCTGTCATCCGTGGCAAACACATTAGTGTACAATGCAGAACAGATTCCTTGAACACCATCATAGACATACATTGATTTCCTGGCTGAGTGTTGCTGGCTACCTGGGTCAGCACTGGTTGGGTGCCTTAAGTTGATGGAGACCAAGGGCAGCAGGGATATCATTCCAAATCAAATCCAGATGTCAAGCAGCAGTAAGTCAGAGTGCTGGTGTTCTGTGTGCAGTATATGATTTCTTTTTTCTTGTAGCCTTCACAGAGCATCTAAAATGTGAAAACATCTTCCTTGTGTGAAAGTTTTGTGTAAGGAATAGGTCTACATGTAAGCTTGTAAGAATAAAAAATGCTGCATGAAGAGGAGGAAAAAGACACCTGGCAGCAAAAAGGAAGTTTACTACTCTAGCTAACTGTACTGGCTTTTTTAGAAAAAAGAATTCTGGGAACTAGTCAGAAATTAGTTTTCTTCTCTATCTGAAACAGTTCCATTTTGGTTTAGAGCAGTTTCTTTAAACAATTTATTTGCATAATTCAAATGGTAGAATTAAAATTCTAGAGTTTTTAGCTGTACATGTGCTGATTTAGCAGAGCCATAACATAAGTGCTTATGTCCCACTGACTCAAAATTTTAAATGAGTAGCATGTTTTACTGATTGGGGGTCATGCATCTGAATGCTCTATGCATAAGCATTATCCACTGACATATTTCCTGAAATGGGTTGATATAACCTACTGTATCTTAAACTCTCCCAAGGACTTTGTCTTGCAGTAAGATATTTTTCTTTTCTCCCCCCACATATGTCCCTTTTGAAACTAAGGCAATGGAAGACTTGTTATGATAATGACTGGATTACTAGCACTGTTGTTTCTGGCAGAAAAGAGTCAATTGTGCCAAAAGATTACTTTTGCCTTTGTCAGTGCCAGCCACGACTCTTTACTCAGCTCCTGGACCAGTTACAATGAAACAACAACAATACTGTCAGCTGCAAAATGCAGTAAACTTCCCCAAACTACTGGCTCAATATAGTGGTGGTTTTGCATTTTCAAGGAGCGTTCTTCAACACTGAGGATCTTTCCTGCAGTACACAAAAAGTGTCTATAGTTTTTATCTGGGTGATTTACTGTACTTTCAGTTTAACATTCCCTTTTGCAGGCTTTGTCAAAACAGTATTTTATAGCTTCATACAGCACATTTCTTAAGGAATTAATGATGAAAATAGTAGTAGTCCATAGGTAGTTATTGACAATATTAGCTTACATTCTATTTTGCAGTATGTCCAGTCTGAGAAATATGCATGAAAATTTTATAGTTGCAATATAAAGTTAGGATTTAGAGATGATTGTGTGGAGTAGCTTGCACTCTACTCTTATTTATAAATTGGGACGCTTAGTTCTTATTTATAAATTATGGCATTATAAAACTTCATGAATAGTTTATAGTATATATTACATAAAGAATTTATGCTATATATCAGAGCTCTTTATGAGAAAAGTTCATGTGACAGGGAAGTAATGAGTTGCATTTTATAGGCCAAAGTGCTTGGAAGCCTGAAGTTTAGGATGGGAGTGTTCCACATATTACAAAAAAAGGTCTTGTGAAGCAGATAATCAGGAACCTAATTGTTAAAATAGTAGCCTTATCCTACATGAAGGAATTTGCTATAGGAATTTAAGTGCTTTCGTAATTAGCTGTTTGGGAGTGTGGTTGAAAGATGGTTTGACCAATTAAATTTTGATAGAAATTGGATAATACACGGGATATATATTCTGATACAGTGTTTAAAGATCTCCCTATCTTACCTTCCCCTTTCTCTTGTGAGCTGTAACCTGGATTTGCATAAAGGGAACTGATTCTAGAAGAACCGTTACAGATTGTAGAAAATATTACTGTTTTAGCAGGGCAGGGACCATGATTCTCTGTGGGTTTTTTAAACCATTGAAATATAACCAGTCTGTCTTGCCTATTTTCCCCATTATGCTAAAATATCTTGCATGTCATGTAAAGGCCAAGTGGGGGAAATAATTTTGCACATTTTACAATACTTAAGCAAGACACGAGCAGAGAGTAGATAACAAGTGTGTGTTTCACAGTATGTGCTGCAATATTCAGTGCTTGCTTGAGATGCAGATAAATCGGGCTGTTCAAAAAGCCATGATGTTCACATCGTTTTGCTTGGTTTGTTACTCATGCTAATTTCTTGTGGATTGGGTAGGGCAGACTCTGCAGGTTGGCAAATTTCTTGGCTTTTTATGCTCCTGTTTTCAGCAGCTGCAGGTGTCCAAATGAACAGGTTCCTCTGTAGCCAGCTTAATTAATAAGGAAACCATTCATCTGGAGTTTTGCTTTTAGAAACATTGCTTTAAGTATATGAAGGCAGATGAATTTACTTTAACTGTATGGAAGTGGATGAATATTTTTTCAATTTGCATCAGAGAACATTGTTTTTGCTATCACTTTTTACAGGTCTGTATTTTTTTTTTTATTCCTAGGTATGGATGAGCGAACAGGTGCCACATCCTGGGGAACAAGTGGTCAGCCAAGTCCTTCATATGAATCTTCAAGGGTAAGATACCCACGTAATAATTCATAATGAAAGTTCATGGGAATGTACAGCGCAAGTCAGCAGATGATTTGGCAAAATTTTTGAAGGGAAACTCCTTTAAATATACAGATTAGCATCTTTTAGAGACTTTATTGACTTTGATGGGCTTTGAGTAGCAATTTAGATTTCTAAGACTAAAAAATATATAGGCTAAAAATTCATGAAAATAAACCATATGTAACTGTATGCTTGAATGATGAGCATGTATTTTATTTAACATACAGTCAGAAAATGAAAGTAGAAGTCATGTTACTTAGGAGGAGATTTACTGGCAAAGTGTAGGGAACGCTTTCCTCCCTGTTAACATTAACCAGCTATAGTATCCATGCTGTGTCATGATGTTGAAGAAAGGCTTTTCCTCTTAAATACCTTCCTCCTGTTCTTTTCCAGCTTCATCCATCCCACTTACTGAGCTGAAGGCTCTTGGTAGTATCTGATACCCTAAAATAACATGACCCTTTTCAAACTCAACTCAGTGGTCAAAAGCAAGTTTCCTCTTCCATATTCCCTTTCATCGACTCCATTTTCTTTTTACCAATATTTACTCTCTGAAAGGACAATGAGCTAAGTACTTTAACTGGATATACACAGCATACCTTATGTTCTGATTTCAGTGCCTTTGAGCTAGAGAGCTGTGTTAGCACTTGCACCTCTGCAGCTTTCTTGTGCCGTGGAATGAAATGGGTAGGCTGCAAGATCTTATTCAGCTCACTGGATGCTGTTAAAGCCTCTGCCTTGCTTTGGGAGACAGCAGTAGAAAGATTTCTTATAAAGTCCTAATTTTTCCATTGGTCATTAGTAAATAAATTATAATAAATGTAGAAGTACTGCATGTGTTGAAGAAATATTTCTGTACAACATGGAAATTAGGCATTCTTTTAAACCATCCTGTGAAACTTGGGACATGGAGCGGAACCTTCAAATGCCTCCTCTACATGTGAAATGGAATCTTAATTATGCAGCTTTAAGTAACTCATATTTTTACCATGTGTTTGGTGTTTTACACTCATTTATTATGTTGCTGATCAATTTTAATCAATTATGAGTTAAACTGACCTAACTGGAATTTGAGCTTGTGATTCACTGGCTGTGTGGCTGTATTAATCATATTTTTTTATGATCTAGAGGATCAGCCAGATAATATTAAAATTATGTAAAGTCAGTGAGTTTTGTATGTTAGCTTGTTTTTTTGCCCTTTTTTTTTTTTAATGAGGCAATAGAGAATGTTAATCTGGAATGTCATTTAGGTGACGAGAATTTTCTTTTAAAGAAAATTCAATTCCTTTTCACAGGAAAACTCCATTCCTGTGTTGTCCCCAGAAAAGTGAACAATAGAAATACATATTCTCTGTATATAGAATTGGTAAGGATTAAGAACCACAAATTAATTTGTCCTGTGGCTGGGATCTTCTGTAAAAAAAGTAGAACACAGGAATTTCTCTTCTATATTCACTGAAAAAGCACTGGACTTTGTTTACCAGTTTAAATCAAGCTTACATGCATAAATTTTGGCTATGATGTATGATCTTTAGTTTTTGGTTTTCTTTCAACTAACGAGGCAAATTACTGATTCAGTATTTTGAATAATGATAACTTCTGTCTACTCCTACATGTGCTGCTAGACCAGATGTCTCTGAGAAAGAGCTAAAATGAGTGTGGGGGTCTGTATTGTAAGAGTATAGATCTGTTCCTCGGAAGGCAGGGCAAATGATACACAGCTTTTACATTTCTAGGTTATTCCATGTGTTGATTAACACCGAGTTTAAGTTTTAATTGTCTCACTTGTTCAACTTTCTAATGCAGTGCTTTTCCCCATTATTTCAATATAGAATGTCATTCTTGTCCTAATTTTTCTTACTACTTGCTTGTCTGTTTACAGGAAAATGGCAGTCTTCATGGAAAAAGCTCAGACCTCTCCACAGACATAGAAAAGTTGAAATCTCAAGAGGTACCACTTACTCTTTTTATATAGTGTGTGATTTTTAATTTTTTTTTTTTTAAATCCATATGCAGCCTACTCCTGGAGTTTTCTGTTGAAGGTCACAATATAGTGATAAAATATTAAGAATTAAAAGTGTTGGCTCACTATTGGCTGGAATTTCCAAAGACACAGAAAGATAAGCAGGTTTCGAATGAATGGAATTGGAATTTGGTGGTAGTTTAGTGCATACCCCTTGAAGGTTAATGAAAAAAGATGGTGAAATACTGGCTAAAGGACATTTTTCTTTCCCAAATCCTGCCAAAGGTCTGTTCAGGTCAGTATAAACAGTTTGATTGTGGCCAGCAATGATGCATAAGGAACATTTAGGACATAGTCCCTATAGCTACTGGTGGGCTTGGTCTCTGATATTTGTGAATTTTTCTGGCTTTGGCTACAGTTTTGGCAATAATTACAAGGATTTTGTGCTAAAACTTACAGTTTTTTGGTTTTTTTTTGTCTTGTGTGTGCTGCCCAGTGATGTAACTGATTTCCACCACGTTCGTCTGTTCCAAATAGTAATGATTGCTTGTTACTGCTGTGCTTCATAATTTTTATTCTTTTCCCCACAAGCACCTTTATTTTACATGCCACTTCTCTGTTCTCCTCAGCCAAGCTGAGGTGTTGTAGTTTATTCGTAGCTGCTTGTGTAGCAGCTGCTCCTAGCCTGTGGTTAGTTCTTGGTGCCGTTTCCCGAATCTTTCTGCTTCTTCTGTATAACATCAGAGTTAGGGTGATTATGACTGCACGCACTAGTCAAGAGGAGGGTATGCCATAAATTTCTGCCTCACATAATGATAGATTTATCCTCTGTTCCTTTCTTACTTGTTACTAAGTCATGCATTTTTTGATTGTCGCTGAGCTGTGAAGTGATACTGTTTTAAAAACTGTAGAAGAAGAATATTTTCTTACATTGCACCATAGTTACCACATTGTTATGACATTAAGTTATTTTTGAACATGTTCATTTTGTATTTATTTACATCAAGTTTTGTCTACTCTTTTATTACCAGTTTCATGGAGAACTTGCTTTGCAACTCTGCCCTAACATTTAGTTAGGATTATTTAAATTTTTTTTTATTATCAGCAAACTTTACTATCTTTGTTTACCCACTCTTTTTGATTTATTCATGGAGTTATTGAAGAACCTTAGTATGGGTACAGTTTTTTGGGAAGTGGGGAAGACATATTGGTAACTTCTTTTCATTGTGGAAACTAGATGTATGTTCCTGTGCTTGGGGTGGGGACTTTGTTGTGTGTTTTAATCTTTTCATCAATAATTAATTCAGACTAGAACCTTCTCTCATATGTAATAGCAGTTTATTTTGAGAGTCTCTGGTAATACCTTATTGGAAGCCAAACCATTCTTACTTCAATAGTGTTTTGAGGTAACATTAAAGGCAAGGAATCACAGCAGGCTTGAAAAGACCTCATATAGGAGCCTTGACTTTTTATTACCTAATGGTAAATTGTGTTCTAACACTGAAAGAGCAGTGGGTATTTGTGTTTGAATTTCCTGTGATGATCGTAGTTTTGTGAGAAAGCACAAATTGAGACATTAGTGGCTTGTGTGAGCAAATTCTCTTTTGCATAGGCCAACTGTTTTGTTAGAAAAATGAATAAAATGAATAAATAGATACCTACTGGGGGAGTGACGAAAAAAGTAGGAAAGCTTTATTGTTGGTAGGTATAATTCAGGAAGGGTAGTTAGCAAGTCAGTGCAGTTCTATGAAGTGCTGATGGCCTCCCTTAATCTCGAATGGTTGTACTGAAGTCCGTACACAGTGCTGTGTACCACGTTTGTCCCCTGTGGGGCTTGTGTTTCCTTCT